>CM069444.1:4511609-4667703 GCA_035610835.1 Ophiura sarsii
TGATTCGATCCAATACTTTGGATTCACACGGAAACTGAAATGTTCATTCTTAACATTCTAAAATGTCCTATAATAAACAAAGAGTAATTCTGTTCTACTAGTTATTCATCCTCGTGACAAGAGAGAGATGAAGAACTAACTACACAAAGAATACAACAAGATCCACTAAACTTGTTAAGTAGAGAGTACAAGGCTGAATGATCAGAGGTATCTTACTTAAAATGTTTCTATATGCTTAATATTTGATTATGTTTAGTTTTAATGATGAACATGCTTTTTACCAAATGAGATGAGTAAGAATATTATTACTAGCGAGTTAATTGATTGTTTAACTATACCTTTACGAAATTTTAACCCAGTACGATATGTATGTTGTCATCATCTTGCCTTGTATCAGATGTTAAATATTACACACTTCTGACTGTTTTGTAGAAGTTAAACGCACATTCTTAATAATTGAAAGTCAAGCCAGAAAGACACTTACAAATTGGATGATCAGATACGTTAGCATAATAAAAAAAATTCTGCCGTAATTATCATGTGTAAATTAATTTTAATCAACATTCCTTAACTAAATTAGATGATCAATAATACTAAACAGTATAGGCCTAGTGAGTTTATTGATGTTTATGATGTTTTCTTTTATATCTTAGAAATAGGAACATAGTTTTATATAAGATTTATGTCTATTTGGTTAATCTTGCTTTTTATTCAAATGTTGAATATTACGCAATTCTGATTGTTTTGTAAAAGCAGTGCTGAGCGCACATTCTTATATTATCAACTTTTAACGTCAAGCAAGACACCTTTTTATTTTGCTGTACAACATTCACCCTTACACGCGATTCAGGGCATAAAAACTACGTCGAGTACAATTTTGCCTCTTAAACATATGTAAAATCAAAGAATCCAACCGTTCTTAGTAAACGAAGTTGAAGTTGAGAACAAATGTGTTACCTACGAATACTTTGATTATTGCAATATTAGCTACCGTGCTTTAAGTCTTAACATGTTTTTCTCTTATAGGAATGCTTAAAAATGTTGCCTGATATTTTGTTCTTAATAAACCTATTCAAAATTACAACTGAGAGTTAGATATTGTATATTTTTCAACATTAAATTAATATTCTAGTATCTATTTAAAGTAAACTATTTGGGGAATATGTCCATAATATTAGGATTTAATCATGTTTATTTAAAAACAAATATTGTTAACAACCCTGCATGATAATTTCACCCCCAAAATGCAGCATAAATTAAGTACAACATTAATTTATTACAGTTTTACTTCTCTTATACCTACGTATACATTAACTGTTACCTACGAATACAAAATGTCCACATTCCTCTATGTACATAAATTTCGGGCGCATGCTCAAAATTCTAAATTTTACAGAAAGGGTCATTCCTCCTCTTTGAGGTACATGAAAACAAATGTTCATTAAAATCATCTTGGTGAAAGTATACAAACTGACTCAACCTCATGTTTCAAAGTATTGAGAGCCTGAAAATGCTACCTAACTGTGTGAATCCAAAATGTAAAAAAGATGAGTACCTGTACAAATATGTCCACTTTCTATCAGCATTAGTATCTTCTGAATACAATACAATCACAAATTTGAATGCAATATGTAAATAGGTGGAATAATCATCACTTAATCAAAATATGGTACTTGTATTTGTAGGTAACATTGAGAAGTGTACCTTCAACTTCACCATTCCGCCACGTGGTCAATTGGAGAGATTAGTGATGGCACTTTTTTCCATATAAGCTTGATATGTTGACTTTGAGTGGGGAAAAGGAATAAGAGATCGAAGCATTTTGAAACTGGACCCTAAAAATCTAGCCGTGTACACTTTTCGTTGGATTCGACCATATATATATATATATAGTTATATAGTTATATATAGTTATATTCAAACGGGGTCATTCAATAAGTTCTACCCCTTCACTCATAACATGAATGTCAGCCTTATGACATTTTTATAATTATAGCTCTGAATCATAGCTGCACATTTATTGTAAATGTTAATTGATATCTGTTTCACTTTTGTTATGATGCGTTCAAAGCCAGAAACGGAAATAGAAAATTACCTTTAAAATAAATACATGTTTTATCGGGGGTTTCCGTATTGTATGGTTAGATATAAGGGCACGATTTAAATACTGAAAATGGGAATCAATTAATGATATCTGAATATATGACAGTATTAACATGTAAAGATCAGATTGTAAGCCATATTAACTCTTGTAGGCTTGCAACTACGAATGTATTGCAACTCGAATATATTGCTATGCCTTTGGCATAGTGGAATACTGCTAATCCGTCAAATTCTCGTTGTTACAAGTCAAGCCACAGTGATGCCTCATATTATGTTAAATAGACAATTGATGACTTTTCCTTATGTGTGCAAACTACAGAATAGTCAATCAGGTACTGATAGGAAATTATCTCTTCTAGAGACTTGTAATCCCTCCATTTTGTCTTGTATATTGAAGATCTCTTAGTTCTTATGAAAATCAAATATAACTTTTGCAGGGTTCACTAGGGGAGGGGTAAACTTAATGGTTGTCATGATCAGGTTCTGGATGATCAGAAGGCATATGTTTTTTCTTAATAAATCAGTCACCTTTATTGTTTATAGTATGTTAAAGAGATATCTGAAAATTAGAACGGTTACAATTGACGGTACGTTTTGTCTCTCAAAATAAGCCAAATGAATAGCACTTCGGCGGGGTTTTTTTGCTGTTTTTTATCCGTTTCCGTTACTTCTCACTGCATCTCCATAAAATTACAACCATTACTCAAATCAATTTACATGTACAATGAATTTGTAGCTGAGGTGCCACTACAATAATTGTGTAATATTTCATAAGACTGGCATAACAAAGTTATGACATAGGAGGTAGAACGTATTGAATGACCATGATGACCCTCGTATATTAGAATCAGTTATACAGGGTGAGTCCAAAAGCGCTTTACTAAACTTCGGGTATTCACTTTTGGAAATTGTCGGGTATTCAATTTTGAAAATTCGTGCTAAGATTGTCTAATTCATATATCAGCCCTGTGAGAAGGGGAACTTCAGTCAAGAAAGCGTTTCAGGAAACATGTTTACGCTCATTTTTATTTTTATAAAAGAACTCATTTTTTAAACGAGCAATCATACTAAAAGCACCCTATTCATTTTCACTATCGATCATGAACAGTTCCCATGCTAGTCTGAAATAATGGCAGGAGCCACCACTTAACGATCTAACTCTAGGTGGTGAAATAATTTCATCTTTGGTTTCAAATTATTCATTTTTTAGAGAATACCTAAACAAGGTCAATATCGTCAGCCTGCTTCGATAATTGCCTAACTCATTTTTTCTAGTTCTTAGAAAACAACAAAAGTATGAAACCTGTTACCTTTGTACCTGTTACTCATTTTGCATTATTGATGGATGGATATTCATGTGGAATGAGGGTTTGTTGATGTGACTTGGATTAGTGCATCCATGCACGCCAATTGAGGATTGGCGTGCATGGATGCACTAATCCAAGTCATATAGAAACGGATGAACACAGCCATACAATAATTTGATTAATTCCATGGATTTGTCAATGCAAATTCAATAATGCAAAATGAGTAACATGTTGGAGTGGTCTGGTGGCCCTTTTGCAACAAATCTTTTCATTTATCAACACTTTTGATTGGTCAATGACTTAGGTATTATAACAGCATGAGCATAATGTAATGAAGTCATGATTTATGCAAAAAATTCAATTTTGCTGAAAAGTGAGTTAGGCATTATCGAAGCAGGCTGACGATATGTGTTCAATTGATTCAATTGATTAATTACCGTGTTGCACGCTTGAATTCCATATATGAATTCCTTGTGCTTAATTAATAAGGATCACTGACTAAGAAAATTACAAATTTGTTCGATTTCAAAAACACGATAATGGTATAAAAATAATCATATTATGAGTGAAATTATAAAATCCCGTGATTCGCCCCCATTACTCTTGGCATTGTTTCTTATCCTATGTTCAGAAGACATTTCTTTAACATTAATTTAATGTTGAGTAAAGGTTTTTTTACTCACCCTGTATTTGATTTATTTAGGGTTTTTTGAGAAGAGCGATAACTCCAGAAATTATTTGGAGTAGCTATGAAACCATTTACCACATTCGCAAATATAGATTTAAAAAGAATGAAGCATACGTACAGCGTGAAAGATCAATATTGAGTGTATTAAATCAGTGTAGTCAAGCCTATTGTCTATATCTAAATCTTATTTCATATCAAATCCCACTAATGAATCAGAATTTTACATTTAAATCATTACAATTACCCTCAATCAAAGGCAACATTCCATACTATGCTACTGTAAAAGTGGTAATTTTGTCGCGATTATTTTTGTCGCGCTTTGCCGATTTTTAACTGTGTTGCATGTTTGTGATAATGCGAATTGTAGTTTCATCACATACGCAAAAGAAATACATTCGCGTTGTATTATTTTCGCGGATGTTAATTCGAGTGCGAAAAGCGCGACAATGTTCACATTAACAGTATCAGTATTACAGTTATACACATTATCTATTGGGCTATTAGTATTTCATTAGACTATTATACACCCCCTATGGAAGACATGACCTTAATCTTTTTAATTTTAAATGGGGTTACCTAGTGTATTTCTGACTCCATTTGAAATGTACACTCCCTTTTCGTGTCCTCCATAGGGGGGTATATTTCAATGGAAATAGTCATTTTATATACATGGATGTATTTAGAAGAATCCTTGCTGCTGTTGTTGCTGCTGGAAGATATTATCAAAGTTTCCAGAAAACTGAAGGGAAAAAACACAAGAAATAGTTTCATCAGTTACAAGCAGCGTTTCCTGATTGTATTTGCTTTGCGGTTAGGGAAGTAGAGTGTTTACGTGTTTCTTGCCTTAAAAGTTGAGCAACTTTCACCTGCGATTGGAGCAAAACTGATGGCATTGAATTGTATGAACAAACAGGAACTGTGATAATCAAATACTGCATGGTTAGGGCAAACTGCATGTGTAGATCTAAATTTAAGATCCCCGGTTTACCCCCAAACTATGACTGCCCCAATCCAGCGTCCATCCTCGGTTTACCCCAAACTCTGACTGCCCCAATCCAGCGTCCATCTTCGGTTTACCCCAAACTCTGACTGCCCTGACTGACAAACTCTGACTGTAAGTTTAAACTATTCAACACTAGGTTATCCCATTCTCGTTATAGGGTGATTAAAATGACCGAACGTTTGGACAATTTAAAACGTTGGGTTATCCCACTTACGTCATAGGGTGAGTAAGATGACTGGAAGTTTGGATTATTAAACATTGGATTATTCACCAGCGCATTTGAATATATAGATCCCTGGTCGAAACCACCAAATTGACCTGCTGGTTGTTGGACGCCTTGCTTCGGACCAAATGCTCCTTGAAAGCCATTTATTGCCCGGTTAGATCGTATGCGGACTACACATGCGACGACTCCAATGAGGACTACTCCTAATAACCCAGCTACGCTCCCAATAACAATTCCAGCGACTGCTCCTGGTGAAACGCCGTCACCTGGAGAAGAGCAATGCAAAGTCGTTTATAGGTTAGTACTTCAGTCAAGAAACTTCTATCTTATAGCTGTTTATATTCGTTATTGAGGCTCAGCAACGTTTAGAGTAAAGTGAAAACGTTGCTTCTAGCTTGAATAAGTTTTGGTTGACGTACTGCTGTGTCCCCTGAAAAAGTGTATGCTGCGTTCAGCAGTTTAGCTCAACGTGCGAAACTCATACATTCTAATATTAGTTACGAGCAAATCAGCAATCAGACAAATTAAAATATGCGGAGTGTATTGAAAGTGTAAAATAGCACTCCGCATGCGCACCGTGCATACGCGCACTACGCGATATTGTTCACGGTTTTTTTTCGTTTTTCATGCACTACGGGTTCGATAATTTTACTGCGGGTGTTTTTATTATACATACATAGCAAAACAAATTTCTACATTTAGTATTATCGTGTTCGATAAATTAATTATGTCATTAATTATTCACACATCAGCGAGAGTGCATTGATTTTTCTAATTTCTTTCGAAACAACACATAATCATTTCATGGACCTTTATTCATTACAGTGTATGTACACTCCAAAGTAAAATTGACTTAGCTCTAGACTTTTACCATGTTGACACCAGAATAATATGGGGTTTTTTTGTTTGCAGCACCCGTCGTACAACATGCTTATGATAGTTCAACCGAGGTGAATTAAACGTTGTCAAACTTCACAAAGATATATCGTATCCTTTTTACAAATACATTTCAATAATGGGATTATATGATTATTTGGGAACAGAGGTGCAAAAGTACAATTAATAGTTAGGTTTGAAACTATAGTTTGATCAGTTCCAAATTGGCGAAGCCGCCTTACAGCAGCGAATGAATACAGAAGGATGAGGGCGCGCCTGAAGGCAATAATCGCACTGTATATCATGCGTAACGTGTGCGTGGGGCCAATACTGCGTGCGTGTGACCATAATTTCGCGCGTACGCTTAAATTACTTCTACGCGCGGAGAGCTAATACCGAATATTTCTTGCCAATTTGGAACCGATTAAACTATAGTATCGTTATGAGCCCGGGATTATGATATTGTCCCCAATGAATGGAATTACCGCGGCGTATCTCTATATCCATAATATTGTTTCTCTTCAGACTTACCTCCAGCAGGACCTGGAACACCATCCCCATCGTCAATTATAGTCACCACAGCTACCTGACCATTAGACAAAACCAGCTCGAATGTCTCCTGGCCTTCATCGCTGATGTCATCATCTACAATGAAAATGGTAAATGGCAGGGAAATCTGTCCACTACCGAACTGCAGTGTGGTGCCAACGGCCTGGAAGTCTTCTGGAGATAGGGCTGTATTGGAGGCGCTGGTAGACCGTGAAGTCAACCCTGAATAAGAACATTAAAAAATACATAATGAGCCAGCGTTACAGAAATGTGTTAACGGCAGGCGTCTGCAGAAGCTTTTTAAATTTCATTACCATATTTAGAATCACCATGAGAAATGCATTGAAATAAGTACCAATATGCCTAGTATTGGTTCAGTAATCCTTGATATAGACCTTGAAAGTTTGGAAAGGTTTCTGAAAAACCTGAAAAGTGTTAAGCACAAGCGGGTAAACTATTGGGAGAAGGTAATATTACAGTTGATTGGTATAACATAATTAACTGACGAGTACATTTTGCAAACTGGATAAGTACGACGAAGTACATTAATAAACACGGGAACATACCATCCTTTGCATGCTTTTCATTTCAATCAGGTGAACGGTCCTATACAATGTTGTTCAAGTAACCCGATGCATACGGAAAAAACCCTCTCATGAAGTATCATCACATCGATCCCAGGATTGTTTTATTTGCAATAAATCTCGGCATGATCAACTTTAAATATGGGGGGTGTGTGTGCACAGAGTCTGTCGCTGTTGTTCTGGCTCGACTTATTTTGTAACCCGTAAAGAATTTTAGAATAAAGGCTACCTCTTTTTCACGTGTTACCATGGTTACTAGACACTTACCCACACTTCCCTGACCTCCCGTATTCAGCACGTTGATCTGAAATTGGCCGGCGGATTCACGGATAGTATACACTGGACTTTCAAACCTAAATTCATTATCTTGAGAAAGTGCACATGAGAACAAAGAAGGTTTAAGCTATTGGGCTATTCCATTAGATATCCATACACCCGCTAGTGAAGACATTACCTTGAATTCCACAGGGGGTGATACCTGCATTGGCGACTCCACTCCACTTCCTGCGTGGAAGAGTGCCGGGTCATTTCTTCCATAGGGGGTGTACGAATTCAGCAACTGAAGGTTAATCGCGTTGTAGATAATTAAGCTGCGTTTATCGCAAGCCATTAGGGTCATTACGTCTTGCGACAACGCGTTGCTTTCCCAAAGCAACGCGTTGCCTAGCGAGCCAATAAGATTACGGCTTTTGACCACGTGTTGTTTTCCAAAGCAGCGCGTTGTTTGAGAAGTCCCAAAGCAACGCGTTGCTTAACGGAATAAATCGCAATTTGACACCTTTGAAATGATATTGATACATAATTATATGCCAAAACACTCAGGGGGTTGGTGGTCCGGGAGGTAAAAACAAGGATGGCACAATCATAAACTATAATCATAAACTATAAGTATTGGATATCCAACAATCTTAAACTATAAATATTGGATATCCAACAATCTTAAACTATTGGATATCCAACAATCTTAAACAATAAATATCTGATATCCATTATTCTTAAACTATTTTCGTTAGTGTTATTGCGATTTATTCCGTTTGCGAAAGCAACGCGTTGTCGCAATACGTAATGACCCTAATGGCTTGCCATATGCGTTTACAAATATTAATGATGTATTTGATAGCAAATCATGTTACGAACGCCATTACGGTCGATTTTGTTGAGTTCGTGGAGTCTCTATTAAAGTTTTTAAAAAATGCATGATTTTATCTTCTGTGAAACTGTATTATTGAGGGACAATGATTACTGTCACTACTGTGAAAGGCACCATAGTCCGCTAGGGATTTAATATGGTCCTGTTAACCTTTATAGAAGCTGGAGACAGTAATATAGACCGTTATGGTTACTATTCCCAGGGACAAAGGGTCCCTGTCCTTACAATAAATAGTCCCCGGACTATAAATACAAGGGACCATGATCGGGTTTTAGGCTTGTGCAAAGATCCCATTTCTTATATGGCTTAACTCAAGGCTTAGCGACAAACCTTGTGATTCATCATCTTGGATGGTGACAATAACCACGGTGATTTGATTGATTCCGCCATCACTGGATCCCGTTAAGGTCACGGTGAACGTCTTGTCAGGTTCCGGTACGTTATCATCGATTATCCCGAATGAAATAGGTTTCTGCGTCTCGCCCGGTAAGAAGTTGATGATCAGGTCGGTGGAGGCGGTAAAATAGTCCACACTATTTTGTGCCGTTCCATCGCTAACACGTACGGCTGTAAGATAAATAGATGAATACGAGGGTCCTTCAATAAGTTCTACCTCCTTACTCATAACTTTATCATTATATTAGCCAGTTTTATCATATATCACACAATTGTAGCTTGGAACCTCAGCTAAAAATGTATTGTAAATTAATCTGAGTAATGGTTATACTTGTCTAGAGCTCAGTGGCGTAACAGCCGGGGTGCCCCCCCCCCCCCCCCCCCCCTGAAGGTGCTCAGCAGAAAATTCAAATCTACCCACCAGGAAAAATAGGGGGAAGGGAAAATAGGAAAAGAAGGGGGAAAGGGAAAGAAAAGAGAGATGAGAAAGGAAAAAGGGAGGAAAAAGAAAAAGGAAGAGGAGAAAAAAGGGGAAAGAAAGAAAAGAAGAAAGGGAAACAAAGAAAGAAAGAACATTTCGCAGTACAAAAAGCACAACAGTCAACAAATTGTTGACTGTTGTGCTTTTTGTACTGCGAATTTTTGTGACCGTGCGAAATTTTGTGACAGTTCTAAATTTTACCATAGATAGCACTTGACCTTATACTACTAACGACTTTCTGAGTGAAGAATTATTCGTAATATGCACACACATTAAATGTCCCTTTAATAACTCAATATAGACTACAAGCACCATTTGGATCTCAGGTGTTAGTCATAAAGTGTGTTAGCAAATAATGTCGTCCTCTATATGTATTGATTTAAATCTTGTCGTGTTTCTTTCTTTAGTTCTGCAGCAAGTTTTCAGGACATCAGAATGGATAAATGGATGATGCCAAGTGACTAAGTTGTTTCATAGCTATGCAGCTTATTGAGCTTATTGAAGCATCACCCCTACACCCTCAACTTACTATTTGTGTCAGAGGTGTAGTCATACAGAGTGTTTGCAAAGAATGTACGTCGTCCTCTATGCATTTATTTAAATCATGTCGTGTTTCTTTCTTTAGTTCTGCAGCAAGTTTTGAGGAAATCAGAATGGATAAATGGATGATGCCAAGTGACAGTTGTTTCACAGATATACAGCTTTACCGGCTATTATTGAAGCATCAACCCCACACCCTAAACTTACTACATGCTCCACCAGTGTTGCCGTCTCGTATTATAGAAAGTGTTGCCACTCCGTCCGTCTCTGCTACCTCCAAAGTCGGAGTAATGAACGAACAGGTATCTGTAAATATCGACATTAATCAAGAAATGTATGAAGTTAGAATGAATAACAGATGCTATTGACCGAATGACCACAGGAGAGCCCTAAGATGTAAGTTCTGAAGCATTACCAAAAAGAAATGTTGCATGCATTATTAATATCCATATAGGAATGTAAGTACTTCTGATAAGCAAAGCAAAGCAAATGATAGCAAAGCTGCTAGTTATGGATTGGTGTACTATATGCTTTCAGACTTTTCGTTGACGCTCCGTCCATGGATGATGGAAACACAGAATAAAATAGGGCATAATGTAATGAGATCAGTCTTGAAGTAGGGCCTACTCATTACTTTCTTCAGAGAAAAATATCTGTCTAATACACAAATCGAAGTCAGTCACTAGAGTTTGTACCTTATAGTTATAAGCTTACATTCGAGGCTTCCTTGGTGATCCATGGACATATCTAATGTCTATGGTAGTTAGCATAATATCTTACGCAAATTTCATTTATTCATTTGACACCAATATCACTGAAAATAAAAATCTTCACTAGCTACTTTATTACGTATAAAATGATTCTATCTTTGTGATACGAATTATCATTTGGATGGGCAAAATATTTGTACAGTGTATCGATATCTTTTCGGATACTATCGTGGTATCCTTGGTGAAAGACATTCATAGGTTAGACTAGTTTCAAGACCCCATTACGGAATAAAGCTGTAGTAGGCCTAATCCTTTAATCCGTCAATAAAGGATGTTGTGCTAGGTTAATTCTGTGCTGTCTTACACCGAGGATAAACCGGTATCTTGCACGTTTTATACATAAATAAACTACTAACCATCATTATCAGTAATAATAACAATGATCTCTGAAGTCAACGGATCCAATACACCGTCCGCATCTGAAATACGTACTCGAAAACGGCGGTTGACGTTAGAATCAGTTACCAAGTTATCCAAAATTGGTATTGTTATGTCACGTGAGTCGACTCCAATTGGAAATTGTATATTCTCGTCGATTGCTCTGTAGTCAACTCCGTCTATTGCTCCGAAGGACTCAGTAGATATTCCTGTTTAACAAGGAATAAAACATGACGTACCCCACAACATTAATATGATTAATTGGCCCATAATTTTTAAATGTTATGGATAAGCGCTAAAATTGACCAATTTATGAAGGGGAACATCATTCCATTCTTCCAACTGCACTAAAATTTCCTTCTGAAAATGACTAGCAATCTAGTTTTAGGGACACATAGAATACATGATGTCCAAATTGTCAAAGGTCGGATACAAAATATCCAAGTCTCCATTTTGTCAGCTACCGTTTCCAAAACATTTTTGTTGACAGGACCTCTTTAAAATGGCATTTTGACCTTTAATAATGTTGAGTTGATCAGTAGTGTCTCTCGAAATAGGGTATTAGTCATTTTGAGAAGGAAATGTTTAGTTTTAGTGTTTATCGTGGTCTTGGCTTGGTAAATTTACCAAGATATTATCTGGTCTGTATGGTGATACCTGAATATGTCATGTATCATCCATATTCAAACCATCTATTGAATTAAGATTAAACAATTATTTCAAGCAAATGTGGGGACTGCAAATATCCTAGCTCTATACTATATTTCATTCATATTTTCGCCGAGACTGATCTAACTGATCTTTTAAATGTATTCATGATCAACTTACGGACATTTCCAATACGGTTTACCAATGCGCCTCCACGTCTAACAGTCACTACGAGTTGTCCGGCATTCTCCGAGATACTTGACGCTGATATCAATGAATAAGTTCCTGAAACAAGATATGCAAACAAATTGTTCTTGTAACTTGCATTCACAGGGATGAATGAATGGACACTCGGATGGGTTTGTGAATTAATAGTTGCATCGGAAAGGAAGGGGCACTGGGATAGGGTTGTGAATTATTAGTTACATCAAAAAGGAAGGGAAACTCGGACAGGTTTGTGAATAGTTGCATCGGGAAAGAAGGGACACTCGGATAGGTTTGTGAATAGTTGCATCGGGAAAGAAGGGACACTCGGACAGGTTTGTGAATAGTTGCATCGGGAAAGAAGGGACACTCGGACAGGTTTGTGAATAGTTGCGCCAGATAGGAAGGGACATTCGGATGAGTTTATGAAATAGTTGCATCATAGTTGCATTGTGAAATAGTTGCATCATAAAGGAAGGGACCCGGAAGGGACACTCGGATAGGTTGTGAAATAGTTGCGTTAGAAAGGAAGGGGACACTCGAATAGGTTTGTGAAATATTTGCATCATGAAGGAAGGGACACTCGGATGGGTTTGTGAATAGTTGCATCAGAAAGGAAGGGACCCCGGAAGGGATACTCGGATGGGTTTGTAAATAGTTAAATCAGAAATTCAATAGAAATATATTATTGAATGTTATAAATGGGAACGGAACTTTGTTCATGCGAGTTTTAGCAACTCATCAATTGTCAATCTCAGAGTCGTTTGTGATTGATTCAGATCCAGTGATTCTTTGCAAGTTAATAGGTTTTTATTTCAAGGTGAAGTTTGTTAAGAATTTGAAGGGGTTTTCTTTTTCTCGACAAAAACGCGGGCTCGTGCTAAGGGTAGCAAAATAGTCTGTAAGCAACTTAATTCCGCACTCAGGGGAACTTGAACCAATAGCCATTGTGTCGACAAAAATTGCCGAACAGGCAGACAAAAAAGTTAGAAAAGGAGAAAAAAACTGTTGCTTTAATTTTTTTTTCTGAAATAATTTGTGTTACAGAAACTTACCATCGTCATCAATTATTGATATGATTGCTTCATCTAAACTACTGTCTATAATTCCAGCTGACACATCAGAAAGTCTGACGGTAAACTGTTCCGTAGTCTCTACAGAATTGTCATCTATTATTCCTATCTGTTCTGTCACTGACGTCTCACCATCAGGAATGGTGCCAGATATAGTACCAGCATAGAAATCATCTCCTCGTACGGCCGTATCAGCACTACCAAAACCAACTTCCAATTCTATATGGAGAGAAAAAAAATATTGGAAATACAATTTAATGGCAGATTGTAGCGCAACTAGAATACATTGTCATGATTGTTGAAAGCCGTTAATATGTATGTTTACTTTCAATAAAGATTTAACCGTCTTTTTAAGTTTTTCTCATACACACTTTTTTAAAAGGCAGCAACTTATTTTTATGAGTTGATATTTATAGGTTAAAGCTGTCATTTAAGAATTATGAGGATATATTACTACATCAGTAATTTGTTGTGTATCTGCTCAGAAATACTCCGGAAAATACCAACCGAAATCAATGTCACCGCCATTTTCTGTGCGAGACACCGTCACTTCCGCCACACCATTTGCTTCACTTCCAAGGTACGTTGCGCTTGTCAAACTAACCAGATCTAAAAACAAAAGAATATTTCATTTAACATTCTTCTGGCACCCTGTAGTGAAGTTCAGGGGCCACCATGTTTATGTATGAACATTGTAATCATTCGTGTGAATACACTCTCAAGAACTACCCTTAGGCGAGTAAATAAAGAAACACTGTTCATGAAGCTGCCCAGTTCTATACGAACGTCTCAGGATGGTTGGTCAGTCTCTTTTTTGTTTGAAATGAACGTATGACGTATTTGTGTGATTCAGTTTTGTTAATAAATTTGACTTATATGCCTAATGTTCGGCTATTTTTATTATACCCGAGTGCCCCCCCCCCCCCCCGGTTCAATTTGTGCGAGAGTATGATGTCGAATTCACTACCTCGTATCCAATGTCTTCTGCTTCGAAACGAATTAATGTAATTTACCGCTTAGTGGTCAATCGATGATATTCCCAAGGAGGGAGAAGTCGACCAATGATACACGTTGATAATTATTCATTTTCCACCGGAATTATCTGAACATTTCTTTTTCTGTTTATTTTATGTACTCTACCAATGTTTTTACTTACAGTCATCGTCCTTTATTGTGACGGATTTAACATTCTGCCCGGGTTCGATAAAAAAACCAGCATCCAATCTAGCAAGTGTAAGATATACTTGGAACTTCTCGTCTCCCTCTCGAACCGAATCCTGAAATATGGACAAGCTTACACCGGACGAAAGCTGGTCGGTTTCAAATGTCACGGGAACACTGCTGAGTCCTTGATAGTCTGCTCCCTGTTGACCTTGTGATTGTGACCCTTCAGTAGCTGTATCACCGGATGTCGCTATATCTGAATTGGAAAAATGAAGATGTGGAAAGAGAATAAATAAGCGTTTCCATCTGGTTGATGAAATTCCAGTTGTTGTTGATGTTAGTATTCGATGTGGTAGTATTTAAAACGATAACATTTAATACATAACAAAGTTCCAACCATGTTAAACTGTTATGTTTACTAAACCACCAAATATCCAGGATATCTTGTGATCTTTGACTTCCAATAACTTAAGGAACGGTGCGTCCTTTATAAGGTCTAAACTATACATTTTTAACTGGCTATTTCGATTTCAACGTATGTCGCAGTGATATGAGTTTTTGATGGAGCATCCGAAAAACGTTAGCTAAAAAGCACAGACTCGGATGTGTCTGCAATTATAGATTACAATGGTAAATAAGAAATATTGACGACGGCCGATCAGATTATTTCCCTCATAATTCAAAATGAAATTAAACATCGTCGTTGGGCAGGAAATGTCATATGTAATCTTACCAATCATAACCTCATACGTAAAATAGGGGCCCACTTTCAGTTCAACCTACAAAACAGCATGTCTAATATGTTAACATAGTTTTAATTAATGTATTAAATGTATAGAATTATGAAAGAGAAATGTGCAAGAAATCAAATACAAAGATTGCAAGTACTTTTACCACAAGATTTCGTTATTTGTGTGTACAGAAATACTTGGTTTTTAGCATAGCTATAATGATTTAGTTAATTCCCTAATTATGCAGAGCGGCTTGATAAAACATTAACTTACAAAATGATTGTTGAAATAAATCTTATTATAATAGTCCTGATGAACTTTATCAAGAATTAACTTACAAACTAAATCCCCGAAGTCACCACTGTATCCACTTCGAGTTACTGTAACGGTATACGAGACTGCAGATTCCAAAACGGTGGCAGATGAATCAGCCAGCGAAAAGGTGGCACCTAGAAATACAACACATTTTATTAACATGATTAAAGCATTGAGAACCAAAACATACAAGAAGAGTCTTAAAAAAGACGATCATCGCTCAGAGGAGGTAGATTAAAAGCTAATTATTAATTTAATCTTAATTTAATAAAGGTAGGTTTTCCGATTGCTGGCCCGATTTCCAACTTGATGTTTTCTATTCTACATGAAGGGTCATCCATAAAATAGTCGTATCAAGTTTGAGTTGCATATTCCAATGGGTCTTATTTTAGAAGCACAGGGTTACATGAAGTTTGCCCATTGAGTAGTACACAAAATGACAGGGAGGTGAACCACCTTTGGCAGTAATTCACTGCATTTTGGCCTATAACGTCTAATGGAACATATTTTGCGCCTACGATTTACAGAAATAATGAGAACAATATGGGCTTTCTTCTGATAACAAAATATCAAGTGATCGGAACATCACCTTTAATGGCCACTTTAAACTGTAAACATTAAATGTTGATAAATGTGTTCATCATTAATGTAATGATTAATTAATAATAAACAACTCCATTCATTATTCAAAATACCTCAGTATTTAATATTTTTGAAAATCAAGTAAATAAATAGATAAATACAATTAAATCAGACCCTCGTAAGAACACAACGGCAGCACTGGATTGAACGAGCTCTTCCCGCCGCGTTTCTTGAAAAGCCCTATATTATTTTCTTCTATTGCAGTAAAATTTAAAACTACTTTGTCATTATTTCTACAATAATCATAAACTATATCATGAGGCCAGAATATCGCCCGGACTTGTTCAATAACTGTCACTTTAACTTGCACAAATGTAAAGAACACATAGACTGGTTATCCAACTCCATTGGTTTGGGATTATTTAGTTGTACCGAGAAATGTGATATTTTTTTATTTTCCGACGAGTATCCGCAATTACGTGTTAAACTAATACGAATTGGCAAATTTAGGCAAATCATGTCCAGCGTTTCCCTGTTCATTTACGCCCTCTAAGTGACATCAAACCGTTGTAAATTGATCAGCGCAGCATTCATTTTCTAAAAGCCATGACGTTACCGGACAAGGGGTGGGTAAATGAACGAAGAATGGATTCCAATAAGTAAATACTTACCATCAGTATCTTCTATGCAAACACTTGTAGTACCATTTGTTGCATCAATTGAGCCTACTCCCGCTGGAGATACCAGTTGTAGTTCAAAGTTTATAGTCTCCGTCAATTCTGCTAAATCATTGCCAAATATGGTAATTGTCTCCAATTTAATTGTTTCATCGATCTCAAAGTCAATTTGACGTGGAAGTGTATTCTCGATTGTAAAGTCACTGCCCACACTGGCGGTATTTGTGATACCGCTATTGTAATCCAATACTGTAAAGTGAAGAACACAGATTCATCATGTTCATAGAGTATATTACGAGTATTTGCCTTAATTTGTGTACGTACGATAAGAAACAAATCACTGATTTTAAAATATATAAATACGCCTATATAGACTAAGACGTTTTGACACCTTTATCATAGTGCAATCATGGCTATCTATATGTTGACGAAAAAGGTAGTTTTGAAGAACGCGACACGTGACCCAGTGGAGGCGGGTTTTCCCTAACATTTGGCTCGTTTGATTACTTAGGATTTTCCCCTCAAACTTACGCCTAGGCATGCTATGGGTTAGAGTTAACAATTTCAACGCGGCTTTTGGTATTACCATACATAACATATTTTTCAGGAACCTTTCTTAACTTCCAATGTCTATTCTCAAGGATTACTGAATCAATACTAGGTATGTTTGAACTTATTTTGATTCCTTTCTCATGGTGATTCCAAATATGGTAATGAAATTCTATTATTCTGACATTTTTGAAACATTTTGTGCAATTTTGGAATGGAATGTCGTCTGCAGACGCCGCGTGGAAAGTGTTAACATAAGGCATGCACTGGTATTCTGAAGAACACAGTCGTCCGATTTTCATGTATTTTATTTAAATTAATTATAACCACCTACCGACACTAGCTTGTACTTGAGTGTAGCCGGCTCGAATAATCTGTAGATCAAACTGAAGGTTGTTGTTATTTTCGGGTTCAGCAATCGTGAATTTACTTGCTGAAAATGTGAACAACGCTGGAAAAAATGAACAGAATGAAGGAATGTTTTATATAAAATATTGTTATTGTGACTTATTGTGGGGTTTTTTTAATATAAATTCAGGCAAGATTCATATATTATTTCAAATATATTTATTAAATGCAGTGGCGTAACTAGATGGGGAAGGCCGGGGGTTATTTGCATGCCTTCCGGACCCTCCCCCCCCCCCCCCCCCCCCATGACATGACAAACTTTATGTATATTAAAAACAAGTAGTGGGTTATGCCCCCCCCCCTGATCATTGTGATCGCAGGCCAGTCTCCCCTGATGCCCCCCTCCCCCGAAAAACAAATCGAGACCCTATAGTTATGCCACTGTTTACTTAGGCTCGTTACCTCTTTGCGACCTACTATTAAAAAAGACAGAATGACGTTCTCACGGTATGTTGTCTGCTTTGATGTTCAGATCAAAAATGTTACCCTTTTATATCAACCCTGAGTTATATTAGTTTCAGATCAACCTAACTAGACAGAACAAGTCCTCGTTATGCAGCACTCACGATCATTATCAATAATGGTCACATTAGCAGTGTTTGCAGTCCCGATGTTGCATCCCCGAAAGTAGCCCAACTCCAGCATAAACTGCCGATCTCCGGTGTAGATTGTATCATCAAATGCACCCATAACATTCACTGTTCTTTCATCGTCGGGGTCAGTCAACGGTACTGGAAAATCAGCATTAGGTCCATTGAAGCTAAAATCAGTATCGTCCACCGCTGTGCCGTCTATAACATTTATAGCTGAGTAATGTAAACAAAATATCGTCAAATCCGTATGTAACAATATTTAAGCACAGATAGTCAAAACCATCTATGATTTAAGGCCATAAGAACCCCTTTATCTAGAATCGTGTTCACCTATGAAGACCTTATTTTTGGTCCAACAATATGTTTTCATTATTAAAAAATACAATGACAATTATAAAGACAACCCAATACACATTTACTGCACATGGAGCAGCAGCCTAGAGCACTCGGGGCCACCAACAATAACTCCTGGAACCCACAAAAAGAATGTACAAGGGTCATTCATTAAGTTCTACCTCCTCACTCATAACATCGCTAATATGAATGTCAGCCTCATGACAAAGTCATGATTATAGCTCTGATTCATAGCTACACATATATAGTAAATGATAAGTTTTCGTGGTTAACCCTGGCAGTTTATCTTAACCCATTCAAACCATGATTTTGATGTAATTAGGAAGCGTATTGCTCTGTAACTTAAAAAATATTTGAGTTTCATGTTAATATATATATATATATATATATATATTTCATTTGACACCCAAAAATGAACTTCGAGAAGAAACTCAAAGATAGAGGCCGTTACATGAAAAAGATTGCATAAATATGCCTTTGTTTTCACATCCGATTGCAAAATTCTTGCAGCCATATTATGTAATGGGAAATTAAAGAAAACAACAACTTTAGGGCCACCGTGCTTTAACATAACGCATATTCAAACACATAAATATTACATAGCCTATTAGCTTATGCTTTTTACGTAATTAAACGCAATATGGTTCACAAATACCACCAGAATCGAATTGCCCATCACTATTGAGATTACGCATGTGCAATTTCATTACTGTTTAACCTCTCAGAGAAAACAAACACAAAATACTTTACTCAAAAAATACTGAAATGTCATTTATTGCACATTATCATTGCTTGAATATTTCGATGGAAATATCATCATCAAATAAATCAAGGCGATCCATTTCAAAAGTGACCACTAGTAGTCGGGTATGTACGGGGTGGTGGCGTTCCCGTTTTTGAGAAAAATTATATCTCAGTATAAAAGGCAAAAAATGTACATACTATGATATGCGCATGCGTAATACTGGAATGGTGGAGCAATCTCAGTGATGGTGAGTATATTAGTTCCTTCAACGACAGTGTATTCGGTGTCTCTAAATGAGCAGGTTGGTAACAGTGCAGCTCTCTCTTCATCTGTGACTGCAAATGAAAGGTATAAATAGAGTAGTGATTGGTAAAGATATTATATTCTGTCAGCTTAAAAATATTTTTGAATCGTAACCCAAAATTTACAAGGTAATGTTTGCCATAGCTTAATTATATATGTCAATATAATAGTAATAAGACACAGGAATGCCCACAGCAAAATGAATATTGACCCTAAAGTTTATCAATTTAGGGGGGAAATGGACCCATATGTTTACCGGATACCCTAAAAAAATCCTATATATTTGACAGATTTTGCTAACATTTTCTGTGAAAAACAGCAAAATGAAGGATTTTAGACCCATAAATTAACAAAAATTGCTTTTAGAAGGGGTCATTCGTTTAATTACCAGACGGGTGAATAATGGGACCATATTTAGCGGTGCATCCCCATAACCTCATATCCTATAATAAGTACCCCCCTCCCCCTCGGGTTCTTACTTTTTTTGTTGGAAGATTATAATATTGATCGGCGTATTACCTCTATGTCCAAAAACCTGAACTTCGCAGAGGTTTAACTCTTCGTTACTGGTCTCCATTCTCTGAATTTGGACAAATTGTCCGATAAGGAAATCCTGACAGCATCGAGCAATCCAACGCCTCTCATTGACCGCATCAGCAGCCTGGTCTTCAGCTCTCGATATGGGGGTTCCACACTGGGCATTAGTGTTTATAGTTGGTGCGTTATTACAACCTCCGACGAAGAACACGGAATTATCTAACCGAAAGTCTTTGTTATCACCTGTTCAAGAAATGTAACATATGTTTGAAAGGTGATTAACATTTATATTTCAGTGTACACAAGTTACCTATGGTTTTATAAGCTAAAAGGAAAAGGTAGCTCATGAACATAATTTCAGTGATCCCCACCGTGTTGGAGTATAGTTGTGTAGCTTTTGTCCTCCTCGATAGGAATACCGCTGTTGACCAGTAGCGTACCCCCCCCCCCCCCCCCCCCCCAGATGGCTGTGACCGGGAAGGCCAGCGCAAACTACCGGGCTAAACAAATCGAAGAGAAGGAGAGAAGAGAGAGAGGAGACTGAGGAAGAGAAAAAGGGAAAGGAAAGGGAAAAGGGGAAGGAAAGGGAAAGAAATGGAAAAGAAGGGGAGAAAGAGCGAAGGAAAAAGGAAAGGAAAAGAAAAGAGAGATGAGGAAGATAAAATGGAAAGAAAGGGGAAAAGGAAAGATAAAATTAAAGGGTTGGAAGGAAAGAGGTGAAGGAAAAGAATAGTGTAGATAGTTATTAGGAAGGGGAATAAATAAGTTGAATAAAATGAAAATCTAAAGGAAACTTGGGAAGAAAAAAGATTTAACCATCGAAAGACTTTTTGTGTAAGTCTGCATTACGTAACTTCGGTGACCGACTTTCATCTAGGTATTCATAGAACCGGGTAAGGGATGGCCCCCTCCTTTGACTTTGGGTGAATTGCGTCTACTTGAAGAATCTAATGGATTTACTAAATAATTCCCATCTAAATTACTATTAGCCCATTGCCCGGTTTGATGATGGGCAATTTAGTATAAAATGGCAAATTTTCTCGCGCTGCGTGCGCATTTGTCTAGGAATATCCTTATAGAAGTCAGTTTAGAGAAAGAAAAAATGTACCTTAATAATGGCCAGATTCATGTAGATGTGTTGTTAAAATTTCGCGCGCTACGCTCACATCGACTTCAGGATGCAACATCATTCCCTGGAATAAACAACCCAGCTGCGCAATTTTTTACTTAATACTAATAGGGTCGAACTGGTGTTCATCGGGAAATAATACCCCCCCCCCCCCCTGAAAAATACCCCAGATACGCCACTGCTGTTGGTATATTAAAAATGTGTGCTAAAAACCCCCGATTAAGCGAAACATAACACTAGTACTCATACTTGGTTATAGCATTTAAGTTAGTTAAGTAGTTTCATGTTTATTTAATTCAATTGGGTTGATACCGTAGAAAGTTTTATTATCTAATTTCAAAATTCGTGCTTCATCTATTTCTCTGAACAACGGTGTCCTAAATTAACGAGTATTCGCGGGCAATTTCAAAGCATAGTTCTGGTCACGTTCCCGTCAATCCACGGGACCTCGTGTGCTCTACTATAATACAGGGTGAGTAAAAAAACACCTGCAATAGTGGAAAGATGCCATCTTGTTGTCAAAGCCAAGTTGAAGTTTAAAACATAAATGTTGTAAGTATGATATATTTGTTCCTAACTTTATGTGAGAAAATGAAGTCAATAGCATTTATCGTTTGTCTTTGGTTAACCTTTTTGCTGCACAACTCAATGAACGTGTTTGTCAACGAACATAGTGATTTTTATTTGAAATTACACACATTTCTTTTTCACATTTGAATACCCGCCAACAAGAATTTTGAATAATTTTATTTGTATTGAAATTTAGAACATATAGGCATAACATAGCATGGGTTTTGTTACCACACATTTACTCGAATGTTCACATTTTAATGAGAGACGCTTTTGGGGTTTTCGTGGACAACCGTATGAAATGGGTGTATGGGTAAAAAGATTCACCAACGGCAAACAAAAAATGCGATATGAAATTAGTAATAAATATATTATTCTTATAACGTTTGACCAATTTCAAACATCAACTTGGTTTTAAAACAAGATGGCTTCTTTCCACTATGGCAGTGTTTTTGACTCGCCCTGAATAAACAGTGATAATTATGTGAATACTTACTGCTACCATCCCGGTCCACAATAATCATTTCGACCACGTAATCCTCTTGGAATCGAAAGGTCAAATAGGGGTTACTTATTTTCGCGGTGTCTGAAAGTCAAATCATTTCAAAGCGTTAAAATACAGATATTTTGGATCAAACATCCATAATGTACGTGTTTAGGCATGTTAGGTGAAAGGCAAAAATGTGTTATTAAGTAAACACTGTAATTTGTACACTTTTGCTGTTGTGAACGGAGCTATAGTCCGGCCTCCATAGACATACATAGAATGAAGCGTGAAACTAGTGTTGCGTTTAGAGATGAGTGCCCTATGCCAACCTAATATAGTACATTACTTTACTGCACAGAGTGGTATATGGCTGCAAGGGGACTATGACTACAATTGTTAATGGTCAAAGAGCTTGTGATTCCAACATCTACATATAATTATAAGCTTTCTAGGAATGTTGAATTTTAAAAACCGCACATTTCTAACAGAAATTATGGGCTCTTTTATAAAAATGTATATATAAAGATTTAAAGTTTGACCAAAATTATCTCTATTCAAACGTATAAAAACATGGACCATGTTCGGCAAAAAGCACAATTTAAATGATATGCAGGTCAAAAATACCATTAAGGTCTTTTTGGCTGTGTCCTCTTTACATTTACACTATTTTGACTGTTTCCGTGAACAGTGAATATTTTCATTGTAGACCGAACAAAGTCCAGATTTGTTTCCCCTACCTTATTTTTGATTACTACTCATTTTAAAACAGTTCAGAAAAGACGGGAAATGGTAGCAAACGATTGTTATTGGTACAGAGCGACTGCGAAGACATGTCGGGGTTGGTTGAGGGTTGGGCCGTGGGGTTTGGGTGGGGTGGGGTGGTCCTCATTTGGATAGTACCACGTTTGGTCCTCGTTCGACGGAAAATGGTAGCAATCGATTGTAATTGGTACAGAGCGACTGCGAAGACATGTCGGGTTGGTTGAGGGTTGGGCCGTGGGATTAGGGTTGGGGTGGGGTGGTCTTCATTTGGATAGTACCACGTTTGGTCCTCGTTCGGAGGTGGTGTAGGGGTGAGTGTGTGGGGTTGGATAGGATGGGGTGGAGTGGGGTGGGGTGGGGTGGGGTGGGGTGGAGGTGTAATGGAGGTGGGGTGAGTAGATGTGATATTCAGTAACAGCTAGTAGGATTTAAACGAGGAGGTCTACTCAAAAATTGGTTTGATTAAGACAGTAGGACAAGTTTAAGTAAGAAAAAATTGAATGAAAAAAAAGTGAAATATTTTTTTCTTTCTTTTTTCGTACTGGGGTTGTGTCAGTGTTTGTGGTAAATCAACTTGCTCAAAACAACTATGTTAATTTCTTGTATCATTCAAGTTCTGATTCACTTCCCCACCGTCCACTTAACAATAATTCAAAATAAAATTAGCTCTAAACCGACATGTGCATCGGTAAGGCATCCGACGTGCATATGTAACTGTCCGCCGCCCATATTTATCTATATCGTTGCCCTCCCCCACCACTTCCGTTTACGGACACCTAAACATTATCTCAAATTTATTGCCTCTACGGCCACGGATGCGCATCCGTCAACCGCCACCACCACCCCCTATCCCCATCCCCCCGACACACACCCCCATAAAGGGACACAAAGTAATTTGTATTTATCTTTTTTAATTTTAACTAATTTACTTTAGAATTGAAGATGAACATTATAATTGCCATTATTGTTGTTTCTACTTTCAAAACCAGCAAAACTTGATTAAAACAATGTTTTTAATAATTTATAACGCTTAATAAACATAGCCAGCGATATTTGAAAATCTTGTGCTTGAAAAAACATTGTTTTAATCAAGTTTTGCGTTTTGGGCGTAGTGTATTGAAAATGTGACTTTTGAAAAGTGACTAATTTTCTTTAAATGACGCTAATCATGGTTTATCTTTGTTGCTACATGTAGGTGTTATGTTTGGTATCAAAATGTGCCTAAAAGATTCCTCCCAATGTCTATTTAGCCTGTTTGGTAAACAAATAATTGAATATTACTCTAAATGACCTAGACAAAGTGTACGACCTTCTTTTGTTGAACATTTTATTAGGCCTAAGTAGGCTTTGATTAGGACTATTGAATTTGTCAAAAGAACAGTTTTATTCAATTTATATTATTATCATGCTAAATCTAGACTAATCATGCGGGTTTTGTTTCAAATATTTGTAATTTAGGGTTTAACTGTATAATTTCCGCGACCATACTCCCATGTTCGCGGAAAGTACAGTAAAGCACAAATGTTGGCTCACCCCTCCTACACGAAGGCTTCCTTGCCATCACTTGAGTCTATAGCTACCTCCAGAGATTCTCAATTGGGTTAAGGTCCGGACTTTGAAGTTTTAGAATTCCTGAGAAATGATGCGCGAGGGGAAAACTGCATTGTTTTTTTTACTTGGCCTAAAAGGATAATGCAATTTTGTTTAAAATAATGGTGCCTTTTTGTGTGGAAATGTATAATTTGAATGGGCACCACATAATCTTGCTCTCACAAGTGAAACTGTAATTTCAACCCCCCCCCCCCCCCCCCCCCTTCCTCTCCTCAGACCTACCGTGACAAGTAGCGGCGTCCCCGTCAATAATAAGTAATCTGTCTGCGTTGTTATTCGGAAGTGATCCAGTGACACTTATTATGGGGATGCGTCCTGGTGCTGTATTATGGGAAAATGGGGGTAAATACAATACATGAGGAAGATTAAAATATACAAGGTGAATCAAACAATACATTGATTACAATTAACCCAAATGGGACCACTTCCTCCCTCCCTCGCGTTTATAAGAATATGTAGGGAAATAGGGGTTATTATCTGCACTAAGATACTAATTCAATTTTGCATTCATTACAACCAAACAAATCCCAATACAATTTTAATTGTTTAAAAACCTAGCAATACTACTTAAATGAGACTTGTTTGTTTGTTTGTTTGTTATTTATTAGGCAAAACGACAATATACAAAATACAACGTACAAAAATGCTTGACACAAAAGATATACATAATATAATTAACACAGACACCAAAATGCCTAGATGCCAGGATAACCCATAAAGTCTGCTAAAAATGCAAACTTATTTTCAATGGGGTCCCACAAAAAGAACAAAAAGGCGCCTGAAACGAGGAGCATGAGAAAAGAAAGGGACAAAAATTAAATAAAGTAAAACAGTATCAGCAGACTCTTGGGCCATCCTGGCACTTCTTGCTAGGTGTTTTTTTTATTGAAGTCTTAAAAGTACATTTTTTATCCCAGATTTAATATAAGATGGTAAATTACTCCAATCCAGGGTGGCTTGGTAATAAAAAGAGTGTTTGGTGTATGAACCAATCCTTGGTATGTGAAAATTAAATGAACTAGACTTGGTGGTATAAGAGTGTGTATCAGACACTTTGGTAAAGAATTGGTTAAAATAATGATGGGCCAAGGGAATGAAAAATATTGAACATGTGATTGAGTCTAAGTTGTCTTGCCCTGTTTTTTGAATCCAGGAGTTTTACAGCATCAAATTGATTTTTTTCCATGAGACATCTATGAGATACCGGTCGTCTACGCGGCGGTGTAGTGGCGCATAGTGACATAAAGTGTGTATAGATCCCGGGGGTACTCACCGTATAAGGCATACGGGGATGTGCCGCTCCAGTGGGTCGTTTTTTCATGAGACATCCTTAGCCATGGGTAGGCTTTTCAGTGAAAATCCTTAGACATGGGTCCTGTTTTCGCGATTTTCGCGAAAATTTGCCCAAATTAGGTCTATTTTCACGAAAATTTGCCAAAATTAGGTCTATTTTCGCGAAAATTTGCCAAAATTAGGTCTATTTTCGCGAAAAATCACCCTTAGAAATGGGTATGGGTTTTGAATCTCCAGCGGCACACCCCCGACCAAACCAAATCCGATTACCCCCCCCCCCCCGGGATATAGATGAGAAGGTACAAAAGGTTATATTGTCTGATTATGTTAGTAATGAGCCAAGAATTAATATTTTGTATTGCTGCATTTCTCAACGTATTTGCTTTGATTTTCGTCATCAAGTATTCCAAACTATTTTGTTCACTTGTATACTGTTGCCATCGTAGCAGTAAACGGACGAAAGAACGGGCAAAATTACTCAGAAAATAAGTTGTCGGAGCAGACCCCGACAGTATATTTCAAAGTATTGAAACCATGATCTTGAAGTAGGCTAATTAGGAATCATATTATGGCTCTGTAACTTATAGGATCATATTATGGCTCTGTAACTTGTAGGCTAACTAGGAATCATATTATGGCTCTGTAACTTATATGATCTTCACGATGATAACAATAGGAAATCTGCAAGAAAATGTGCTTTCAAAGTAAAAATCAAACATTGAGGGCGTCACTTGGAAAAGATCGCATAATATGACTTTATTGCAATATAACCAGCCTTCAATTTTGTTTTCACATCCTATTGCAAATGTATTGGCCTCAATGGCTGGAATTATGCCCTACGTTTTTCTAGTAGTTATGCTTTGACAATCAGACATGCATTTTGTTGAATATAAATTATTTACAATTCTTGTACGAATTAATAAAATTGATAATATCGCGTGATAATGTGGGATTTTAAGGGGGCCTATAAGTCTATTTTCTTACCAAATTCACAAAACGTCCATTCTGACGGATCCCCGGTTCCGACGCTACCAAATCCTAGCCACTTGATCTGTATAGGACTCCCATCCGTCCATGACATAATCGGGACATGTCCTTGTTTACCCACAGTGATGGATCCCGTTGCCGGATTAAATGACACATACATGTCGTACGTTTGACCAGCAGTGATATAACCATCAGCGTCAGCTCGTACAACCGGGGCGGTCCCAGCGGTTGCTGCTACGCTATCCCAGCGATATAGTGCAGCGTCCTGATCATCATTATCAACGTCACCCATCCCATCAGGTACATCACCGCCAATGTCTAAAAGAAACATTGAAAGTTTTAAGGACCATCATGATGCAACAAGCTTTGTTGGAGATATTTTCATTTCGCATCTGAAAATCGTGGTTGTGAATTTTGTACCTGAATCAGAGGTCAAGTAGGGTCAATTAAAGGTCATCTAGAGATTATAAAAGGTCGGGAAATACACTAATTTTAGTCGAATATATCTCAACATCAATGGAAAATATCAAATGTGGTGTCATCATGAAGGTAATTTATGGTCTATCATTCTATATCACCTTTGTGGGGGTTCCCGGCAATTATTTATTGATCTTAGAGGGAAAATGTGTTTCTTTTACATTTCGCCTTCATCTGATATATTTGATTCAGCTTTAGTATTTTATGGATCCGTCTTAAAAACTGCCCACATAACATGTGTATGTATTTACCAAAACGAAAGATATTTCAGTTAGCCCCAATTTACCCCATTAATATCGCCATTAGATGAATATCCATGTTTTCAGCCAGAGAACAAACCATTATATACAAATAAAATGTGAATAAATCTGATATATTATTGAAGATAAAATCATCTACCATGCATCTTTATATTTTTTCGAGTTCCTCTGGCTATTGTCTTAATACACTTCCTAGGATAGTCAGAACCACGGTTGCAGCCTATTATGGCGCAGGGTCCTATCAGAACAACGACTGTGACTACCTTAAATGCACAAGTAACAGGCCTGGGATGATCCCCTACTCTTAACGATAAGGTCTGTGACTATTTAACGTGTTCAGGGTGAAGCGTCTGAATACACGGGACCACCGGCTTTACGTGACTTTCCGAACCACGAGACAATTGAGACTAAGTACCTTGCCCAAGGATACAAACACGTTGACCGCAGTGGGGCTCGAACTCTTGAATGTAAGCCGACACTATCACTTTCGGCCCGTTTTTTCAGCCAGTTCTCCCAGCTCATTTTAAACTTCTTCTAAGTTTCATACCCGCATGAAGTATGTCAAATTAAACCCACAACCCTCAGGAAACTTGATATCAGAGATGTACAGTTGATATGGATGGATTCATGTATGACATTTTGACAACCACAAACAAAATTACACGCATTTTTAAGAATTCACAAACATGATCTATCTGATAAGTTTACATAACACAGTAACACACATTTTTGATATTTATTTTGTTTACGATATTAATAAAAAATCAAATGTTAACAACATAATAACCACAACAAACAACGGCGAATGTCGTTAAGCAAGGCCTGTCAAGGACATTTACTGGCTACAACTTACAGGACTTGGACCGATACCGCCCTCAATGTTAGAGTACTTTTATGATTATAGCGAGCATTTTTCTAGATTCAAGTTCTACATTATAAAGTGCTCAACAAAAGAAAGTCGTACACTTTGTTTAGGTCATTTTAAGTAATTTTCGATTATTTGTTTACCAAAAAGGCTAGATAGACATTTGGGTGAATCTTTTAGGCACATTTTGATACCAAACATAACACCTAACAACAAAGATAAACTATAATTAGCACCATTTATAGAAAATTAGTCACTTTTCAAAAGTCACATTTTCAATACACTACGCGGAAGAAAACACCAATTGTTAACAAGCACATAATGCCCTTTATGCTCGGAATCAAATATCCCGCTCACTATATGTGTACGCCCAGCGCAGGCAGTGTACACGGCTGCTCAGTGTGATCGATTGCCCGCCGGTCAATCCTGGTTGAAAACAGTGACACACACGGTGTGGACCTCGCACAGACCCATTTTCCTCCCGTGTAGTAATTGAAAATGTGACTTTTGAAAAGTGACTAATTTTCGTTAAATGGCGATAATCATGGTTTATATTTGTTGCTAGGTGTTATGTTTGGTATCAAAATGTGCCTAAAAGATTCATCCACATGTCTATTTAGCCTGTTTGGTAAAAAAACAATCAAAAGTTACTTTAATTGACCATAACAAAGTGTACGACTTTCTTTTGTTGAGCACTTTAGCTATTCGAGATATTCAAGATCTTCTTTACAGCTAATCAAGTTCTACTTGACATCGTAACGCTATCTACATTATACTCTCTAAATTTAACACACTACATTCTAGACCCCTTTCTCTGAATTCACGCATTTATCTATCTAGAATCTTTCCCTAAATTACAGACCTTTCTCCATTCTAGACCCTTTTCCATAAATGACATACCTTTCTCTATTCAAGACACCTATCCATTTACAAACCTTTTTGCCATACCTTTTCCATTCAAGACCCCTTTCTCTATAATTCAGAACCCTTTCCCTAAATCAAATTATTACAGGTGTCTCCAATGTAGACCCCTTTCTATAAATTACACACCTTTCTCTATTCTAGACCCTTTCTCCACCTTTTTCTAGACCCCTTTTTCTTGTTTTATATCTACCTTTCTATAGATTTTAGACCGTCCATTCTCTAAATTTTATACCTTTCTCTAGTTTATATACACCAGCCTTTTTCTAATATCGACACCTTCTCATTTTATACAATTTTGACCCCTTTTGGCCGCCCATACGCCGCAAGATGCTTCACTCGCTGCGCTCGCATGATACAGGTGCCCCCCCCCCCCCCCCCCACACACACTTTTAAAAACATTCCGCCGCCGTTGCTTCCAGCAAACTGATGCGTCTGATTTCGGCGGTTCCCCTTTGGGGGTTTGCATGTTGTATCGTAGTGATATAGCCTACGACTGGAATTGAAGTGCATCTCAGGTATGCCCTTCGATACCGGGAACCCGGGGTTCAATACTTACTAATGGCATACATCGGGTTTACCAATGCTGGTTCTGGAGACAGAAATATTTCCATTTCAGTACTTTCACGCATGTTTACTCGAAAATTAATGGTTGGGTTCGGATCATTCATCGTTGGCACCGGAATCCATGGGAAATCAAATACAGGTGTTGCTATCGAGGTAGCTGTATGGTCATCGGCGACCAGAACTCGGCATGCGGATCCTGATATAAATAGAAAAAATACTGAATATAATTGAGGCCACAGGGAAAAAAACTGTTGTAAAGTAGGGGTCCTTTTCATAAACATTTTAGAAATTGTTTGATATTTGTTAAACATTTTGAAAATTGTCTGAAAATTATAAATATTAAATAATAGCGTACTGTCGATTACCGAGCTCGAAATACCCCCCCCCCCCCCCACGCTCTTAATTTGTTTTCCTCGGAACACCCCTCCCCCTTCATTCAAACATGGAATTAGTAGAGGGAGAAGGAATAACAACGAGATAACCTAATCCGATTTTCTATTCAACTTTACAAAGGATTGAACATTGCTACATACCCTATCAGCGTGTTTTTATTAAGCAAACTGGCTTTTAGCCGGTTTAACAAAAAGGCTGTTAACAACCGGTTGCTCGCATGAGCGAGTGTTTTTAATGCAGTTTGACTGAGTCCGACGGGCGAACTTGCCGGCGGCTGTTGACCTCATTATAATAAATGCCTGGGAAAGGTCGTAAGCAGGTTTGTCGCCATGCAATGTTGTATTGACCCGATCACATTTTCTCGCAGTGAATCTCGTGGTTTTACCACTTTCTCCGGTTTCTAAAAGTGTACCAACATTGCGGAATTACATTTTTTTATACAGAAAACTAAATATCGAACGTAAGTGATCTTGGGGAAATACACTTCTCTAAATGTAAACAAAAGGATGTCGAGCGTGTGTAGAATAAAACTGTGAAAGTTCAAAGTTCATAATTACGGCGCATTCCCGGTTTTATTCCCGTTAAGGCAGTAAATTGGTTGAAAAGATAATTCTTTGACACAAAAAGTCGAATTACGACAGATAGTAATTGGAATTTAATAAACATTGGGAAACCAATGAGTTATTATAATAACAGAAATAATTCGAAGGTCATTTAATTGTCACATGTTCGTGCCCACTTCCGTTTTCCACCGGCAAACGCGATGAGCTGGAACGGCGTGTGTTTATACTGACGAAAGACTGCTTTTCTTAACCGGTATCAACCGCTATTATCCTTCGTTTTGAAGGATAAAAGGCTGCTAAAATGTAGGGAAAATAAACCGGTATGAGCGGGCAAATGCCGGTGGAGGTGTGTTTTTATTGGAGAATTTTAATCCCTTAGCAGGCATATGCCGTCTTTTTAACTTCAGTAAAAACACGCTGTATGTGTTCAATCATATTGCCGACTATAATCAATTCGAAAGTTGTACGTACACGTTTTGCTTTATATATTTCTATGTGAAATAAATGCTCAAAAACTCACAAAACGTGCCGACACATTGCAATTGGAAATGTTAATTTGTTAAATGTATTATAAACAAATGGCAACAGGTATAGCTTCTTGAATAACACAAAACGATAATATTGACCTGTTTTGACAAATTAAATATGACAAAATATCATTAATAAATAATAATTAAAAATTCCGATTACATGCGGGTAATTAAATTGCTCGCAAATTATACCTAAATTAATAAAACAAACAATCAAATTTGCCATATGAGTGCCCCAGACTGCCCCTTCCTCATTTAATGCATCAAAGACAATCACTTTTTATAAGCCAAAAAGACTCTGCCACAATTATCCAGGTCCATACAATTCAATATGGTTTTCTTATAGGACCGACATGAGCAAGGACAAACGCATCGTGATACTATCGCTATATCATTTTAATGTATTCAGATTCAACCACGTTATTGATACACCTGTTTAAAACTCGCGCAAATGGACACACTACTAATGCTTAATCCCACAGCTATACAAATGTGGCATTATCACGTTACGCTTAATCTAGGATAATGCTCTCTAATAGGATTTGAATAACAATCAATGTATAGCTCGGCAATGTGATTGGAGCTTTGATCATGGATCATTGTTATTCCTTCTGTATCTACTATTTCTATGGTTCAAATGAGTCAAAATTATTTCTTTCATTTTTGAGTGTTATTGATATGTATAGAAAATACTTGTTAAATAGTAACGCAACAAAAGGCCTTAGAGTCGATAATTTCAAGGGACAATAGCTACAAAAATACAGCTACAAATCCCACGGCAAGCCCCCACGGCAACCCCTGCCTCTTGGCCCTTACCAGCAAATTAAGTATTACTAGACTTTTTCTGTCTTTTTAAAATTTACATACAAAATTTACATTGCAAAACAGAAGAACATGAATGTGTGGCAAAATTATCGCCTTCATTTTTAGTGTTATTGATTTTACATCACATGTATAGAAAATGCTTGTGTAATGGTAAAGTAAGAAGGCTTGAGACTCAATAATCTGAAGGGAAAATATCTAATAAAATACAACTAAAAATCATATTTTATAGCGAATAAACTTTTTTTTAAATCCCACAGCCACGCCCTTGCCCAACAACTTAACAACAACAAAAAACCAAAAAGCTTTTTTATGTTAAAAATGATTTACATTATGATAACATTACCAAACAAAAGTACAAAAATGTAATCAAAATGATCGCTTTTTTTTATATTGATTTTGATGAGGTTGACAGAAAATGCTTGTTTATACGTAAAGAAACAAAAGGCCTTAGCAGGCCCGTAAGAAAATCTTCCCCGGAAAATTTGTACACAGATGAAAAAATTTCGCGCGCTACGCGCGCATTTGTCTTCCCAAAATGCAATATTCTTTGCTACAAGCTTGTTTAGAGCCAAAATATACCTCGATCGTGCAAAAAATAGGTGCAAATTCGAAAATTTTCGCGCGCTACGCCCGCATATTTGACTCACAAATATCTTCCGGTGATTTTTTTTGGAAAACGCCCCCCCTTTGAAAAAAGTGTCTTACGGCCCTGCTTAGACTCAGTAATGTGAAGAAAATGAGTTAAAAACGCAGCTAAAAATCAGACAAATTTCAACCCTAGCCAAAGGTCAGCCTCCTGGACCCCGAATACTTACGCTTCGCAAGCGCAAATGTCAGTTATCATTAACATATCGCGCCCCCCCCTTAAAAATACTGGATCCGCTAATGCTGTGCGCGCAAGGGCAATTGGTCCTGACACCTAAGCCAATACAATACAATCCCCCCCCCCTCCCCCCCCCCCCCCCCCCCCCATGTCCGCATCAAAGGACCTCTATGGATTTGAATGGGAATCAGCCCAAGGGCTCCAAAAATGACACATGATTTTAAATGTAAACATATATTAACAAAACAGTAATGAGAGGTTAGTCTAATACATACATTTTTAAAATACGAGTATATACCAAAAAGCAACATACTAAATAATAGTTATATAATATTGGATGGCTTTGAGGGTGATACAAGAAAATATTGCACGAGCTATAAAAAATATTGCACGAATCGGAGACGAGTGCAATATTTTTTATAGCGAGTGCAATATTTTCTTGTATCACCCGAAAATAAGACATTCAATATTATTTTTATTATTTATATAACAAACTGTTTTGATAGCACTTCAGAACTGCTTAAACTGGGGTACAACCAAGTTAAAAACTAAATAAGTTAGCCCGAACTGACCTTCTCTGCGTATGTACTCACGCGCACATCTTCTGCGCCGCGCCAAAAATATTGGACGGCAATATTTTTTGAATATTGGACGCACATCCGGGAACTTGGTGGACAATATTCAATACGCACTTTTATTGTATCGTTTGGAAGGCCCATATAAATAATAATATATACGAGGGTCATTCAATAAGTTCTACCTCCTACCTCATAACTTCACTGTTATAACTGTTATATAAGCCAGTCGTATGAAATATACTACAATTGTAGCATTGAACCTCAGCTACAAATCCACAGTAAATTGGTATGAGTACTAGCTTTACTTTTCTGGAGATGCAGTATAAACCAAACATCCATATAGTGCAACGGAAACGGATAAAAAAACAGCATAATATCTCCTAAGTGCTATTTATTTGGCTAATTCTAAGAGACAAAACTTACCCATCGGTCAATTAAAACCGTTCTAAATTACAGATATATCTTTATCAGACTATAAACAATAAAAGTGACTGATTTCTTAGGGGAAAATTCCCTCTAATTAGCCAGAACCAGACCAGAAAAGCCACTCATTTTAACCCTACCCCTAGAGAACTGCTGCAAAAACTCAAATTTGCTTTTCATAAGAAATAAGAGATTTTCAATACACAGGACTAAATGGATATATTTCAAGTCTCTCGAAGAGATAATTGTACACCATTGACTACCTGATTGACTATTCTAAAGGTTGCATATAAGGAAAACTCATAAAGTGACTATCATATTAAGGTTTAACACTAGAGGCATCACTGTGGATTGACTTGTTACAACGAAATTTTGACTGAATAGCAGTATTCCGATATGCTAAAGACATAGCAATACGTTCGAGTTGATATTATACTATTTGCAAGCCTACAAAGGTTGATATTGCCTACAATCTGATTTATACATGAAAATACAGTATTGCATTCAGAAATCAACTATTGTTTTCTATTTTCAGTATTTAAATCGGGCTGTTATATCTGATCATACAATACGGAGAGAAAACGAAAAAAACATATTTTTATCTTTAGGCTAATTTTCCGTGTCCGTTGTCCAAAATCTCTCTTTGGTTTTGTTCGCATCATAACAAAAGTGAAACAGATATCATATATTATTTACTATAGATGTGTAGCTATGAATCAGAGCTACAATCCTGACAAATGTCATGAGGCTGACATTTATAATAGCGATGTTATGAGTGAGGAGGTAGAACTTATTGAATGACCCTCGTAATATCGGGGTTTTTTCTTTTTCTATTTCCATAGAAGACAATGATAAATCATTTTTTCTCTATAGCAGACAACATGGATAATATTATCATATTGAATACTATAGCAATATGGGAGCTGAATAAACTTACAACTTGTTATGGTTCTCTGGTTTAGGCCACGGTTTAGGCCTATGTTTTTATAATGTTTGTATCAAGTAGCCAGGCTACTTGTACTTTGTGTAGCCTTATAAATCCTACTCCCCTAACTATGTTATTTATGAGTTTTTAGACCATTTAAAGATTGTTTTATACACTCTGAATACCGCTAAATACAAATACAGTTATACAGTGTGAGTAAAAAAAAGTGTACTCAACTTGAAGGATTTTTAAAAAGAAATATGAGCATTTGTCACCCAAATTATTTAATGGTAAACAAGACCTATTAATTAGCTTTAATAAGAATTTTATTTGGTTAGAATTGGTTAAGAGAAACTCATTTTACGCGTAGTTGAATAAAAGTGGCCATTTTAGATCCGAACAAGGTACCATCTTCGAAGGTTCAAATTCAATATCATCAGGTATTATAAGCAATAACAAAATGTTCTAAAGTCTTCAGGTAATACGGCAACGTATTGACAATGCATGTAGAGCTTTGCGTCGAAGAAGGATCTCCAGGCGCGCCATCAACAGCATGAAAACCAGAGCGAGACTTTGTATCAACAATAATGGTGGTCACGTAGAAGGAAGAGCTGCTTGATTATTTGCCTATGATGGACTTATCTGAAAACAAATTGTCTTTAAGCATATTAAGAATGAATGTCCATGTAGAGAAAGAGAGAGAGAGAGACTTTTACTTTACTAGTCTTACTCTGGACATCGATATTTTGACCGTATATTTTAACTGTATCGAGGACAATATTTACTTAATCGAATATATTTATGAAAAATAGGTGCAATCGGGTGTCCCTAAAAAAGGGTGCACGTGTTTACCCAACTTGTTGACCATGAAGTTCTAATATTTGGCGTAAGTTGTTTACACATATTGATAGACTAAACAACTGGCTTTCAGATGCTTCTTATTTCATATGATTCGGATTTGTCAATCCTGAGATATGGACAATTAGCTAGAGCTACCCAGAATCGACGTTGTGCCACTTTACAGTTTCAAAGGTTTACTCCTAAGATACAACTTCCACTTGTACGATTGCCCTTTAACCAGTGTTATGCAAAATAAAATGTTTGTATTGAGATTGAACCGGTTTAAATAATAGAATGAGTGCCTGTGTATCCAAGCAGAACTGAATATAAAGATGTTTGATACATGATTCGAACCAGTCCTTTTGACGAGGTTTCACAAAGTGTTTTTTGGGCCTACATTTTTAAAACAAGACCATATGACCATGATGACTGGGTGGGGCCTCAATTTTCATTAGAAGAGGGTGTTCATGGTCTTAAAATATCATGAAACGAGATGTCCAGCAGAAGTCACCAGAGAGTTTGCCATTCATTTCCCAAACACTCACGTACCATCTAGGAATAAACCTACAAAGGAGTATTAGAAATAATTGGTAGATGGTATACAAGCACCAATATGAATAAAGAACATTCTGGAAGACTAAGATATGAAAAGTGACAGGACACAGTAACACATTGATAACGTACGGCGTGCACTTCAGGGGATCCCAGAATAACTGCTCGTATAAATCCCTTACCACATATTCCAAAGACATCATTTTTGTTCCTCAGCCTCTTTTAAACAATTATGGTCAAATGCACACCCCAATGTTTCAAACCCGGTTTCAAAACGATTGATGCCCATGGATAGACCAATGTTAGTATCGTTTTGACGCTCATAATCATTCTTTCTGTAAAAGTGGCACAACATCGATTTGGGGTAACTTTGCTAAACTGGGTGTATCTCAGGATTGACAAATTCAAATCAGATAAAATAAACGGCATCTAAAAGCTAAGTGTTTCCCCTTTCCTTGTGTATAAACATATTGCGCCAAATCTTAGGACTTCGTGGTCAACAAGTTGCGCAAACATGTGCACCCTTTTTTTAGGGACACCCTGTATATTTTATACAATATCAGATAGTCACTCGTTTGGCCATTTTTTATTCCACGTCCTCGTCTTGTCTATCATGTTTATGAAATCTATGGATCATTTTAAATCCTTGCAATTACTTTAACTCACAAGTGGTGTTAATATTTTATCTTTATTTCATGTTAAATAATGAGGAGAAATTCTGAACAAGGCTATTATTTATTTAATTGGTTTAATAAATAGACTGTTTAATCCTTTACATGTTAATCCTACACATTATTAAGCGCTCATTGAGCGTGAAGACACAAATTTGTTCGTTTTTTTTACAGAAATATCTACTAAACGGTACCATATATTGTCGTGATTCCTTTTGCCGATGATAGCTGATAAATGGCGTTATTGATTACATTATTGGTTGCCTTAATTTTGTGGTCAGAAATATTTTTTATTTATTTTTCGATCAGAGTACACTTTTTTGGACTAACCCTGTATACCAATCATTATTGACATGCTCTGGCAGAATGTGTCAATTGTTTTTAGAGATGTTACAAACATTCATCATGGGCTGATTCCCATTCAAATCCATAGAGGTCCTTTACGCCACTACTGTAGGGACATTACAGTACCTAATCGTGATGTTGTTAACAATATTGTAATATTTTATCATACTCAAATAAAATAATCTATAATACTGCACCCTTATATTTATTTATATTTATCTTTTCCTAAGGCCAAAAGGGTTTAGATCGCGAGCGATCTGAAAAAGGGTACCTGGCTGCTGAAAATTAGTAACTCCCACAATACAGATACCTCAAAAATACACTACAACAACAAGTACCGTATACACTATACGAAAAATATTATTTGTAAATAAATCTTCACTTGATTCTGTTCCGTGCTCACAGTGTCAAGCGGGGCCGAAGGCACCGTACGCGGATAGCCCGCCGCTAGCCGCTAGTAAGAAAAGGAGACGCAGGCCGCCTGCGGCCGAGGCGACTAAACCCGGCTTGTTACGAACCGATTTAAGTTAGGTCCAATTTAGATGAGCCCTAGAATTTGCGAACTCAACCCCTATTTTGCGCGAACTCTACCCCTATCGTAGAGGGCGCTGTTGTACCTAGGATGCGTGTTTTTTTTTCAGCAAGCTAGATGGTTCGCCGCCAAAAATATGCGATCTCTACCACTATCGCATTACTAAGCAAAGCTCTGTTAGCAAAATAATATTGTTTCCAAGAGAATCGGCATATCGGTGTTATTCGTCGTGTGAAGCATTTTTCTTCCTTATCCCACTATGATGTTATCCTAAATCCAATGCTCATGTGATTACTCATTTTGATTATGCCAGCCCAGTATGGTCCATATCAAGCAACACAACCGTTTAGCCAGAACAATAGTATCTGCTAATTATCTGAACACCAATAAATGGCATGATGAACTGCCTCGTGCTACTAAGTGATAGGTGGAAAATTCAAATAATAATAATAATAATAATAATAATGTGGATTTATAATGCGCACTAATCCACCAACAATTGGTGCTCGAGGCGCGATACAAAAAATAACTTACATTACAACATACAATTTTGTAATCTACAATAATTTAACTAAATACAACTTAATAGTATAATAATTATGTCAATAAAAAGCATCCTTTGTCAAATGAGTTTTTAAAGATGTCTTGAACTGTGCCAGGGATGTGCATGATATAACATGAATGGGTAAGGCGTCCAGAGACGTGGCGCTGCAATTGAAAAAGCTCTGTCCCCCCAAGAGTGTTTGGAACGAGGTTCACATAGAAGTGACTTGTCGCTGGAACGGAGTGTACGAGTAGGTATGTATGGTTTATGTGATATACTGCGGTGCCATATGTCATTTAAAGCCTTAAAAACAAAAACAAATGCTTATTATTGCATTCAAATGTGTGAAAAATGTGTGCCCTTTTTGGTCGCAGAGAATTTTAGGCATGGGGTAGGGTCGAACGTACATTTGTGTGAATTATGTAATTTTTCAAGAGGATGGACTATCTTAAATTGGCCGATTGCAATAATGTCAATATGTTAACGATTGAGGATAGGAGTCAATCTGAAAAGATTGATAAATAGATTTAAATTTATTTTTTGATTCACTTTTACACTTTTTGTAGACTGATTAATATACCATTCAATCAAGTGTTACTTTTATTGTACCACCAAATGACATACAGACTAATAAGTGTCCCAAAATGATTAGTACCCATATCGATGCCCACGGTTCATTAATCTTTATTATCATAATCCCTTTGCCGAAAAGGTGAAATCACCATGTCTTGCACAATGAAGTGAAACCTCGGTTAACAAGTCCGATATTCATGATTTAAATTTAAATAAATGGGGACCATATGTCAAAAATGTTTAAAAAAAAGAACCTAAATCTTGTTGATTTTCATGATGATCACAGTTAATGAACTTTAAACATCGATGGGTAGGCCTACTATCATTTTGTGACAGCCTGTATATGTTGCATATGGATGGATTGAGTTTTTCAAGCGAACATTTAAAGTCTTTTTTTCAATCGTTACGGATTTGTCCCTAATTGCAGTCGGCAAAAGATGGAAAAACAAAGCAAATCAATCCATCGATTGAATATTTAATCTGAAAACAATTGTCACTAATTTCAATCGATTGAGAATCACTCCTTATCAAATGACTCTTTTGAATTGATTTTGTCATTTTGTTTCATGAATTGATAACTAAATTTACAAATAATGTCAGTTGCCGTGACTGACAGATTCCTTTGCCGTTAGTTATCATTACGTCAATGCGTGGCTGCGGCATAATAATGAATAGCACTATTGGAATGGTGATGTCGGGTATTTCATATTCATTACACGGTTGGTTTCACACATGCATTTTAAACACACAAAGTCTGTAAAAACCACCCCCGGAAACCAACCTTTCTCTGACCTACTCGTCCTTTATCTACTACAAGGTATTTACATGGCAGGTAATGGTATTTACAATTATAGTATCGGCTTTACTTGCCGTTTTACACCAAGAACATGCCCCTTTTTCCCCATCGACCAAAGTAAGTTTATAAATAGTTTAACATTTCATACATCAATTTTGACTTGGCTAAAAGGCATGTCTACAATTAGTAGTGTCGAGTCCAAGAAACGAAAATGTTTAAAGAATAGGCCAGTTTTGTGCTAAAGGTCGAAAATACAAATTGGTATGAGTAGAAGAAAGCTGTGAGTCCATGTTAAAGGAAAGGAGAAAGCAAAGGGGAAACCCGTACCTTGATGATGGCCAGATTCGTAATACCGGGACGCTAAATTCTCATAAGGGAAAAAAATAATACCTAGGCCGAAAAGATTAAGGATTGTGCATTATTTGTTGACTGTATTTTTTGGGGGGACTGCGAAATTTTATGACCGTGCGAAATTTTGTGACCGTGCGATATTTTGTGACCGTGCGAAATTTTGTGATCGTGCGAAAAAATTTTTGACACTACCCCCACCCCCCCCCCCCCCCCCCCCCCCCCCCCCCCCCCACACTTACGTGAAATTCACGAGGTGACTGACTGGGGAAAAATTTGGGGCAACCTTTTACGAAAATTTACTGTCGGGACGACATACTTCTGCCCCCCCTGGCTCACATGCCGCGGTACGCGCCTGCGTGGGTCCAGTTTCAGAAGTGACAATCATCCTATAAAAAGAGGTTTGCATTACTGTTTAGAATGATCAGATTCGTACTTTTCAATAGGGATGAGTGTGGAAGCGGGAATAAAACGCAAAGATTCACCGCCCACTCTCAAAAGGTTGCCCCCCCCCCCCCCCTGATGCCAAACCCCCACGAAATGAAATGACAAACACAAAACACAGGTATGTTTCCTTAATTCTCCCCCACCCCAAAGAACCCTATAGATAGTTACGCCACTATTATATGTTGTTGGTGTGTTTTAATAACATGACCACTTCATGCTGTCCTTGATTTACAGACATACCATTACAACATGAGACTAAAATACCTAAATGTATTTAGGTCTCAGATTACAAGATCAATTTCGCTCAAAAAGCGCCAATTTGGTTCAAAGCGAGGTTACATCGTTCATAGTAATGGCTAACGTAATACAGCACGCACCGTCTGTATGATCCGAATCATGTGACAGTGATTGATCACATCTTCGTCAGCTTCATTAGCTTCCAGTATAATATTTTATTTCAAATGTATTAAATAGAAGGCTTTGCATGATTGCTCTCCAGTTTACGTGCAAAATTTTCTTTACGCCAAACAAAAAAGAATATTTGTCAAAGGAAGAAATATCGGCAAACCAGTTTTGTTGGGCAGTATCCTGAATACGTTGCTTAAACATACTTAAATACATATTTACGTCACCAACACCTTGATTATACCATACATGTCCAAATCCATGATTAAAAAGTATAGATTTGATCTCAGTGGCCCACGTTAGCGAACCTCTCTCCTAAAGATAAACAAGCATATCATAACTTTTCTTTGGTAAACGGTCATCTCCCATACTTGCAGTTTTAACCAAAATGTGATAAAGTTGATAATACAATGTACATAAAGGGGATACATGTATCTGCCACGCTGGCCAATTGCTGCATTATTTGTAGAATTTTGAGAGATTTGTAGAACTATACTTGCAGGCCTTGTATTGAACTTTTTCAAGACATTCATAACGCTTAAAACCCTATATATCTGAGCCGATGTTAAAATGGGTAGAATAGCAGCATACTGTAAACAAAAATGGACGCCTCAAAAGGTGTTCTGGCTATTAACACCAATTGGTGTTCTATGATTTTAAACTTTTATATTGAAAATATTTACACATATTATCAGTTTTCTCTTATTTAAATAGTATCCTATATCCACAAATATTTGAAAAACATCAAAATCAATATTATCATTACAGGATTAAGTCAGCTGAAAATTGAACGTGTTCTATTTTGAACACCGTGTTAAACAAAGGAACACCTTTCTTACACCTTTCATAACACCTTTTCTGTAACAGTTTGGGAACACCAATGTGTTCTAGAGCACGTCTGTGAACACCTTGGATTCTCTTGTATGTTGGTAATGGTCATTGATGTGACTTTCCTGAAATGTAGGTCTTTCTGACGCCGATGACACGGAACTTTGCTGTAGATTGTGTTGCTGATGCGTTTTCAAACGTTTTGTCGAGCCTGCATGTGTACAATGGTGTACATAACCTGGGGCCTACCTATTTATCTCAGATTTTGATACCGTATGTCTGTCCAAGAGCTGGTTTGAGATCTTCCAACGACACTTTCCACCTTGTTGTACCTTTCAACAAACATACCAAGACTGAAACCGCTTTCTCATATATCGGTCCAAGGCTGTGGAATGATCTCCCACTCTCCATGCGCACCGCATGCAGTGTCAAATCTTTTTAAAAAGATGCTTAAAACTCATCTATTTCCGCAGGTGTAATTTGTTGGTCAATTTCGGATGCAAATGCACCCTTTTATATAAAAAAATGTGTGTGTTTTTAATCCATGCTTTTTAATGCTTAAATTGTATCTGTATATTATTACATTGTACATGTATATTTAATTATCTTTTAACCTATCTTTAATGTACTTTGTACTTTGATTGGTATTTTTTATTATGCCTATCTTTTATATTATATAATTCCTGTACAGCGCATTGATCGTGTTTTTTTAAATGCGCTTAATAAATCACGTTTTCATTCATTCATTCATTCATTGAAAAATCGGCCGTAAACCTGCACATCTTTTTCTATATACATGTACGTACAGTTTCCACAATAATATAATATAATTTAGTAAAGGGTCCGGATCAAAAATATTGTATCCAAACATTATTGAACATTTTGTTAAACTGAGATCAATTCCAAAAATGATATTTAAAAAGATCTCAACACTAGTCCAAAAACGTTTAACATGTTCACACTCGTAAAACAGATGAATTAAACTTTCAACATTCCCATTACAAAACGTACAATTTGGTGAATCAATTAAACCAATTCTATGAACGAATTTATTCGTTGGCAACCGCCTATGTAACAACAAAAATTGAAATGATCTGGTAGGAATATCCAATGCACATTTTAATGCAATCGTAAAAGATAAGGCCACATTTCTTCATTAACTTGAATATCATTTTCCCACTTTTTAATTGTTTTTTCGGGACGTTCGCACTTTTACTTAATTATAACATCATAAGTCATTTTAACAATTCTCTTAGCTTGAAATAATCTATCATTTACAGTATTTGTATCATCATTTAACAAACATACATTATTTGTAAACATAAGTCTTTTCCAATTTTTAGGAATTGCCCTAATTAACCCATGTTTTCAAGTTCAGATAAAGTATTTTTCTTCCAAAAACCTTCATTTTTATCATCGTTTAAACCTTTTTATCCATGAAATTTTTAAAGCATGGCAAAAAGATCCATAATCAGTCATTTTTAATCCCCCGTTTTCATACGAATTATATAGTATACGAATATAGTATGTTTCTTTTGATTTTATCTGGTTTTTTCTTCCAAATAAATCCAAAAAACTCCCTCTCAACCTTTTTAATGAAATCTTTACTTGTATTTGGAAGAACTGTGGACACATATGTCAATTTTGGCAATGCCAGCGTTTTAACTAATAGAATTTTACCTTGAATGGATAAATTCCTCATATGCCATACTTTTAAACAGTTCTGAATTTGTTTCAGTTTGTCATTGTAATTATAATGTACCATCTCTGTTAAATCAAGACTAAAAACTATACCAAGAGATTTAAAGTTACTTTCATTCCACTTCAGCTTTGTTTGAATTTCAAAATTATTTCTTATATTTTTCAAAATGCCTAATTTTATGACTTCTGATTTATCATAATTTATACTTAAACCCGAACACCTTTTATACCTATCAAGAATTTCTATAACCTTTAACAGAGTGTATCATCTGCATATTGACTTATTTTTGTTTCAATACCATTCATTTTGTAACCCTTTACACTATCTTCATTCCTTATAGCAGTACTCATTATTTCTGCGGCTAAAATAAACAGGTACGGACTTCAAGGATCTCCTTGTCTAACACCACGCGAAAGTTTAAACTAATTGGAAGTAAAACCATTATTAATAATACAGCCATCAATGTTGGTGTAAAAGAGCCTAATCCAATTACATATATCTTCTGGAAAGCCATAATATTTGAAAACTTTGACTATAAAATCCCACTCAAGTTTATCAAAAGCCTTTTCAAAATCAATAGAAAAAAATCATACCAGACATTTTATGACTTTTAGCATGTTCTATAATATCAATAGTTTTTCTAATATTTTCCCCAATATAATGCCCTTTCATGAATCCTGTTTGGTCGCTATGAATAATTGAAGACAGTACCTCTTTAATACGACAAGCAATTGCCTTTGACGCTATTTTATAATCAACGAAAGGTCTATATTGTTGGTCGTTTTCTTCTAGAGGGGCAGTGAAAAACATTCTTTGAGGTCATAACATTCAATCATAGAATCGGAAGATGATAACTTTTGATCATTTTTCCTTGATGAGCAATTCAATCTCTTAGCAACTTTGATAAATTCTATGGTGAATAAGTGTGGTGATAGTTTTTCTAGTTTTTCTATGCCGGGGAGGGGGGCTTTGTTGATATATCATCAGAGGTTTAATAGGGTTTGTGCTTAATAAATAATCTCAAATCACGGTCTCAACTATCATGAACCCTAAAGATGACGAAAAAACCGAGCCCTTTGATAAAAGATATATTGAAACCTTTTACTGGCGTATACTTATAGGTCGAAAAGTGAACTTTGTATTCTTCCATGGAATCGATGTATTACATCAGTCATCAAAAAAATTAACTATACAGGTAATAAATGGGCTTCTAATTTTAAGGATATATATCCTTCCTAACAATATTGAATTATAAAGTTGTTGAAAATGTTGTCTTCTTTAATATGAGATATTGCACGCTAAGATCGGGTGATTATTGAGGAAGTGACACTCCAAAATGTAAGAAGAAGTCCGATTTTCATTTTCACATTTTTGTTTTCTACACGCGGATCCATCTACAGGTACCTTATCGATTTCCGGTAGTGCAATTGGGGGATGCATGCGCTGGTTGGCGCTACCTGTCAAACTCTCCCCCGTGTTGAAATGTAATGTGAAAATGAAATTGTGACTTTACCTTACATTTTGGATTGTCACTTCTTCAATATTCAACCGATCTTAGCGTGTAATATCTCATATTAAAGAAGATACATTTTTAACAACTTTATAATTTAATATTTTTAAGTAGGATATATACAAGGTGTATAAAAAACGCAACACCTTTTGGCGAGTAGGCCTACTGTACCTTACAGCAATTCACATGTCGCAAGGTAGATATCCTGTTAAGGAGTGTTCATAAATACTTTGGTGGGGGTAGAAAAAAAAGAGTGGGGGATCAGAAAAAAGGTTCTCGTTGGGGGATCAAAAAATGGGTATTTGTTACCAGTGGCGTAGCCAGAGGGTAATATTGACTGCCGTGTCGGTTGAGATTGGCACTGTCGGTTCATTTGACAAGAGAAATCATGGAATGACACGCAGGTGTCCCCAAAAGGCAATAATTGTTTGGAACAAGCTTGTTTAGTGCCAACATGTACCTCAATCATAGCATAAGTAAGAGTGAAGTCGACAATTTTCTCGCGCTACACTTTCATTTCACTTTCATTTCTTGACCACCCCAATATAAAAAAACGAGCTCCTTCACTGTTTTTGACAAAGCAGCATTTTGAAAGAGTTGTTCAATTGAGAGGAAACCAAGGACTACTATTACATTTTAATACCAACTAATATTTATGGAACAATACAAATTGAAACATAAACTTGGATATTGAATGTAAAAAACTCAAATCAGCTTAAATTGTTGAATACTAGTATTCAGTTAAAACTTGACAGCCATAGTTCTTTACACAATGACGGCAGGAGCAGGGGGTGGGGGTTAAGAGGGGGTTTCATCAAATGATCTTGTGAAGGGATCATATAGAAGCCAAATATGACCTTCACATATTTTGTTTGACTTTTCAATTGTGTTATAATATATATCTGTTATTTATATACAATATTGTTATTGTTTCTGTTATAGATTAAAGATACTGAACGGACAGGGGGATAAAAAGGTTCTTAAGAGGGGATCAAGAAAAAATACACCATATTTTGAACACTCCCTTAGCGGTATGTTTACGTCTAGTGGCTATCGCAAGTCAATACAGCGATTTCGGTTATAAAATCGCTGAGATTTTACGGATATGATCATGAGTCGATAGCTTGAAAACACAGATTACATCGTTCATCCTGCATACCTGTTATTCTTGTCCGCCATATTACGGACTGACATGCTCGCTCCTCAGATCTTACACCGTTAGGGCCTACACTTTTTCTTGTGGTGTTATGTTAAAGGGGCAATAAGATATTGCCGAGAAATACGAAATTTAGAATAAAAAACAATTCATTCAATAGATAAGATACGAAATTTGAGTCTAGATTGAAATAGCTCTAACATAATATTTACGTTTAAGAGCAATATGTGATTTTGATACACCCTGTATACAATTATTTTCAGTAACATTTCCCAAATTTCTCATGGTGATCCTAATGATGATGCAATTCAATAATGTTGGAATTTTTGAAACTTTTTGAAGTTTTGGAACAGTCGTCTGCAGACGACTGCCGCGTGGAAAGCGGACCTATGTTTACCAAAATGTATTATTGACATAAAACCGTACCTTGAAATAATTTACGTAAGTCTTTTTACCTTAGAATTAAGGGTTTCAATCGCACTAAAATCTAGGAATATGAAAATAACAAACGTACCAGATTGTGCCAGTGTGCCTTGGTTCCAGAATGTAGCCACCACTATCAGAGTAAAAACTCTCATTGTTAATATCCGTATCATCCTCCTTGGTTTACATTCAGGGGTTTCTCCTCCTGCGTGGATCGGTTTTACAGCAACATTTATTTGTTCATCAAGATCACCGCGAGTAAAAAATAGGCGTCCACGACATGCAAGATTAAAAAACACACTGAAAACAAGGATACGCCTAGTCTGAATATGCGCGAAATATAAAATACGGTAGTTACCATTGGTCGCATCGTACCGCATGAATGTATACGTCGTATTTAACCATCAATCCAAAAGGTTTTTTGTTGTTACTTTATGATATTCCAGACGATATTCTTCGAACAACTGATCAGGATCATTGAACAGATAATTGTAAAGATTTGACGATCAAGTTCATTGAGTAGGGGCTCCCGCTGTATGAATCCATGTATTCTTTATGTATACCCTTTCCACGCGGCTACATTAGTATTATTATACTATAGGTTTACCAATTCAAATATTTTTTAGAAACCTTTCCCAATTTTCAATGTCTATCTCAAGGATCATACTGACCCAATACTAGGCATGTTTGTACTTATTTCAATGCATTTCTCATGGTGATTCTAAATGTGGTAATGAAATTCAATAATGTTGACATTTTGGAAACATTTTTTGTTTTTGAATGTCTTCTGCGGACGCTTACCGCATGAAAAGCGTTAATAAGTTCCAATGGAAATTCTGTGTTGTAATTTTTATTCTGAATTTTTATTTGTTAGGCGATAAAAATAAAACATTAAAACCCTGACATGCCTGATGTAGGCCTACATATTTGCCGGATTTGTGGAATTTTTAATTTTAAAAATTGACGTTTCTGACAGAAAATATGTTGGTATTGTTTTATGAAGCAATATTATTTGAATGAGGCGAAGAAATTGTTCTGTTTTAGTGATTTATATCATACTTCTTAAGCAGCCGTTTTGAAGTTTGGTAGGAGCTTTATCAATTAAAATACGCTGAAAGTGAAAAGCTAGTTTTAACCGAATGTCGTGCCATATCGGAATGGATAAAGATATATTGATGAAATTAACAGAATAAATAGGAAACATGTTCCCCGTTATATTGCAGGTATTAGATTATGACTGCAATGTTGTTTTCATATTTGTATTAATTTTCAAACAGGGTATACATCTTTCTGGGACACCCTGTATACGAATTCCATATGAATATTCCTTTTAGAGACACCATGTAGGCCTACTAGCAATTTACGTAAACCATGGAGCGTTATGATGCATTGACTCATGCAGTTAGGGTATAATGTCAATGAACTTGACGGTCAAGGTCAACCCACGGATCTATTATCATAATGAGTTCGTGGTTTACATATCTTTACAATTCCTGTTCAATCATCTTGATCAAAGGCGTTTAAAAACCTACGAGTCATAGAAGGAGAAATGTTGACCCAAAGTGTTTGCTAAAAGCCGGATAAACTAGACCGTTACTAGAGCATTTTTGGTTAACCTGTTGTAGGAGGGGTAAGGGATTGGATTCGAGCACATTGATTGATTGATTGATTGATTGATTGATTGATTGATTGATTGATTGATTGATTGATTGATTGATTGATTGATTGATTGATTGATTGATTGATTGATTGATTGATTGATTGATTGATTGATTGATGATGATGATGATGATGATGATGATGATGATGATGATGATGATGATGATGATGATGATGATGATGATGATGATGATGATGATGATGATGATGATGATGATGATGATGGTGGATGATGATGATGATGATGATGATGATGATGATGATGATGATGATGATGATGATGATGATGATGATGATGATGATGATGATGATGATGATGATGATGATGATGATGATGATGATGATGATGATGATGATGATGATGATGATGATGATGATGATGATGATGATGATGATGATGATGATGATGATGATGATGATGATGATGATGATGATGATGATGATGATGATGATGATGATGATGATGATGATGATGATGATGATGATGATGATGATGATGATGATGATGATGATGATGATGATGATGATCTATTATTATTAAAGTTAGACACTTTTTAAAACGGTGTGTTTTAAGTCAACGGTACTAGCGTTTAGCTTAAAACAACGTTTAAAATGCGTACGAGAATACGGCCTATTGAATCCAGTAAGACCATCACACACATGACTGCAGCATACAAATTGCAAAGGTCCGGTTTGTTTGCTCAAACGCGATCGACTCATCAAATCTTTAAACAACTGCCTTTTCCTTCTTTTTTTAAGATGTTTTTAAAGCGCTTCTATGGACACAGATTCTATGGACACAGATCGACGGTCAACACAGATCGCCGGTCAACACCAACAAGCCACCTGTCGGACACCACTTTAACCTTCCCAACCACACTATGTCTGATATGATCTTACAGGGCATTAAATCTTTAGGTAGCCGTTCAGAAGTGGTACGTCTCAGTAGAGAGAAACTATGGATGAAGCGTCTTCTCACCATTCAGCCCCATGGCCTAAACATCCAGGAAGGGAACGATTAGACTCTATCCACCCCCCCCCCCCCCCCCCCCCACCACCTCCTCCATTTGTATCTGTGCAACCCATCACTTGTATTTTTTACCCATTTGTTTTTTTCCACTTTTTCTTCACTTTATTTTTTATTTCCTATTTTTTACTTCTTGTTATGTGTGACACTATGTTTTCATTTTCGACATTGTCTCCTATGCACAGTAATTTTCATTACTCGTTCCAGTGCATTTCCCCTATTCATCCATCTGTCACTTTTACCCCTCTGTGTTACATCATCCCATGTGACTTCCTGCCTTTGTTCCCATGTCTATATATATGTTAGTGTGTGCTGTATTCTGTCATTTTACCTTCGATAAAGATTCTGTTAGAATCGAAACGTCAGGTCCTCTTATATTTATTACATTTTTTAAAATGATATTTGTATCTTAAGTTGTTAAATTATTCATCGAGCTAGTGCCCAGGGCGGGAGCGGGAGCACCGACTAAATGGTGAACAGACATGCCAGAAAACGTGAAAAAGTGAGGGCGCGGTGTGCGGGTTCGTAGCAAAAAATCTAGGTTGATAACCTCTAGCCTAAGGGTGCACACCACTATTACGATCAATGCGCGAGCAAATCAAATCGCGATACATGGTCCGTTTTTCGCCAAAAAAGTCATCCAATTTGTTGTTTTCGGATTTAATGAAATTATACTATTCATTATACTTGTGAACAAAACTGGTTGATTTAATGTAATTTCGTGATTTTACCGGCGTATGAATACATATCGATTTGCGCTAAGAGGCGGTATTTCAGTATCGAAAACTTCAGGCAGAAAATCCTAATCGGTCACCCCGACCTGAAAATTAGATATTAACCCCTCGGGGTCTACCTGTCTATCTTACAGTGGTTCTGGTTCTGATTGGTTTATTACAAGATGTACTCATATGAATAGCCAATTCAAATGCAGCTTGAACTATGTTTCACTCCCATCTTTATCAAGGATACAATTATTCTAACAATGTCTCTCATTGGTGCAATAAATGATGTATCCATCTTTTTAACCAATCGGCCGGTAGTTCTCAATCAGGGGGTTAAGATAAAATAAAATCAGTTTGATACAATAAAAAAAAAAGTCATAATAGGTCTATGAGTTGCAAGGTAACTCGAAAAAAACTCTTCCAAAGCTATTTTCCCATATTAAAAGTGCTCAGCTGAGATAAAACAGCCAGGCGATAGGGACTTAGGCCTACGGGTTGCAAAATTGGGTTTTTGAAGCATTTTATGTTAGTTTTAGATTTTGAAAATAAATTTTAAGTAAAAATTGTTGAACCAGTGGCGTAGCTCAGGGGGGGGGGGGGATTGACCATATATGTTCACTGGGCTGCTTTTCGGACTGTGCGATTTTTTGACCGTGCGAAAATGTTGTGACCGTGCGAATTTTTTTTACAAGTGAAATTGGCCTGGAGTAGACTAGGGTGTAGAGTGGTCAGGCAAATGTAGGCAATCTTAGGATACAGATTATGATTTATACGGTAGTGATGAAGTTGTCCTCATAACCGGCCGAAAAAATCGCATGGTCAAAATCGCAAACCCACTGACGGAGGGTCGTTTTTACCGACGGGGTTATTTCAGGGGTCACCGGCCCCCTGGACCCCCCCCCCCCCCCCCCCCCCCCCCCCCCTGGGTACGCCACTGCATAAAAGGGTAACTTTAGTAGGCCTACACTCTTTGTTTGGTGCAACTGGTTCGTGGATTGGGCACGACCGAAACCAGTGCTACTCATTCCTATGAACGTCAAAAGGCCTCAATCTACCTGGATAGAGGAGGCATGACTGCGACAAGTCGCCCATAGTGACATCTGACTGGTTTTATTTATTCATCAGGACTTCGAAGTTTTGACGATAATGATACCCATGATAGCGCAGATACATCCCAGATACACGCCTTGGATAGGGGAGAGCGGGGCTAATGTAGTCCGCCCTCTTTTCAGGCTTGCCTAGCGAGCGGACTCATTTTAAAAGTTATCCTACTTCCAAATGAAAGATACGTTGACAGATCATCTCAATAGTAACAACTTAAATGAAACATTTCAATCAGCTTACAGACCATGTCATTCCACAGAGACGGCCCTTCTTGGGTTAAGAATGATATTGCCACTGCAATTGATAATAACAAAGCAGTCTTTCTTGTCATGCTATATTTATCAGCTGCGTTTGATACAATTGATCACACTATTTTTATCAACCGGCTTTATCATACTTTCCATATCAAGGGTCGTGCTCTAAAATGGTTTGCAAGATGCCTGCAGAACAGAATTTTTTTTGGTGTTTCCAATCTCAGGTGAATTTTCTCAAGAACAGGTTTTAAACTGTGGCCTGCCACAGGGTTCCATCTTCGGGCCTAGAGGATATACCATGTATACTCATCCAGTTGGAGTCACAAAATTTCGCACGGTCACAAAAAATCGCCCTTCCCCCCATTTTTCCTGGTGGGTAGGTTTGAATTTCCTGCTGAGCACCTTCAGGGGGGCACTGTGCCCCCCCCCCCCTGCCCCCCGGCTGTTACGCCACTCGGACAGAATCTCATAACTTTCAATAAGCCAATATATGCTACTATGATCGTCACGTGATACCACACTCCTCTCAATACCAGAACAAGAACATGTACTGGAGATAAAGCGTTTCAAGTAGCAGGACCACGTCTATGGAATTCTCTTCCCCTCAGCATGAGGCAGGCCAAAACAATTAGCGTTTTCAAAAAATGCTTAAAAACTCACTTGTTCGACTGATGTTATTTTGTTTGTTTTTTCATGTTAATGTATTTATGCATAGTTTTGGCTATAATTTATGTATTATTGTATATGTTATTTTCTTGATTATAAAGCGCTGTGATCTTTGTATGGCGCTATACAAATGTTTTATAGTATAGTAATAGTATAGTATACGTTTCTTAGCTACATACCCCCATAGTTTCAGCACTCTAGAACTTTTAGTAAGTGCAGGAGTGAGGGAAAATAACAACAGGGCGGACTTACCCCACACTACTCACGCGGGGCCGGTGCAACCAAATAACACCAGTCTGATATACTTTTTCAAAGGTCACGTGATGAGAAACACGTGGTTGGTGGACTCTCCCCGAGGGCGGACTCTCCCGGCGCTCTACCTTCAATCTTCAATGTTGGAATCCTAGAAAGCACAACTCAGTGTCCAAGGATAAACATCATTCATGTCATGCCGATGTGCAGGGTGCAATAAACAAAGATGTGCGAGTAAACAGTAAGACCAGCTACAGGTGTTGATGGGTTGCAGTGGGCTGTAGAACTCTGTCACTGCTGGTAGAGCTGCAGTCTGGAAGCTGGCAACTGTTGGTGCTGTTACCCCAATATTGGCCCAACATTGGCAATATTGGCAATATTGGCATTGGCATTATCTTGTTGACCAATATTGGGCCAATATTGGGTTCCCATTGGCAATATTGGCATTGTCACTCTCTTGGTAACCAATATTGGACCAATATTGGTTTTACATTGGCACTTTTCAATTGGCATCATGTTGGCAACCAATATTGGACCAATATTGGTTTTACATTGGCGCTCTTTAATTGGCATCATGTTGGCAACCAATATTGGTCCAATAATGGGCGCAATATACCAGGGGCGGGAAATGACACCATTGATTTGATATTCAAATTATGAAGTGGTCTAAAAAAGGCGGCCGCTGTTAAGAGTTATCACTTCCCGGCCTTTCGGCTAGGATCTTGTGCCTTGTCCTGTCCCTTAAAGATTTGTTCCCTTGCCTTTGGCCAAATTGGTCCTGGCCACGGGTTGGCCGGGGGTCCGCTCACTCCTCTTTTTGGGGGGGGGGGGGGGGGGGGGGGGGGGAGGGGGGGGGGGGGGAATAAAACAATATAAAGATAGAATTCTTCCTACCTAACATTTCTCCAAGATCGCCCAATATTGGCCCAAGCTTGGTCCACATTGGCGAGGGTTGGTCCCAACACAGATCCTTGGGGAACGCCGGATTTCACAGATTTGGAAGTTGAATGCGTTCCGCGACTGTCTGCTCTCTGTTTTTCAAGAAGCCCTGTATCCAATGAAGAGTTTCCTCTGTAAACCATAATAATGCAGTTTTGTCGCAAGTCTTTGATGAGGCACTTTATCAAACGCTTTACTGAAATCCAAACAGTAAGACATCGGTCTGTCCGCTCTTGTTTAGAACACCCGTCCAGTCATGAATAGCCTCGATCAGTTGAGTCTCGCATGATCTCTTCTCTCTGAAACCATGCTGATTATCATGATGATGTTGTTTGCACTAAGATGTTTCGAGACATGAGAGAGTATGATGTGCTCCATGATCTTACATGAGATACATGTCAAGCTGACAGGTCTATCATTTTCTGGTGATGATTTTGAGCCCTTCTTATACAGGGTGTCTCAAAAAACACCGTGCACGTGTTTACCCAACTTATTGACCATGAACTTCTAGAATTTGGTGTAACAATTGTATACATATTGATAGACCAAACACTTAGCTTTCATATGCCGTTTATTTCATCTAATTTGGTTTTGTCAATCCTGAGATATGATCAATTAACTAAAGCTACCTAAAATCGAAGTTGTGCCACTTTTACGGAAAAATTGCTTAAGATAAGCATTAAAACCCTCGTCCTCTTAAGGGAGGGCGGTCGCCGATTGCGCTAGAACGCAAAAATTAGTGACCTAGGGCGTCTAGGTGATCGCTTTTACATTCCCTGCGCTCATTTTGACGAAAACAAATTGAGGCTGCCACCTTACCCGGGGGTAGGGTAAGCCGTCAAAGTCCGATTGTAGGGGGGTGGTCGTCACCTTACAAACAAAACAAAAATCGCCATTTTGAAAAATATTTTTATTGTATGTTCCTGAAATATTTTAGCACAGGCCTATGTTAGAAACACCATTTCCATCACTTATAAGCAAAAAATCGGGTGAAATTCCGATATTTAGAACTTTTTTGGCGAAGATTTCTATGATATTTCACTGTCCAGCGAATACGGCGGGACTTTGAGGTCGGCCATGTTTGGTGACGTCATGCGTGGGACGTTTGTACTTGTTTTAGTATGTATAGATAGAGGGAACCTCTAGCTATAACATGGTACCCAAATAAGCATACTCTGCATTTCGGATTGGATTTTTTTAGGGGGTGGTAACCCCGGTGGTAACAAACCCTCTCTCCGGAGTAACCCTTTCTATTCATTGCAAACTGTAAAGTGGCACAACGTCGACTTTAGGTAGCTTCTCAAGATTGAAAAATCCAAATCAGATGAAATAAACGGAATATGAAAGCTAACCGTTATGGCTATCACTATGTATACAATTGTTACACCAAATTCTATAAGTTCACGGTCAATAAGCTGGGTAAACACGTGCACGGTTTTTTTTTGAGACACCCTGTATATGGCTGTGACTGTTGCCTTTCTCCAGTCATCTGGGCAAGTATGCCTGTTGAGTATGACTGGTGAAAGATAAAGTGCAGTATAGGAGTAAGCTCGTCAGCGTAGTCATGTAGCATCCTGGCTGGTATGGCATCTGGGCCTCCTTGCTTTGTTGACATTTCGTTGTTCAAGCTGCTTTCTGACGCCGTCTAGGCCTATCTCTAGGTCATCTATGCTGCCATATGATGGTCCTTCTTTGAATGGTGGACTTATGAGATTTTCTGTAGTGAAGACAGAGGCGAACTGGTTGTTCAGAGCTTCAGCTTTAGTTTTGTCAGTGGCATGATATCGTCCTTCAGTTGTAAGTGTAAGAATACCCGAAGCCTCCCGTCTTTGGGATCTGATGAAAGACCAGAAACATTTGGGGTTTGTGTCCAGACTCGGTCCAATGATATCTTCCATGTAAATTTGGTAGGACTCTCTGATCAGCTTGGTCACATGATTTCGTTGTTTCTTGTAGTTGGTCTCTATTACGAGATTTGGTTTTCCTGGCTAAAGCATACAACTTGTCTCTTTTTCTCATCTGTCTAATTAACACTCTGTCTATCCAGGGATGACTCTGTTTGCCTTTAGACATGCGATGTGGGATGAATTTATCCATAGCCTCCTGTGTGTATTTCTTGTACAGGTTCCAGTTTTCATTTACTGTTCGGCTTTCAGGCTTGGTCTGGAAGAATTTCTCTGTTGCTTTTGTTTAGCATGGACTTAATGTTGTCATTATCAGCCTTTTTATAATTGTAGACTTTTAGCTTTTACATTCAAGTCAAACAACACGACACGATGTCATGATCACTCACTCCTGTCTGCGTCCTTATGTTATTTATTATGTTTGGGTTTGAAGTGCAGATGAGGTCTAGAATATTTTGAGACCTAGGTCTAGTGATAAATGTGTTCTCCTGTGTAAGTCCAGTCTCTCCAAGAAAGTCCAAGAAATCATCATGGAGCTTTTTCCGTTTACTTCCAACTTTGGTTTAATTTGTTTCCCAGTCGATATCCGGAAAGTTAAAATCTCCACACACGAGAATGCTTGATTTGCCATTTTTGATTTCTTGAATTACTTTAGTGATTCCATCATGGAATGATTTATCGGCTCCATTCCTGCGCTTGGGGGTCTGTAGAAACTTCCAATGTATACTTTCTTAGCCCTAGCAAATTGCAGGCATGTCCAGATGGCTTCACATGGGGTGTCAAATTCCGGTTTGTCTAGAAATCAAGTTGCCCTTTATGGCAATAAAAACCCTACACCAAGCAAGAAGGCCATGTGAGAATGAGGGGGGTCGGGGAAAACACCACTCCCACTTCCGCCACTGAATAAACGAACCAAAAACAAACGAAACAAACGAAATATTCGAAATAAATTAAACGAACGAAATAAATGAAACATACGAAATAAACTAAATCATATTATGAAACAAGTGAAACAGATGAAATTGATGAAATTGAGACAAAAATGATAAAAATCAATGAAATTGAGACGGACAATCGATAAATTGAGACAACCGATAAATTGAGACGACCTATAAGTTGACACAACTGATAAATTGAGACAACCGATAGATTGAGACAACCGATAAATGAAGAAAACCAATAAACAATCTATAAATGAAGACAACCAATACATTGAGTTGAGACAACCGATATATTGAGACTGCAACCGATATATTGAGACAACCAACAAATGGAGACAACCGTTAAATTGAGACAACCGTTAAATTGAGACAACCGTTAAATTGAGACAACCGTTAAATTGAGACAACCACTACGTTGAGACAACCCATACGTTGAGACGACCGATACATTGAGACAACCGATATGTTGAGACCACCAATATGTTGAGACTACCGATAATTTGAGACCGATACGTTGAGACAACCGATACGTTGAGACAACCGATACTTTGAGACAACCAATAAGTTGAGACTGTACCGATACGTTTGAGACCCTACCGATACGTTGAGACCGTGACCGATACGTTGAGACCGTGACCGATATGTTGGGACTGTACCGATACGTTGAGACCGTTGAGACCGTACCGATACGTTGAGACCGTACCGTTACGTTGAGACCGTACCGATAAGTTGAGACCGTACCGATATGTTGAGTACATACTGATACGCTGAGACTGTACCGATATGTTTGAGACCATACCGATACGTTGAGACCGTGACTGCTACGTTGAGACTGTACTGATACGTTGAGACTGTACCGATACGTTGAGACTGAGACAACCGTTGAGACAACCGATAAATTGAGACAACCGATATGTTGAGACAACCAATATGTTGAGACAACCGATAAGATGAGACCGATACGTTGAGACAACCAATACGTTGAGACAACCAATACGTTGAGACAATCGATAAGTTGAGACCGTACCGATACATTGAGACCGTACGGATTTGTTGAGACCGTACCGATAAGTTGAGACCGTACCGATACGTTGAGACCGTACCAATACGTTGAGACCGTACAGATACGTTGAGACCGTACCGGTAAGTTGAAACCATACAGATACGTTGAGACAGTATCAATAGGTTGATACCATACTGATACATTGATACCGTATCGATACGTTGAGACCGTACCGATACGTTGAGACCATACCAATACGCTGAGACCGTACCGATACCTTGAGACCGTACCGATACCTTGAGACCGTACCGATACCTTGAGACCGTACCGATACCGTGAGACTGTACCGAAACGTTGAGACCTACCGATACGTTGAGACCGTACCGATAAGTTGAGACCGTACCGATACATTGAGACCGTACCGATTTGTTGAGACCGTACCGATTTGTTGAGACTGTACCGATACCTTGAGACCGTACTGATACTGTGAGACCGTACCGAAACGTTGAGACCGTACCGATACGTTGAGACCGTACCGATAAGTTGAGACCGTACCGATACATTGAGACCGTACCGATATGCTGAGACCGAACCGATACGTTGAGATCGTGCGATACGTTGAGACTATACCGATACGTTGAGACCGTGACCGATACGTTGAGACCGTACCGATACGTTGAGACCGTACCGATACGTTGAGACCGTACCGATACGTTGAGACCGTACCGATACGTTGAGACCGTACCGATACGTTGAGACCGTACCGATACGTTGAGACCGTACCGATAAGTTGAGACCGTACCGATACATTGAGACCGTACCGATACGCTGAGACCGAACCGATACGTTGAGATCGTGCGATACGTTGAGACCATACCGATACGTTGAGACCGTGACCGTTACGTTGAGACCGTACCGATACGTTGAGACCGTACCGATACGTTGAGACCGTACCGATACGTTGAGACCGTGACCGATACGTTGAGACCGTACCGATACGTTGAGACCGTACCGATACGTTGAGACCGTACCGATACGTTGAGACCGTACCGATACGTTGAGACCGTACCGATACATTGAGACCGTACCAATGTTGAGACAATTGATATTGATATTAAGCAATTAAAAAAAAACCCTCAGGGGTGGGGCCCATATAATATAGACTTATTCGGGGACTCATTATTATAATTAAGTCCATGATTATAGCGTTAAACCAGGGAGGTGTCAATTGACACCTCCCTGGTTAAACGCTGGCAATATTGAAGTTGACAGTATACATTTGCGTAGGCGTATAAGCTATAAAACGTGCATGTCATTTCCCTTCTAGACTGTCGCCTGTCACTTGGTCATCCTGAATTGAAATTGATTGTTGAGTACCAGCGGGCCCTGTGCATTTTTGCCGTGACGCCTTAGCGTCGCGGCACATTAGAGACGAGATTTCTCAGTATTCAGTTGGCTGAGCACCACTGTCGAATTTTTAGATTGGACGTAACAGTGTAAATATTAAAGCTCTTATCGGTTTTGGCTAATGAAAAGGATTGTATCAACATTTGTTTGGATAATTTTTTCAAAGACATTCATAGATAAGCGATTCTAATTGGACGAGTCAATAAGCATCCAAGCTCATTCTAGCGTTCAACCAATGCTAATGATTGTATATAAGATTATGAGTCGCGCCTCATGGAGCTGATGGTATATTATTTGTATTAGATTGCCGTCGTTCTATTGAAAACAGTGGTTAAGAAATATAAGTAATTTGTATCGCATACAAAGAATATGTACGGTATACACAAATGAAATAGTAAACAAGTTTTACTTAAAGAGACTCATGCATGTGGAATCTGAATGATCCCCACCCGCCGCTCGATTTCATGTCTTGAAAGAAAGCCTTCTGGATAGACTTTTATGCCTATAGATAAATGTGCAAACCTACGTATATTGTAATTGTTGTCATTTTGACCAGCTGATGATGTAAAGTGAACTCATTGGTGAGTGTCGATCGGGAACGCCCGGGCGAGACTTAAAACAATGAGATTAGAACAATCACTCCGTGTTGAAAGATACAAATTAATTCGGTCATGGTCTTTATTTTGGAACAAGTGGTTTACAGCCTAATTTATCAACCCATCTTGAATGGGACTGCGCATTTAATCATTTTACCTATATCATGTTCTTTGTTTATTCATCAACACTGTTGGTATACCGGAAAACTACCAACAAGTAAATAATTCACAGTCATTTAGGAGGGGGCCATCTAAAATATTTTTTAAATAATTAAAACATTTGGAATCGTTAATTTTGATGTGAACGTGAACAGCATCCTAAAATAATTACTTAATCGTTCCCTTGGCGTCGCGGCCAGTTTTTTGGAAGACCTTGTTTTTTTTAATTTGAGGGCCCATACATGTAGGGTCATTATTCCTCCATGGTTATCATCAAATAGAATACCGTCCGAGTACGGAACAAGTGCTACATTGCCCGGCGTAATTAGGACTCGGAAACCTGCGCCCAATTGTACTATTATTGGCAACACTGCACCAGTTGTATTTTGTAATTTGTTTACCTTGATTGATCCACGAATGGTGACTGTCACAGCATTGTACATTGTTGATCATGACGAGTAGTGGTTTTTGAGAATATTGGTTCTATTCGAAAATTGAATTCGTAGGTATTCGGTGAGTAGCATTATTTTAAGCTCATGGACAGGGCAAAGCCATCATGGCCGGCATTGTAAAGACTAAAACTTAAAGAATGTATGTAAAATAATCTCTGTACAATACCATTTTGTAGACTGTAGTGAGTGTCACAGTGTCAGACTGAGTCTGTAGTGTACATGTGCTGTATACATAAACAAGTCGGATGATATAACATCATGGATGGCAAACGTCATTCAGAACGGGGACGTAGCTAGGGGCGGAAAGTGAACCGTCAAGGACTTTACCTTAAAAAGTCAACTTTTGAGAATTGCTGCCCATTCACAAACTTGAGAGGGCCGAGGTGGGGGGACATTGGTTACCAAACCGGCGCAAAAAATGGGTTCTAAAACCGACAGAGTAGTGCGCGCGTTATGTGCTGCAATTAGACTAGCATGCTAGTATAATCAGGGAGGTGTTAAATAGAAAGGAGAGTGCACGAAGAGGCAATCTATTATCCGCACGTGCGTTATGCCCATTAGTTTCATCAATGCCGGGATTAGCATTAAGTTAATCCGTTAGATGATGATCGATCGCCGAGACTCGAACCAAATGGACATTTTACTGACCCACAAAACCTAGTGCCGCACACATTAATATTATCCACAGACAGAAATGGGCAATTCCACGCGTTGCGGAATGACATTTACACACAAAAATCCACTTTCTTTTGGGTGTAAAACCCAGAGATTTGTAGATACTCCCCATTTTACAACTTTATTTGATAATAGCGATTGATACTCAAAAAATAAACCTAGGGAAAAAATTAGACTGCGCTTCCAAGTATCCTAATTTGCATATGCAAATTTGCGTTGCGGAATGACGCAGACAATTGGTGTTTTTTTACATGTTTACACAAAGTGAAAACTCTGTGAACTTTTTAGAGTGTATCATTATTGAAGTTACTTTTTAGAAGGTTTGAAGTGTAATTAGCTAACTGACAATAAGCATTTTCATAAAACTTAATCATCAGCTAGGATTTCTAGTAGGTCATCAAAAAATAAAAGTAGGTGTTGTGGAATGACGTAAGTGCGGAATGACAGTGTGAATTTGTGTGCAAAACTCCATAGAGAAAAGAAAAAACATGTTTTTTGCTTTAAAAAGAATGCATAAAAAATAAAAGAAAGAGTAATCAGTGGCATTTCATATGTTACAAATTCGTGAATACAAGTAACCCAACTATTTTCACATTGAAATCATCATTTACAGGTAAAGTAGCCATGATTTTGTGATAGAGTTGCCGAATTCAACAGCTTGCACATCAAAGTTGCCTAATTCAGCAAATTATGAGTTTTCATCAATTTTGAAACATTTTTAGAAGTTTAGAGTTAGAGTCCATATTTGAATGAATTATCATAAATAAGGATGATCTTATACCAAGTACACAAAAATATCACAATTTGCTCAATAAATTGCCTAAATATAGGGATTAATACCTTTGTCATTCCGCACCGTCATTCCGCAACGCTCGTTAGGGCTATTAATTAACAGAATTTTCCAATTTTTTGTTGGTCATTGTGAAGCATGTCAATTGTGTGCAGAGAAAAAATAGTCAAATGAAAATAGGGTACATTTTTTTTCTTGCTATCCTAAAAAATTGTACTTTTGCGTTGCGGAATGACATGAGATTATGCAATGCATACTAATTACCTGGATTAACGAGGCTTATTGGCCGTTGATCAAAATTAAATTTATATCAAAACTTTTCCCATCAGTACTACTATTGTGCCTGACATTTATTTAAACATCATACCTATGTATGTGTCTAAAAGACTGATTTTGTAAGCTGCAAATATGCAAATTTATGCTAATTAGCTAGTTTATACATCAAAAAACATAGTATCGCTAAACAAACTAAAAATTCCTGAACTTTGGACTCTTGCCTACATTATAGGCATAGAATTAAACTTAGGATGCACATTTGAAATTTTGGCTATTTGGTTGACATTTGCTTGGAATTGCCCAAATACTTCTGGTACTTTTTTCCGAAATTGTCACCCATTTTTTACATTTGGGCCAACTTGGGCCTTAACAAAATAACATGCAATAGATGCGGAAAATAGTCTTCTTTAATTTGCTTTATGTTATAATGTCCGCACTTATCCGCGTAAAAATATGATAACAGTATGAAAAATAAGTGTTTTATACTTATTAAGGCTGTGAATGCACGGATAGTTTCGTACCCGGGTACCCGACCCGTTTTTCGGGCGGGTACCCGGGTACCCGAAAATACAAACTAAATTTTTTTAGATTTTATAAGTACAAATTTGTCCCCCAAAATGACACATGGTACGGTCAATAGAGGTCATTTGGGGACACATTTGTACTAAAATAAATTTAAAAAAAGGGGGAAAAAAAAGGAAAAAAAAAACAAATGTAATTTTTTTAAACATTTCGGGTATTCGGGTACCCAATTTGGTACCCGGGTACCCGGAATAGCGGGCGGGTACCCGGGTTCCCGGGTATAAGTCACAGCCTTAATACTTATAAATTGTGGGGAATTGCCGAAAATTTCGTAACTTTCGATATAATCGTCCAATTTTGATCGCGTTTTTGCTGTCATAACTCGTAACTTCGCAAGGAATTAGATACTGGCGAAATTTATTTACTGGCCGGAATTACGTCACTAGAAATGTTCTCGAAAATGTTTCTCCGCTAAAGGTTACAACCGGTCGTTTAAAAAACAGGTCCTACGATCAAGTAGAGTGATGCGCGGTCGACTGTGACAGAAACTCGTAACGCAGGCTTCTAATGAATAGGATGCTTGGAGTGCAGTGGCGTAGCTGGGATTATTTTCAGGGGGGCAAGATTTCTGAAATTTTCGTAAAAGGTTGCCCCAAATTTTTCCCCAGTCACCAACTCGTGAATTTCACGTAAGTGGGGAAGGGGGGGGGGGGGGGTTCAAAAAAAATTTTGCACGGTCAAAAAAAAAATCGCACAGTAGATGTACTATGTACTATTTTGCCTTATTTGACTGTTTGGGCTAAATATACCCTACCCACACATAACCGCCCGCCATCTCGGTCTTTAATCATTATTTTCCTATTTTTTTTTTTTCCTCCGTTTTTGTTGTTGTTGAGGGGCTGGGGGGCGGGGCCCAAATAGGTTTTTTCCGTATGGGGGGGGGGGGGGGGGGGGGGCATTTGCCCCCCCTGCCCCCCCCCCCCCTGAGCTACGCCACTGTTGGAGTGGTAGGGCCTTTCATGGTAACTGACTGGTACAAAGGCGTAATCGGATAAGTGGCACTTGAGAGGGTAATCAAATTGGATTTAAAATGTTGTGCACACTTCTTTCTATTTAACACCTCCCTGGTATAATACGTGTTTACGTCACTGTCTCGTGATGGCCAATAGACTATAGCGCCATCATTCAACCATTTTCCCATAAATTATTGCACTTTCGGGGTTCTGCGTACCTTATCTATTGAAACAATTCTTTTTTTCAAAATGTCTTTAATATACTCATGACTCTAGGTGGCAGGAGGGGGGGGGGGCAACTGCATTTTAGTCTATAATTCTGTCAGAGCTCAACAATAAACTGCTCCCATTTTAAGATTAAACAGGGGTTCTCAACAGGCGGCCTGCGAGTGTATTTCATACATGGCTCACGAAGATCTGCAAATTTATTTATTATGAAATAGAAGGGAAAAAAAATAGGAATAATCCTTAAAATTTAAATACACGTTTTTAGAAAACTTTATCACCTGTCTTTAGCTCACTGTACACTGCACTGGTAAGTAAAATTATGAATCATAATGATGAATTTGTAATGGATTGCATCATTGCATCTGAATATTCACCAGGATCCAGGTCATTGACATTTTAAAACATTTAGTGCATTTTACAAGCCATTTTGCCTAACCTTTCTTCCTGTACAAATCTTTTCTGTGCCTTGATTTTTCAACATAAATGTCCTTAAAAGCCAGGAGCTTCCAGAATCTTCGTCCCCCTGGACCCCCACCAGGGGCCAAAGCCCCTAAACTCCACCCGTTCAGGCTTATGCTCTCCACGCTCACGCTATTCATGCCCCGTGAGTTTATTTAGTAAGTAAAATTAGGCCCACACTTAAAACTGTTGCGTTGAGAACCCCTGCACTATAATAATAGGTCAGTCAGGTTCAAATTGGCGATAAATGGTGTTCATTTTCATCATACATGTATGTGCACACTTTTAGTGGACAGGATTTTGGGGCAAGTTCCGGTCAAAAAAGAAATCCCATTCACACAAAGAATGTTAGTAATTAAAGAAGAGGATCTTTTACCCTTTCGGCGCTACCTCGTAATTATCCAAAACAGGCCCTGTTGCTGAGCAATTTCTGGAGTTTCAGAAAAAGTTAATGTGTACCAGAGAATCAGAGATGTAATTTTTCAACTTAGGCCCCAAAAAATTGTAGGCCCTATGCTGGTTTATACATGTATACACTGTACTACTAAGATGTGTATCTCATCTCGTACTGATAAAGTCCATTATACATCTATAGGCTATAGGCCTACTACAAGCTTGTTTTGGTAGTGTGCGCAATATTCTACAATTTAATCAGGAAGGTGTCACCTCCCTGATATAATTCATCAGGGGGGAAATTTACTCAATGGAAATTATATTAAAAAGTTATAAACACTGCACAAAAAGAAAGTGTCCACTTTTTTGAGGAGCCCTGTATTTAATTCTTAAGACCCTAACTAAATTCAACAAGTTGGAACGAAACTTAAATGCTGTTATCGAGATCTTTTTTTCATGTCGACATGTTGCTATTTGAGAATATCGATATTGACATATGTCGACATATTATGATCCAAATACCAAGCCAATTGTCCCCGCAAATTAATGTCCGCGATAGTATAGAATGTTACGGCAGATCGAAAATATCGCTAAGTCAATGTAAAAAACAAGTTAAAACCACGATCATTAATTCGCCGATTTTCTACATTCTTTTATTACAAAATCATTTTGAAACAATGTCAAACTTGCGGTCAATATAAGTACAACACAAAAAACGAGGCTAGACTACAACTCTTGCCGATTGTCATTTATAAAAATCACTTTGCCGATCATTTTTTTCTCAAATCATTACGAACGATTTAATGTCAATTATATCGACATCCCAAAGTTGATATCGACATGTCGGGATAATAGCCGATATCGATATAATGTCAACATCGTCCATGTCGATGACAGCCCTAAACGAAACAGGCATTTCCTCCCGCGCATTTTGACACCTCATTTGTTACAATAGCACCAATATTGATGAAGCAGTGTATTAATCAAAGGCATCAAAGGCAATTGCTTTTGATTCCCTATACCTACTGTAGTAGCCTTGGTGCCCTCAGTTTCTGGCTTTTTTCACTTCATTCAAAAGTAGCTGCCTTGGAGAAAGTTGATACCCCTTTTGCAGTGCCCTCTTCCATTTCTTAATTTGAGGCTTAAGGTAGCTATATCGGCTACGGCGTCATGCTCAGATTTGCTTCAAAGTTATACAGGATGTGTATATTGACAAGATAAACTCACATGCAATTTTGAATTTTTTCCATCAAGCCGTTTTCAAACGGCGCAATTGTTTGTCTTCAAAAAAACCCATAGACTTACTGTGTGTTAGGTTTTTGGCACGTTGCCAAATGCCCAAAATTGCTTGTTTTCTCAAAACACACTCTACTTATAAATGATTTTTTTAACCCTTTGTATCCTTAGGATGAACTTGTTTGCTATATTATGTTTTTGCCAAGATACCAATGCACAATATTTAGTGTAATTATTTCCACATTTACAATCGTAACATGGATTGAATGGATTGGGAATGTTAGTACTTAACAAAAAAATTGTATATTTTCTAGAAACACTAAATAGTCAAACTTTGTGAATATTTTTAAAGAGAAGTATAGCTCCTATTTCAACAAACAAGGTGTCATATGAAAGGTAATTCAATTTAGAAGATTCTCTCGCCAGCTTTTTCCATTAAAGTGTTTCTAGTATTTTTTGTGTCAATTTGAACTTTTGCCTTTAAAAAATCCCTAAAAGATTAATTTTCTCAAAAAGTAAACGCTAATATTCACAAAAACTGGCGAGAGAATTTAGGTCATATATTATTAACCATCCCCCAAAGTGACAGACCCATAGCAGTTTTCTACTTGGCTGAAAATATTCAAATGTCCAAAAATTTAGGGAATTTTCAAAAAATAAAGAAAAACATAAGAAATATCCAAATTACTCCGAAGGTTCTCAAATAGGTAGAGCGATGACTTGTCTAAGTTGTCTTTAATGTGGTCTCAAAATAAAAAGTATAGATATAATTCATTTGGCACAATAGTTGTTTTTCTGCAGTGGTGTAATAGCCGATATAGCTACCTTAATATTGTTGGATTTTTTTTGGGGTGGGGGGGGGGGGGGGGGGGGGGAGGTTGAGTCTGTCACCATATCAGATAAGTAATGCATATGGCTCATTCCATGAAGTTGGGGCATATTATGTGACATCCAAGTGAAATTTTCAAAATGGATATTTTCCAACTCTTTCTTCTTTTTTAGGTTCTACATTTACCAAAGTCCAATGTAGAACCTTTTTTTTAAATGTAACATTTGGTGTAAAATAACCGCACATGTTCAACAGTTGGATGACATTTCCAAAAATCCTGATGCTACATGGACACCATTTCCCATTTCCATATCATTTTCTAATAAATTAGCTTAAGATGTGGGCCAAGTTTCTATACCTCAATTAACTACTTGGAACCACAAATACATGAAAAGAAACCAGATTTGTCTAGGTTGAACATAACTTAACGAACAAGACATCGTAGATTAACTGTTTTATGTAAAAACTCATTGAAAAGTGACTCTTTATTTTGCAATTTGTATAATGAATTTAAATAAAGTACATATCAATATTTGTTTGATGTAAAGTACTCTATAAACCATGCACATTGATTACATTATAGTCATAAAGTAAGTATATGAAGTATTATTTACCTGTATAATGTTTTAAAATGTACTACCGATGCTACATGGACACCGCGTCTTGTAACATTGTTAATAATAAGACTATTCATACTGTTACAATTATTTGAGTGTGAATGGTTTGTCGACTTGTTCATCATATCAAGTAGATGCACAGAGTGAATTGCTTGAAATTTATCTAAACACTGTTCATGTAAAATTTACCTTTTCTGTGTACTTAAGTATTACGATGCTACATGGACACCGTGCCCTAAAATATTTGGAACAGCTTGAACAGGTGCATCTTTTTCAGATCAATAGAGAGGATGATGTTAACTTTTTATGTTATAAGCACACGATAAAATTAATAACATGGATTGTAAAACTACAAATTACACAAAAAGATAACCTGCCATGAAGCATAAAACATAATTACCTATGATACACATACACCATTTCTTACAATTACACAATAACAATACACCATTGATCAAAGAAACTTAAGATGTCCACTGAAACAAACTTCATGCAGTGTTGTTCTTAAAGTACCCTTTGTGATCTTAGTCTCTTTGCTCGTTTCTGATTGAATCATCCTCTATTATTGATAAAGATGATTGAAAAGTTTGATCACTTAAAAAGTCAGTTTGCAAAAAAATAATTTAATTGCCATGATGGATTTCTTTGGAAAGGTACTAGTTTTTGAAAATGATGGGTTCCTTGTCTTCATCTCAATAAATTCCAGGACGATAGAACTGTCTTCTGAATTAATGTCAAGAACCTGCAAAGCAAAACAAAATAAACCCTATGGCTTAGTATCTTCATGGAACATTGTGTATTGATATTGGAGTAGATTATTTATTCATGTTGCACTTGTTGTGTTGCAGGAAAATATTTATATTAAAATTATGCTGGAGTATTTTATTTATTATTCATTTAACATGAAAAAGAATAGCAAAGGATAGAGAACTTAAATGATTTACAATTATTTGTTTTATTTATAGTAAATAAAACTAAAATAAGGGAATGTATAAATTGTGAATTCAGTGAAATGCTAATGGAAATGGTGTCCATGTAGCATTGTGTATTAATATATTTCATTAGATATACATCTCTCATAATATGCCTTTTTTCTGTAAAGTGTAGTAAAATGTAGGCAATGTTTTGAATGTTTTGGGTGATGGATAATTTCGAATGGGGTAATTGTTTTAGTCTAATTAGGCAAATTTTATGAAATGCTACATAATATAATAATAATAATAAAAACAGTGTTTATATAGCGCACTGTGGATCACAATCCCTCAGAGCGCTTTACAATATGATACATCATAAAACAATAAAAATACAAGCAAATCAATAAAAAATTGCAAGACCAACAATTGCACATTACATCAAGCCCTGATATATCATAACATTTACAGACCAGCTGTGATTATATAAAAAGTACATTAATTGCACATCAAAAACAATTAGAAGTCAAATGAACACACTATGAAGAATACACTCGAAAAAATGCATACATACAGCCATCCCCGAGTCAAGTCTCGAAAATGACTACATGAAGACAAAGCATACGTGAAGCCATCTTCGAGACAAGTCTCGAAAATGACTACATGTAGTAAATTAACACACATCATGTACATAATACAACAAAATATAATTAAAATAACCATGAAATACAACAGTAATGGAGGATTGTTAAGCATGAGAGACCCACGGACAGAGGCCGTGTAGCATGTCAGTGGATCTCACATACCTAATACCATATCATATAATAACAAGGCAACATATTAATTACAGAGACCAACTGACAGATCTGTGGATACATCAGTGTACCTCACATGTATATACATACAATTATTATAATCACACAATGCATAAAATATGGCATAGGACAAAATACAAAATGAAAATAGCACATACAAAATGCCATTCAACTGCAGCTGAAATATTCATGTTAAAGAAAGTCATAAACTAAAAAGGTGAGTCTTAAGCAGAGACTTGAACCTATTTACTGATCCAGCACACTTGATTGTCAAAGGGAGTTCGTTCCAGAGTTTTGGTGCAGCTGCTGCGAATGATCTACAACCGTACGCGGTAGATGTTTTCACCGGTTTCAACAGATGCTTATTGCTGGATCTAAGTGATCGCGTTGGCTTGTACTCTGTGAGTAAGTCCAAGATATACGTCGGGGCAAGACCATGAAGTGATTTGTAGGTCATTAGCAGTATTTTGAACATGATCCTCTTGCGAACCGGCAGCCAATGTAGTTGCTGTAGAACAGGAGTAATATGTTCGTGTTTCCTCACAAGTGCAACCATCCTGGCAGCGGTGTTCTGAACTTGCTGGAGCTTGACAATCTCACGGTCAGGCAAACCGACTAACACACTGTTGCAACAATCTAGTCGCGAGGTGATGAACGCGTGGACGAGTTTTTCAGCGGTTCCTTGATCCAGATATTTTCGGATTTGTCCAATTTTGCGTAACGCGAAGTTCGCGGCCCGACAGATGTTACTGATGTGAGATGTCATGCTCAGATGGTGTCCATGTAGCATCGTATTGGTAAGCTATATTATTAGCATTAAAAGAGCAAAAACTAATTCATTATTAACTTCAAAGTTTATTAATGATGTGATTCTACAAAAAAATTACAATTTCAACGAACTATAACGATACCCAATGCAAAATATTGCCCATGCTATGCCCGATGCTACATGGACGCCAAATTATTATGGCGTCCGTGACTCAAAATTAATATCATAACATGAAAAGAAATTCTGATTCAGTGTTTCCCTTTCAATAAAAATGCATTAATAAATACAGACATACAAGCAACATTAAGACATAATTACAATCGCACTTACCATTCACAAAACTATCCAATGCTTACATTTTGATGCTACATAAAAGTCCCGATGCTACAACTGGACATCAGCGACTGAAACCTTGATAAAACTAGCTCACATGTGGCAAATTCCAAACAAACCTGATAGCTATTGACCTCTATCCTTACACAAGAAATATGGAATGTTTTATTTATCTCCAGGGGGGGATTCCCACAAATTGCATAGGATGTTTATCACGATGTTACATTTTATGGTTAGGACACCATGCACACGGCACGGTATACTTTTTCATGAATATATGGAATGGTCTTCATGAAATTTATTCTCATTTGCAATAGTTTTCAATTGATAAATGCTCTTAATTTTGGAAAATAATTTAAAAATGTATGATAGAGAACTACCCCCATTCAGCAATGAAAACTCCCGATGCTACACGTGTATATTTTGTGGACACCGTGCGTAGCATCGGAAAGGCAATTTTCATGTTGCTTGGGTGAAAAATCAGTCCAGCGTGACGAGGTGTTTTGGTCAGTAAACTATGAATACATGTATCTTTTATTAATCAAAGCGATTTCCAAGCAATTCTATGATAGTTTTGCTTACATAAAACTCATATTAATTGTTGTGTTTTCCATGTCACGTTTTGTAGCAAAAATGGTCTTGGACACCACCTAATTTTTTTATTTTTTTTTCGTCAAGGAAGGGTTGATTTCTTTTTTTTTCATGGCTCAATAAGTAATAACCTAGTACTGTTTTTGGACACTAAAAAAAATTGATACACACATAGAGTAAAACAGTTTATAAGCTGCCTAAAGTACCAAATTCTGCAATTGTAACAAATGCCCCAACTTCATGGAATGAGCCATATATAAATGCTGAAACATTATTGAAAGTAACATTAATTTATTTCCATTTCTCAACAGGATTCCAATTATAATCCCAAACTCTGTCACCATGCATCGCGTCTTATTGATGTGTTCGTTGCTGGTGCTGTTTGGGTCAGGGGTGAAAGGTCAGAGACCACCAGTACCTGTGACTGAGACACCAGTGGTTTATCCTGGGTAAGTTTTGCTATAAATCCTTGGTTTTGTATTTAACAAAAGCGGGGGAGGGGTGGGGCTAGTCCCCTATACAAAGCTATACAGGTATGTGCCGCTCTAATTGGTCGCTTTTTTGCAGAAAGTCGCTAAATATGGGATATGATTTGTATTGGAAGACTCCCAAATCAGACAACAAATCTGACCACTGTCCGGACAGGGGTCAGACCCCCCACCCTTTTTATTTCACCCCACCCTTTTTACAGAGCCACCCTTTTTGGGGGGAATGTTCAACCCCCACCCTTTATACCGAAAAGGGGACATTTTGGATCCCAAGAGCTTTTTAAGGGTCCATCAAATTTGCGTCATGCATGCAATGTATTATTAAAAGGGCACTAAGAGATGTGTTGGAGACTGCGCCCTCAATTATGATAAAAACTGGGATTAGTATATTTTTATAATTGTATTACATATGAACTTACACCTATAAGGATTAAGAAAAATCAGCCCTCTTTGTACAAGAAAACGTCGATTCAAAAATGCTCGTACAGCCACAACGAGCATTTTACGTCCGACAGTATTCCCCTGCAGTACGCGTGATACATAACGCGAACCATATTTGCATAGAGGGCGTTTTTCAATAAATAGCGATGATATTGTTTTAATCAAGTTTGCTGTGTTTTTGTTAGTAGAAACAACAATAATGGCAATTTTTAATGTTCATCTTGAATTCTGAAGTAAATTTTTAAACATTTAAAATGTTCAACACCTCTTAATGTCCCTTTAAGCTAAAATAGTGTAATGCTTCCGAATTCGGAAGTTGATGATATCAAAATACTACCTATTTTTGGCACATTTCCATCATCAAAATAAATAATTCTAGGGCTCAACAGTAATATTTTGGGTGGTACCAACATAACAAATTAAAAGCTGGCTTTGAAATATGGCAAAATAAAGCAGAATTTACGATATGATTCATGGGAGACGGGCTGTCCGTACCGAAAGTTCGTCAGAATATGGAGCTGGAATATGTTGAAACTTGATTGAAATAATGCGCTGAAATTGGTGGCAAATGTCCTATTATTTTAAAACAAATTTCAAAATGAATTAAACTACTACATCTGCATGTGATTTTTTTAACCCCCACCCTTTTTATTTTATCTCCACGCTTTATACAACTACACCCTTTATATGAGAAATATTCTGACCCCCACGCTTTTGTTGATTTTTTGATTTCTGGAGTCCCACGCTGTATAAAGCGTGCCATCCGGACTATGCTGACAGATAAGTCCCAAAAACTCCCAAATCATAAAAATAACCCAGTTGAATCAGTTTCTTAAAGGTAAAAACACCCCTTATAGTGAGTCAAGGTTGCAAACCACCAACAACACACGGTTACACACCCCCTTCAAAAAATAATGTAGAGTCGGCCCCCACCCCCAGTACAGAAAAATGATGAAAAAATAAAACTAACAAACAAACTAAAAACCAATTCAATAAAACAAAGTTTGCTGTATGATTATTTACCTTCATGTGAGCCTTGCTGATGGCCATTGGGAAGGCCTGTGAAAAAGCTGCTAATTTTCTGGGGAAAAAAGTAACTTATTCCCTTCAAAGAGAGAGACCCCCTCCCCTAAATGAATTTCTCCATTTTGAGAAACTATAATTTTCCTCAAAAGGCTTAAATTCTTTGTTTAGGAGTTTCTACTCCATTTTTCGAGATCAACCCAATTCACATACCTACACTGTACCTTTTGTTACCATCTGAAAAGATGCAGTATTTATTGTTTGCAACGTTATGATTACCAGACCTTTTTCAATATATTGGCATCACATTCTCGAGTCATAACATATTGCCATGCCAGCAACCCTATCTACATGTACTTGTATGATGTCTATAAATAATAATGACGTGAACCATCGATCAAAATTTCATAGAACCATATCGTTAGTCATGGCAGTTGGTTTCAAGAATTGAAATGAAAGACATCTTGGCATTTGGTCAAAATATCTACATGTACAGGGTGAGTAAAAAAACCACCTGTACTGTATTATCCCTATTAAGCGCCCAGGGCGGTTAGCAAAGTCATTTTGGGTGGGCGCTTTATTAAGTTACCTTGTTTAAACTCATTTATCGTAAACACTGTCGAATTCGGCATGGTTGCATTAGCGGAAAACCATGTGTGATCGAAAAGTAAACTGTTTAGAATTTGGGGGGAAAATCAACATTGCGGCGTCGCTGTGGTCTCAGTGTGGCCACATTACATGACGTCAATGTTCCGACAAGCTTCAAGTGCCCTTCCGAAAACTTTGTTTATTCTCGGCAGTTTTGAGCATGCACAACGTTGTATTTAAGTCATGAATAGAAACAAAGATGGTGGCACGCATCGGGGAGAGCGGGTTTACTGAAGGACGCCGTGGCAAAAAATATTGTTGGTAGTCATTGAGAAAAACGGGGGTGGTTGCTTATAAGGGCATGGGCGCTTAATAGGGATAATAATACGGTCCTCAACTTTGGGATTTTATTTCTAAAAATCTGTTCAAAGATTTCTCAGATTATATTTTTCTGGCAGAGAGGCTGTCTCATTAGCTTCCACAACAATTTTAATTGGTTCAAAATTTCAAATTGGTCGAGGAAAACATGTTTTGTGCCCATTTAGATAAAAGTGTACATTATAAAACCGAACAAGATTTGTGATATTTATCTAATTATAAGGTCTTTTGAATGTCACTATTAAATAACGGCACACACTCTATTAAATACGATCATCACAAAAGCACAATTTTATCTTTGCTCTGCTGAATTCACGAAATAATGACATTGTTTGGTCATTATTTTGCATTTAATCTATGGACAAGTTATATCTGAGCGGGTTAATTTTGTCTTATTAATTAGCTATTGTGTCGCATGCATACATGTAGCCACTTATTCATAAATAGCATGTGTCATTGAGTACAATACCTAATTATTTTGTTCGGTTTCAAAAATGCTCATAACTGGATAACGGTACCATAAAATATCATGATTTTGTTTTGTTTTGCTGATAAGGGGACAAAAAACACCACCCTGTAGTTAATTATGGGCGGACAGACGGACCTGTCAAGTAGTGTCGGTCGGTCAGGTGTTTTTTACCTAAAATGTCACCAAAATCTGCAAAGTCAGGAATTTTGTTAAAATTGTGAAAAAAATGTTAGACCGCTGATTTTGCATGATTTGAGAAAAATGTATACAAAAATCAATAATTTTTTGTATCAAAAAATCGCAAAAAAAGGGTCGGGTGGGCCCGTAAAACAGGGGATATTTGTTATCGTCGCCTTACAGCCATTGAGTCAAGCATTGGGTTCCTTTATATTTTGGTAAGAAATATTTAAATATTTATTTTACTTTGAGTACAGTTATTTTTACTCACCCTGTATAGCTGAGATGAGACCATCTGTAATTCATTTGAATGTGTGAACATGTTGAAATTGCTTTAATATTATATGAAGGAAAATATATCGGATAACATGTATGGTAAAGGTACAAATACAATGAGAAAATGTAGAAGGAAACAGTAATCAATCAAGTGAAGCAAATAGAATGCAAGAATTACTACATGTATGCCCAATTTTAAAGTAATAAAGAGAAGCGGAAAAAACAGAAAAGAGAATAAGATAATTTAAAAGCAAGGAGTAAACAGCATCACATTTTACTTTTTTATTTTTTTGGAGGGGAAAGAAAAAATTGGGGGTGGGGGGGGGGGGGGTGAAGACAAAAATTGAGAGTGAAGAAAATATTGGGGGGGTGGTCCTGAAATTGGCTTGATTTGTTCTGAAACTAGACATTTGAAAACAATTTAAAGCTTTTAAAGGTAATGTTGACTTTTTTCTCTATTAGGCCAATCAAAAAAACAAGTTTGTTTAGGGCATGTTTTACACAAAACGCACTTGAAAAATGGTCCATGTACATAGGTTGTCATAATGCTTATACACACTACATCCGGAGAATGGGGCAGGGCACAATAGGGCTTGGGGGCGGGGCACAAAGGGCTTGGGGGCGGGGCACAAAGGGCTTGGGGGCGGAGCACAAAGGACTTGGGGGCGGGGCACCAAGGGCGTTTTAAGGGGTTTTCTCCCCTGCCCCCCACTTAGCTCCGCCACTGGTTGTTAGTGACACAGCATGTGTTGTTATTTAATCATAAGAAGATTTAGTTCTCTTCTCATTTTCACACAGTACAAAAAGTGCAGTACAAAATAACCTTTATTCTCCATTGCTGTGGGAAGATCATGTAGATGTCACATCTTATTTATCGAAACAACACTTAATTAACATCTCATGTCGTCCTGGTTTGTACACAAACTGAAGAACTTGGATTTGAATTTTCCAGACTTCTTGTTAATGATGAATATACTAGTTTTGAACTTGAACTTTATGCACTGTAAATATTTTTTTTGTTCAAGTGGTTGTATGCAACAAGCGCCATGAGCGTAATTTTTGGCGGATACCGGCGCTATATAAGACTTAAGGTTGGTGTCAACCCTGTTTGGCGCCAAATTATCAAGCACTGTAACTTTTAAATTATAAATGTGATGTACATAAAAGTATACATTTTTTGTAATGAAATGAGTCAGAGAATCCATTTTTGGTATCAAATTTTACTAAAATTAGTGTTTTTTACATTTTTGCCCAAAAATCACCTTTTTGGCGCCAAAATTTTTCAGACAACCTAACAATATCAGTTTTTGATTAAAAATTCCAAAATTTCACCAAAATCATCTAAAGTCAATTATCTAGGAGCGAATTTTTTTTTTTGGCTTAAAATTTGTTTGTTTTGAAAATATTGACCAAAAAGTGCCAAAAATTAGATTTTTGAGATAAAAAACATTTTGTTGGCACTTTTTGGTCAATATTTTCAAAACAAACAAATTTTAAGCCAAAAAAAAAATTCGCTCCTAGATAATTGACTTTAGATGATTTTGGTGAAATTTTGGAATTTTTAATCAAAAACTGATATTGTTAGGTTGTCTGAAAAATTTTGACGCCAAAAAGGTGATTTTTGGACAAAAAATGTAAAAATCACTAATTTTAGTAAAATTTGATACCAAAAATGGATTCTCTGACTCATTTCATTACAAAAAATGTATACTTTTATGTACATCACATTTATAATTTAAAAGTTACAGTGCTTGATAAATTTGGCGCCAAACAGGGTTGACACCAACCTTAACTATTATTATTATTATTATTATTGAACTTTAACAGATAATGTCATTGTCAGTCAGTCCATACTACAAATAAGTCAAAAGCAATACGCAAATAACACGTACCTAAGACAGTGTCTTATTTTAATATATTAAAGATATTTCTTGTTTGAAACTCTTTTTGATTGTAAATATAAGCTATTATGCATGATCAAAAGACTTGAACCTGGGCCAGAACAGTGTTATAATTTTTGCTTGGAAAATATCCAAGTTGAATTGGGTGATTAATTGGGCCCTGAAAATAATAATAGGTTTGAAGGGAAGAAAAGTAGGGCATAGGGAATTTGCACTTTTTAAAAGCACTATGCTGTCTGATTTGTGGTTTTAGGGGCAAAAAGTAATTGTTGAGGCCAATTTTGCTATTTTTGCACACATGCAGATTATGCCGTAATGCGTTACAAAAAAAAAAGAGGTTTGTTTCCAGTTAGCAAGTCTGAAAATTCAAAGGCGAAATGCGTTTTTTTGTTGCTCAAATTCAAAGGGAAGTCCGCGGATTTTTGTGTTTGCGTTTGTGTTGTGGCAAATCGCCATCTTGAAACATGTTGGACACAATTTCAACAAAAGATGGCGCCCTAACAAAAACAAATCTGTGTTTTCTATAAAACAAATTAAATTCGAAAGAATCAAGCGTCTCAGTGAATGCATGCTCGCGCGACTTGAAACAAACTTGTTATTTTGTTTGGCCTTAAGCCCTTCACAATTGATTTTGAGTTTCCTGTTGGAGGTTTAAAAAAAGGGACGAGGTGGCTTTTAGTTATTAGTTATTCATTATTAATTATCTTTTATTTTATTTATTTCGAAACTAATTATTTTGTGGTCGCAACCAATTTTCAACCCCTTATATATCGAGGACTCTGCATTTAATTATTTTCCAAGTATGATTAATTTAATACCCAAGTAATAATGCAATCATGTTCTATGTTTGTACATCATCTTAGCAGCTATGATGTAAGTCAGAAAGTTGCAATGAAGTTTATTGAAAGTCATTTTAAAGGTGAAAATCCTAAATAAAAATAAAATAATTAAATATTTTGTAATTCTCAATTTCGGACGCGGGCTGCAACAGGAAACTCAAAATTAATTGTGAAGGGCCTTATCAGTATTTGTTTTAATTAGTAGTGTTCTAACATCTTTTCCTGAAAGTAATTACGGGGATGTGCGTCACTATACAGAGTGTGTCAAAAAAAAGTGTCCCATAAGGCCACAACAAATAATTCTTCATAAAACATCACAATTTAACAGTTGTATCTAAATACTAAGTAGTGGAAATTAGTAGTGGAAATTACCTGAAGTAGAAATTACCTGAAGTAGTGTAATTTACCTGTTAAAAGTAGTGTAAATTAAGATTTGTGCTGAATGTGGTCAATGATTTTATGAGTTTCAAAAGAGATAATTTTGATCAGACTTGGAATCTACCATTTTTACGAAAGCGTGCATAATTTTTGAGAAAGCTAAATAATTGATACTGATAGATGATCATGTTAAGATTCATAAGTTACTCTGTCTCATAACAATGATTAGCTAAGGCTTATATGATGAAAGTTCCATTTTCCTATTTCCCTACCGACCCAATTTTTCAGTTTTACCAAAACTGTTATTATTTTGTTCAAAAATCACATTTTCTGACAAACTTGAATAAAAATCAAAACTTTTTGTGGCTCAAAATACATGACATATCTTCCTGTTGATTTTAAGGGATTTCAATGGCAGTAGTGTCATGGAATTGACGTTGCAATATTTCAGACAGATTTGTTGACGTTTTCAATAACATCTACAAATTCTACCTTGATTGTTTTTCAAAGAGTTAAAAGTGTTAATTAAGGTATAATATACAAATCAATAGGTAGTTAGTAGTTAACACCCCTTACAGATGCAATAATGAAATTGAGTGAAATAATGAATAATGAATAATGAAATAGACACCTACCTACTCTTTTAATAATATGAAACGGGAAACATGGTATCATATTTCATTAACCTAATCTGTAAATTCACAGCTTTCCCGGTATGAATCATTCTGGGATGTAATGTGCCTATCAGGGTTGTAGCTACGCCGGGCGGGCAGGCACTGGGGCGGGAATTTGGCTGGCCCGCCCGGCACTCTTTAATTTTATTTTTGTTTACAATTTGTGGATAAAATCATTCAACTGCCTCATAAAACAAGAAATTATGTGGCAGGAACCCTCAAAGTGCATTAAAAAAGCCTAAAAACGTCCCGGCCGCTGAGCCGCGAGAATTGTGTAACCAAATAGCGAAGTATTGCGCCCCGCACTCAAAATGCTCTGGCTACAACCCTGCTTCTTAATTTCTGTCCATAAACTTGGCGATTAAAAAGAAATGTCTGACCTTTTTTGAGGAGTTTATAGTATAATTATACAATGTACAAACAAACAAGTTGAAATTAATTTGAAAATTGAAAATCTTATTCAGAGTAATAATAATTACTCCATATGGGGGCCATCGTTAACAAACAAACAAGTTGAAATTAATTTGAAAATTGTCTTCATTTCTGTAAATATCCGAAAACTTGGCGATCAAAAAGAAATGTCTGACCTTTCAAGGAGTTTATATTATACAAACAAACAAGTTGAAATTAATTTGAAAATTGAAAATCTTATACAGAGCAATAATAATTACTCCATATGGGGCCATTGTTAACAACCAAACAACATGTCCTTAGCATTGGAATGGAAAAAGGTTGTTTTGTTTATTTTCGTTCTGAATAATTTATTCAGTGAGTTGTATAATTTTAACAAGACGCAAGCTGTGATACAGCCATCTCATTGTAACTCAAATTTAAAGGTTGGTTTATAATTAGCTGTGCAGGAATTTTACTTTACCGTATTATCCCTATTAAGCGCCCAGGACCTTATAAGCGCCCATGCACCCCTGTTTTTTCTCAATGACTACCAACAAACAATCCCTTTATAAGGCCTAAAAAGAAAAAAGGTTTGATTGGCGTAACCCGACCGACCCTATTTTAACCCCCGACCCTAAACATTTTTTTAAATTTTTTTATTTATTTTTTTTAATTTTTTTTTTTAAATTAAAAAAAAAAAAAAAAAAATTGTGTGTGAGAAAAAGAAATAAAGACAGTGAAAATGTGTATTTGTGCCATTTGTTCATGTCTGTATGGTATGTGTGCTGGTATATAAAATTTCATAGACGTTTTACAGTTTAAAAAATTAAAATAAAAAATAAAAAAAATCCGACCTACCTACCCTATTTTTTTCTTCTAAGTTACGCCAATCAAACCTTTTTTTTTAGGCCTAAGCGGCCACCTTCTCAAATTATCAGCATCCTCAAATGACCACATGTAATATATTTCATTTAGTACATGAAATGGTCAGCCTCCTCAAATGACCAATTGTACATTTTCGTTAGTACGTCAAGTGGTCAGCCTTCTCAAATTACCACTTGTACATTGTATTTAGTACATGTACATCAAATGGTCAGCATCTTCAAATGACCATCAAATGTTCAGCATCTTCAAATGACCATCAAATGGTCAGCATCTTCAAATGACCATCAAATGGTCAGCATTTTCAAATGACCATCAAATGGTCACCTCTTCAAATGACCACTTGTACATTTTATTTAGTACAATAAATGAGTTTAAAAAAGGTAACATAATAAGCGCCCACCTAAAATGACTTTGCTAACCGCCCTGGGCGCTTAATAGGGATAATACGGTAAAGTTTAATAAGTTCAGTCAGAATATATGGGTGCTGGAAATTTGTCCAAAATAGAAAACTGCAAGGAAAGAAGCCATCTTGTTTTAAAAACCAAGTTTGAAACATTTTAACGTTGCAAGAGTGATCTCATGGACAACCATGTAAAAAGGTTCAAATGTAAACTTGGTTTTGAAAACAAGATGATTTATTTCCACTATTGCGGTTTTTGTTTGACTCACCCTGTACACGGCAGTATACCCTCATAGATGTGATGACTTGCAAAACAATATGAAAGGGCTACTCTTTTTGGTAATAGAGCTGGAACTAAAAGCAATTCCACAATTTCTATAAATTAGTGTTATATAAAGGCAAAGTGTTTTAGGCTAATTTTAAAGAAATATATGCACATAAGCTGACCCCCCCCCCCCCAAAAAAGGTGAACAATTGCCCAATGCAACAGACATTATATAAACTGCTCACAAAAAGTATCGAAACACTTAGAAATGATCCTATATATAACGGCTCGAAAAGGTATGCATTAATCGAAGCAAATATCCAAGTGCATAAATGAGACCTGTCACCACAAAATGAGCGTTAAGTCGCCAGTGTGCGTTAGGAGATATGGTCCAATGAACATGTCAAAAATCAATAGAAAACAAAGAAATTTTTCAATTTAAATTTGATTTTTGACCAGGAAAACATTGAGAAATTATGACATGTTGCATATCAAATTAAAGCTTGTTTTCTGAGCATTCTGAATCTGGACAAACCTCAAAATTAAATGTTCCGACTTAACTCTCATTTCGTGATGACAGGTCTCAAATTTGTTCTGCATATTTTGACAGCTCAATCGTTGAGATACGATGTTGCGGAGCGGAGTTATTGTCATTTCAATGATCGTGGGTCCAGTTTCCAAGGTGACACTCATCCCTATTGAAAATCACGAATCTGATCATTCTAAACAGTAATGCAAACCTCTTTCTATAGGGTGATTGTCACTTTTGAAACTGGACCCACGACCATTGAAATGACAATAACTCCGCTCTGCAGCATCGTATCTCATCGATCGAGGTGTCAAAATACGCAGAACAAAATTATACACTTGGTTATTTGCTTCGATTAATGCATATCCTTTCGAGCCGTTATATATTGGATCATTTCTAAGTGTTTCGATACTTTTTGTGAGCAGTTTATAAACAAGGTTAATGAACTCGGTATTTAGAAATGAAATTGGTAACTCTCTACAAAAAGCTCTGATGGGCCAATCAATTGGTTCATTGCTTATACTCAGAGAACACGCATCAGGAAAGACAAATGAGCAGAGGTTAAAAATGCCAAAGGAAGTGACATCAGAATTTTAAAGAAGCCCTATTAAGGCTAAACATGTAACAACAAAAGTCATATTATGCAATCTGTGCCAAGTGATGCTCTTTATCCTTGATTTTTACTTATGAAAGTAGATTTTCTTGCAGATTTGCATTTTTGATTATAAATCTTAAAGATCTTCTATTAAAGTTACAGAGCAATACAATTCTCAATTACTTCAAAATCATGGTTGAAATAAGCTGTCAGGGGAGCTGCTCCGACAACAATTTACCGAGTGTTTTTTTTCGTTTGTAAATAGAATTCCATGAATTATGACACCATGTTCATACTGTTTACAGTGTTTCCGGCTACAATCGCAGCTATACAAGTGAACAGATAAATTGGAATGCTTTATGACGAACATTGAAACAAATGCTCTATGATGAAATGTATGCCTTAAATTGGAAGCATGCTGATTTCCATTATGATTTACTTGTATAGTAATGTTCTGTAATGGTTTTTCATGGAACATCAGTCAAAATCAAGATACTGTACATGTAGATTGATGAGTCCAGGAAAGTCTTAGTGGATATGAGGTCATGGGGTCCCATTTTTCACTTAAAGGGGCATTGAGAGATACGTATGGGAGTGCGCCCTCAATTATCCTGGAAATCAGTTCTTTCTCATCAAAGTTATACTTAGGCATTATACATGTATCACTAACTACCATCTGAAACAGTTTACCAAGCCGTTTATCATATAAAATTTCATGATTTTCTTAGTTTCGATATGATTATATCGAAACTAAGGTGCCGAATTCGGAAGTTATGCTATCGTTTACTCACGGACTTTCGCGGCAAATCTCAACCCGGAAGTGCCGTTAATTGCTTAGTTTGGCATGAAGGAGATGTCGGAATTGTATGACATTTTGGATTTGGGCTATGTTGATGATTATCTTTACCTTATTTGCTCATTTAGTGTATCGATACATCTCTCAATGCCCCTTTAATATCCTTGATTCATCCCCTGACATGTATGTGATCCACACTATATGTGTACCTGCATGTAAATAAACCTTACAATTACATGCTTTATATTGAATTTGCTTCCAACTGCAGCGTGTCAATAGAAGGATATTTGAATAGTTCTACTGGCACTCCCTTAAAACGTCTGACCTTGAATTGTTTGACTTTCTATTAAGGTCAACCAAAATGGTGATTCATTTATGTTTTATTCTATGGAGGATATTGTGAGAAGAAAAAAATATAAAAATAATTACCTGGGAAACGTTAGGTCCCAGATACAGGTATGCCAGTATCGCATGATATTGGCACATGAAATTTGCCAGTATCGCCCAATCCTACTTTAGAAAGGGTGAGGGGTATTCATTAAAAGTGAGGGATTTTGACCTTTGATGGAATCTAGGGAAAAGATTTACAAACTAATGTTATTTAATTTTGAATTTGGTTTTTGTCACAAAAAGTTGGGTTGTTGATTTTTGAATATGTGATACTATTGTAAATTTTAAAGAAGCGAACCTAAACACTTTAGTAATGGAACTAGGCCTAAAACAAAAAGTTTGATTGGCGTAACATGACCAAAACAAATAGGGTAGGTCGGTCGGGATTTTTTAAATTTTTTAAATTTATTTTAATTTTTTTCAAATCACCTACTTTTGAACACTTTTTTTCCCTTCTCTTTACTGTTTTTATTTTGCTCAAAAAACATATAAACAAATCACAGTACAGTTACAATACGGTAATAGAAAGATAACAACATACAGTATACACACCTGGGTTACATGAATAAGCACATCAATAAGTATAAAGTAAAGCTTACATGTATATACAATTTTTTACTCCTCACAAAACTTTTCTAATTTTGTCCATTTATCAATGAATTTATACATTGTGTTGTTGCTGGTAGAGATCTGTTTCTCAAGTTTATAATGAAATTTAATTAAATACTTAGATGCAAGAATTGAAGGTATTCGATTGAACACTTGAAAAACAGCAGTACACACAAATCATAGCTCTAGCATATTTAATTGCCGGGCAAAAATGTATCGTTGTGTTCAACAATATATCATTTCGATGGGGACCTAAAATAGCCGAAATTGAAAGCAAACAGTCAAAAACTTTAATACTTTGTTCAATTTTTATAAATATATTATATATATATATATATTTTTTTTCCCCTCAAAATAATAAAAAATATTCAGGGTCGGCGATGTATTTAGGGTCGGTCGGGTTACGCCAATCAAACTTCTTTTTTTTTAGGCCCTAGGCTGAAAATATAAACTAAGGTTTTTAACAGTATCCTCTGGTGTTGGTGCTATAACTGAAGATAGGAAACATTCATTCATTCATTCATCATTTATTACCATAACATTAAAATCACAAATAACATCAAATTACATCAAAAATCAGTAAGAAACAATCAGATAATTTACAACAACAGAAAAAACGAAACGGTTATGGAGGAGACGGCTAGAAGGCCAAAAAGGCCTGTAAAGTGCCATCCCCTGAAGCTCTAAAATACAAAACCAATACAGCCAAATTTTAAATTTAAAACCTATTTTATATGACGCCAGCTGTGGCCAGCAACATATACCGGACAAGACAAAGGACAATGCTCAAAAGAATATCATCAAATAACCATAAAGTAAAATTGAAATAGTGCTCTAAAAAAATCAATTAATCGTAACTTGAAATAAGTTTTTGCTTGAATTTATTACGAAAATGTTACAGCAACAAGACACATGTAGTAGAGAAGTTGTCTTTCGGTACAGTAAATCTTTGATGCTGTGCTGTCTACTGAAGATAGCACAAAAAGAAATAAAGCCTTAGTACGGTACTGCAATACAGGTTTGAGAAGTAGAATTATAATATTGTTTGGTCAAAGAGATTCAAAAATTGTATTACAAATACTAGACTACAGTAAGTCAATGGGTTATTCAGTTGTTCTAATTATAAATGTGCCAAGTATGAGTTTTGGGGAAATAATTGAGTAAAATGGTCAGTAAATAAAAAAAGAAGGATTTTATAGAAGAGCTGGTGCCCCTTTCCCTTGTTTGAATCTTAAAATCAATCTTTCTTCTTTTATTTTCCTTACATTTCAGAGACTACATCATCCTGGCACCAAACACCATCCATCGTGGATTGTCGTTGACCATCAGCGTTAATATATTGAAACCTGACGCTGCCACGGTTACTGTGACAGCAAATATATTAAAAAATGGACTTCGAGCACCAGTTGTCACAGCAACCAAAGCTTTTAATGCGGGCACAGCAGACACAATGGCTCTGCAGGTTGGTATTGGTGTCCTCTTGACAAAAAGAAACCCTGTTGTATGGGCAAACAGACCTCTCAGGTTAGCCCTCCTCGTAGGGCCACTATTCAGGGAAAAACTATACTAAGATAGAATATAGAAACACTGAGTCAGCCATCCTCCTAGCTGAGCCACGGGTTTGGTTCTCGGGTTGATCGGTTCTCGGTTCGGAGCAATTTTTATAGGCTTATAGATAGAGTAGTCCTAAGGTAGGACTGTCTCAGGTAGGGTCATTCTGGCTTTTTGGGGGGGGGGGGCATTCAATAGTGAATTTTCAACATTTGTCAAAACTTTCAAACATTTTCAAAATAAAAAAATAAAAAAACATTTAACGAAAAATGTCCCCCCAAAAAATTGTTCTAAAAATATTTTGTTGTTGCAAATTTATAAACAGGTCAGTCGAGCCCATACAACAGGGTTTTTCTATTGCCTTGAATAATTGATTTTTGTGTGTAATATTTTGATGGAATCCTCTCTCTAATCAGTTGAATTGCCCATAATAAATAGTTTGCATACATCTCCTGCATTATCTATATGATGCATAGTTATTGGCTGCATAGAAAACCAATTCATTTAAAACACAGTTGATGAATTTGCGAATTATTTTACCATGGATAAAAAATAAAGCTTTAAAAAGATATCAACACCTTGTGGACACCCTGTATAATTAACAATTAAAAAACCTGTATTTAAAGTTGTGAACCCTGTCAACATTTTGTATGGTTTTAAACTGTTGTGGTTTATGTGCAGATCCCGGGTGATGCTACAGGTGGTACCTATATGCTTGAGATTACCGGCTCAGGGGGCCTAGTATTCACAGACAGTCAAGCACTCACCTTTAAAAGTGAAGGATTTGCCATTCTTGTCCAGAGCGACAAAGCCATCTATAAACCCGGACAAACAAGTGAGTAATTTAGGCCATCAAATGTTTGTCGTGCCTTTGAACTCGCATTTTTAGCGCAAAGTGAATGGGTTTTATTGTCATCAGTTATGCTACGACCTACCCGATTGATTAATTGCCTGATATGAAGTCCAACATCAACGGCAATACTTTGTTTACCGTCTCCAAGTATCAGGGGACAACATTGGTCAAATAATGACATAATTGGGTCCAAAGGCATCTAGCTGGACTCGAACCAGGGCTGCCACAGTGGGAACCTAGGAACAAAATTCCACAGTCGGAGCCCAGGTGATCTTTTAGCTCACTACAGGCGTTGCACTGCCTAAAAATATTGTTTTGCGACTACAGGGGTCAGGGCTCAAATCAAATTAGTCAAAGGCAATTGCCTTTTTGCCTCGATTCTCTCAATATCTGGATGTTTGCACGCCATTCAAAAGTACATAATTGCCTGTGAGAAAGTTGGTGCCCCTTTCAAATTGCCTTAGATTGCAGTGCCTTCTTAATTTGAGGCCTGACGCGGGTCATTCAATTAGTTCTACCACCTACCACATAACATTGTTATTATACAAGCCAGCCTTGTGAAATATTCCACAATTGTAGCTTTGAATCTCAGCTACTAATTCATAGGAATTGGTCGAGTACTGCTTGTACTTTTCTGTAGATGTAAACATTTATTATATTTTATATTTTATAACTATATGTAACACATGAGTAAATGAGGCACAATGCGGCATTATTTTTTATCTTTGATCAAATCAGCTACTGCCTCATATAGTGCTTCATTTACTCATGTATAGGCCACATATCTGAATTCCTTCTATTGTTTGCCTTAGATATTTGATTTAAAGGCATATTATGTGATCTTTTCCAGGGGGCGCCCTCTATTCATGATTTTTTTTAGAAAGTAGTTTTACATTTCTGATCATAAATCATACATTCTGTACAAGAGCAATTCAAAATCATGGTTTAAAGAGGTGAAAATGAACTGCACTCTAAAACCATGAATAGAGGGCGCCCCCCTGGAAAAGATTGCATAATATGCCTTTAACTCAATGGAATAAAGACTACATTGCAAATAACGCAAGTGGAATAACTGATTTTAAAACCATTATTGTCTCTTACTAACCTCCCTTTTTCCCCCTCTATCCCTCAGTTATGTGGCGAGGCATGGCGATGGAGCGTGACCTAAAGCTTTATCTGGGAATGTTTGATGTAGAAATGAAGGTATGAACAAAACAGGGGTCCTGGGGGTGCTCTGTGGTCATAACAAGGGGGGTTTCAGGCTTGTCCCAAAAATCATGTAATTAGATAGTTTTTCAAGCTGGTGCACGTAACGTGAATAGGGTATCAAAACAAGCAAAATTAAGAAAAAGGGTATACTTTTCATATAATGGCCTTACAAATTTAGGGCGAGATATATTTCTCAATTTCTATCATATCGCATGTGATATAAGTGATCTGCTCTAGATCAGCTCAGCATATTTGATTTATAATATTTACTAGGGAAGTGAAAAGGGTTTGAAATGTATCATACTTGGTGAGAGGTTTAAATTATATAGTTACCTGCTTAGGGTATCAAATGATGTTTAACCATTTGTTTAGGTTATCAAAATATTTTGCCTACTTGATCACGAACCCAACTGCAATGGTGGGGAACTATACATCAGGAAACACCAAAAGGGAAAGGAAAATATCGTCAGCCTGCTTCGATAATTGCCTAACTCATTTTTTCTAGTTCTTAGAAAACAACAAAAGTATGAAACCTGTTACCTGTGTACCTGTTACTCATTTTGCATTATTGATAGATGGATATTCATTATGTGGAATGAGGCCTTGTATTGTTGATGTGAGGTTTGTATTGTTGATGTGATTTGGATTAGTGCATCCATGCACGCCAATTGAGGATTGGCGCGCGCCAATTGAGGATTGGCGTGCATGGATGCACTAATCCAAGTCATATAGAAACAGATGAACACAGCCATACAATAATTTGATTAATTCCATGGATTTGTCAATGCAAATTCAATAATGCAAAATGAGTAACATGTTGGAGTTGTCTGGTGGCCCTTTTGCAACAAAACTCTTCATTTATCAACACTTTTGATTGGTCAATGACTTAGGTATTATAACAGCATGTGCATAATGTAATGAAGTCATGATTTATGCAAAAAACTCAATTTTGCTGAAAAGTGAGTTAGGCAATTATCGAAGCAGGATGACGATATGAAGAAGAAAAAGAGAATACACGACATTTCATTTCCCTTTTGGTGTTTTCTGTATATTGTTCCCCACCATTGCAGTTGGGTTAGTGATCGTTTACATATGCTACTTTTACATTTTATCACTTCCCTCTTGTATCCCTTTGGGATCCTGTTGCGGTTTTGTGTGTGTGATACAGGGTGTATCAGAAAGAACTGTACCGTGTTTCTAAAATACATAAAAAATACAAAATGATTATTGTTTTAAATTTAAACACCTGCAATATAAAGGTGAACATGTTTCCTATATTATATGCTTATTTCATTGAGATATCTCTTTTTTCTCTTTTTGTTCTTGTGTGGCAAGACATAATCGAAAATCGATGAAAAACGTGTTTTCAATTTCAATCAATCCTCTCTACCACTACCCCAACATTTCGGACAATGTAGCCCACACCACATAAGAACTATTCAAAACTTCAGCCAAAAAGAAAGGAAAAATTAAAACCACTCAAGCAGAACAAATCCCACTTTATTTGCAGATTAAAAATCAAAATTTATCTCCAAATTTCGCCCACAAAAGTATGCAAATAATAAATAGTTATACAATTGATGTGAAAAATTGAGATATGGCGACCAAAAATAAACCGTCCTATGGACAGATGGATATCTCAGGTAGGGTAGTAATTTCACAGATATGTTAAATTGATCATTTTGACCAAAATTGAAATCTACCATCTTTACCAGAAAGTCTGTATTTTCCATCAGAAATGTCCGATTTTCAAAATTTAAAATTCTTATGAAAGCTGGGCGTTTGCGCAAGATATATGTGAAAACGGTTTGAACAATATCAATCGAATTCATACCGTAATAAATCATATTGCCTCGGTACAGTTCTTTCTGATACACCCTGTATGTTGGGACTCCCCTATTACCATTGTTACTTGTTTAGGGTATTGGAAATACTGATTTTACTTGCTTATGGAATGTATCTGCCTATACTTGTTTAGGGGTGCTTTTTCTCATCAATGTAATTGCTTATTTAGAGTGCTCTTTGAAAGTCCTCGGACGCGCCAGATACCTCTACCATAATGACCACTGAGGAACCCGGGATAGGGGTATATTATATTTATTGAACTGCCAAGTTGGAAGGTGTTTTTCCCTCCATTTTCGTCCCCATTTTAAATTATCAATAACTTATCATAGCAGGTATGTTTCCCTGTGATAAATGAATTGATAAATCACTTTTATTTCCTAAGGCAAAATAAAAAATGTTGCGCATCCTGCCTTTTTGAAAAAAAGGAAGGAGGAGGCCTTTTTTTTCTTCATTTTTTTCTTTCCAAAATGGCCGCCCGTTAGATTTTGTCAAGACAGCTGGCGGGCTATTTTTCAAGATGGTTGCCTGCTTTTTGTAAAATGACAGCCACTTGGACTCAAGACATTACATATTGGCTTCAGAAAATGAGACCAAAATTAAGTCTTGTCCTGAGACCTGAGACGTAGCGAGCCAGTTTATTTCATGAGGCAAACAGCTTCATATAAGGTGTGCTTAAGTAAAAAAATGTGATTTTTTATAAAGAAAAAAAAGAAGAAAAAAAAAGAGGATGAGGCGGCCTCTAAAAAGGAAGCAGGCAGGGAAGCTAAACATGTTTTTTTGTTTTTGCCTAAGCGTAAATTCCTGTTTTGGCTAATGGATCCACATGGCTAAAGTAACCCAGTTCTATGGACTTCAAGCACCAGTTGTCACATTGGTATTTTGAGTATGATGAGTTTGTTTTCTTTCTTTTTTTTCTTTTTCTTTTATTTGAAAATTTGAAAGAAATTTGTTGAAAATTGCAAGGAAAGAAATCCAAGCTATTCATCTCTAAATGGTTTATCCCCCCCATACATAGTCCAGGCGGCACGCTTTATAAAGCGTGGAAAATGTGGTAAATATCGCTTTTTCAATGTAGGTCAGCACCATTTTCTATGCAGGTCAACACTATAATTAACCACATTGGTAGACTGTGTGCTATTTTTATCTGTCTCGGATGGATATTAAATATTCAAGTGTTTAGTAACAAAATGATATAAGGTTTGATATGATTGGTTCATGGGAAAAGCTTGCCATTTGGCCATCAAATCATGCGTCTTTTTACTGAAAATGAACTTCCGGTGACTCAATCGATATTAATCCATACAAGTGATGATATACCAAGTTTGTATACAATATCAATGACTGCGTGTACTGTGTGTAGGTTGGGCGCGTTCATCCTCTACAACGGTCAATTACCTTGCGTATTGACGCGCTGTATAGGTAATTAATTTAATGTCCATTTCAGGGGTAAACTTGTTCATATGGTACCAAAAATGCACTGATTTGATGAAATAGGTTGATTTCAAATGAATCTCCTCGATAAATTTGCATTAAATTATCGTGATTTAGCCGACAAGGTGGTTTTTAAGTAAGCTTATTTTTTTTATTATATATATTTTTTTCAATTATTTTATTTGATGGATAATTTCGGGAATCCCGGGACCCGCCCGATAAACAAAACGGGTCACAGAATGTTTCTGTCACTTTGTCCTTTCTTCTAAGTGCCTTTTATAATTTGAATGCACAATGATCAAAATGTCCCTTTTCGGTATAAAGGGTGGGGGTTGAACATTCCCAAATAAAAAGGGTGGCTCTGTAAAAAGGGTGGGACAAAAATAAAAAGGGTGGGGTCTGACCCCTGTCCGGACAGTGCCATAGAACTGGGTTTTTTTGTCACTCTCTGATTTTTAAATATTTTTTAAATATTAAAATTAAAAATTGAAAAAAATAAAAACTTACTCATCCTTAGATGGTAAGGAATTATTTCAAAATAACAATTCTTCCTCTAAAAAAATTCTTAGATATTTTCATCTCTAATCCTAATCTCAAAATAAACGGCAAATTTTTACATTTTTATCCAACCTACACTCGATTATTTTCAAGGCTAATTAGATTTTGTTGTCGTCTTGTTTTATCTCTAATTGGACAGACATCTACAGAAAATGCCTTGTAGAAACCCTGGGCAGAAAAATATTTAATTAGTTATCATTTGCTGCTGCTTGATTGACAATTCCATTTTGATTAATTCTTGTATTTTACTTGCACGCTAAGAGACCTGCCATTTGTATTGTGAAAGAGACCATGTGTAGTCTTGTGGATAGCATGCAGAATTCACAATACAAAGGTTGTGAGTTCTAGCCCGCTACTGCCAACATGTTTGTATCCTTGAGCAAGGTACTTAGTCTCAATTGCCTCATGGTTCGGAAGTTACGTAGAAATGGTGGGCCCGTGCTTCGGAAGAGCAATACCCGAGCACGTTAAAGGTTATTACAGACTCTTTCGTAAAGAGTAGGGGATCATCCCGGTCTGTATCTGTTCACGCACCTAATGGATCCCAATGGAAATAAGCTTCAATCGAGGCTTTCTTGGGCTATCCAGGGTTCTAAGGCCCAAATAAATAATACAAAAATAAATAATACAAATTAATACAAATATTAACCCAGGCTAAACCCACTACACGGCACATAAGCCCACAGCCAACAGCACCTGTTTGCGCACGCACACAAGGTCTATCCCACGCTGCAATACCCTGATGAAGTCAATTTTGAGCTGGCTTAGCATTCCTGCTTGTGCTCATTAGGCATGTTATAATGTTCTTAAAAGTTGTCTAAAAACTGGGCTCAAAAAGAAACTTATAATTTTTCACATGGTCATATCTTGAAAGTCTGTCCATCAAAATGAACCAAAATGACACACAGGATTACTTCAATACACATGGTTCGCTTAGAGGTTATATTATGTAGGTCACTCTCAGACATAAACATTTTGAGCTTTTCGACTGATTAGAGGGATTATTTTGTTATTGCAAATATTTATTCAGAGATATCACTTTTCAGGACATTTCCTGAATTCAGGAAGTTTTGTTAAGATTTCCTTAGTTTCAGGACATTTTGTCTGTACAAAGGTATAGTTATGTCTCTACAAATTATAGGATTATTGAAATCTTCAGGTCTTTCAGGAAAATTTGAAAATACCCAGTGGCATCTCTGATACATTTCCTAGCATTTTCACCTTTTTTGAGCATTTCAACTTTTTTTTCACTTCAGGTCAGTTTGTAATAAATAAATCATAATTGAGCATTATTAAAAGCGTGGACATCGGTCATAATTGGAACTAATGGTGCTGTTAAATCCAACTACTGCTGGCAAACTGTTCCAGAGGCTTGCCGCTGTTATCACAAAAGCTTTGTAACACCAGTGAAATTTTGAACAGCTAGATTTCTTCAGGACTACCTGTGCCTTTTGTATAGGCCTGTACTCATATTTGTACTGTCATGGCCTAAGGGTGCAGTTGTTGGTCAAATGCATTTTGAGATATTGATGGAATTCGGCAATTTTAGACAATTTTACAGCAATTTGGCTTCATAAAATTAGAAAGCATTGACCACAAAGGTGTCATTTTGAAGCATTCAAAAAGCTCCTTTTATTGGTATTGAAATATCTCAACTTTTTCTTTGAGAGACAACTGCACCCTTTTGCTGTGGCGGTGCACATATTAACAGTTGCTGATGGCCTCAGTAGTTTGTTACCCTTTGAATAGGACAATTGAAGTGGCCGAAAAGCGCAGCTCAATCCACAATAATTTCAGTTCTGAACATTTCCCACCCAATTGGGCTACTAAATGAAAGATTTATCAATATTGTCTGAAAGCAACTCTGTATAGAGAGAGAGAACAATTCTATTGCTGTGTCATACCGTTTGAGAAAAAAATATTGTTTGTATATCGACCAAACTTCCAACTGGAAAACTTTTTTTTTATATATATATAATTTTCATAACTCATATGGCATGGCAAATGTGTAAATATCTAGAAAATGTATCATATTTTTGTCAAAATAAAGATTTCTTTTTCTTTTTCTTCAAATTCATGACGCCTGCAATTGTGCCAACATCTTGTGAAAATTACAAAAGAATATTGTTTACCACCATAATATGACAGTTATTGTGAAAACTTCCTGAAGCATGGTGGATATAGAAAACAGAATTGTATGCTGTCACTGTACAGTTATAGTGCTGGCGGTACACTTTCAGTCTGTCTGCTATTGCATGCTTGAATTGACATGTGAAGGGTCTCGACCTTTTTGATGATTATATTGCCTGCGTCATGGTTTTTTATATGATTACATGTCTTGTATTGAATTTGGTAATATATTTCCATAATTGGTGATATTTTGAAAGAAGCCACATAAACGCACTGATTGTCTATTGTATACTATACTTTCAATGACAATATTTTTGGGTAGGCTTTTCAACTGAAAAATCCTTCGACATGGGTCCTGTTTGTCTATTTTCGCGAACATTTGCAAAAATTAGGTATATTTTCGCAAAAATTTGGTCTAAAATGAAGCAAAACCCCTAAAAATGGGTACCAATTTTTTCAAAATCACCCCTAAAAATGGGTATGGGTTTTGAATCTCCAGCGGCACACCCCGACCAAACCAAATCCGAGTACCCCCCCCCCCGGGATTCAAACAAACATGATTATTAACACATGGTCATTTGCCATTGGTTTTGTGAGTTGGTCATTTAGACCATGGTGAGTCTGTTAACCCTAACCCCCGAGGCACCTTTTCCAAAGAATTTATTTTCGTGGCCAAATAGCGAGGGGGAAAGGCTCCCCACGCCCCCGGGGCTCGAACCCCGGACCTCTGGGTTCAGATGCAGATGATCTACCGCTAGGCCACGGTGGGGGTGGGGGGGGGGGAACCATATGTATATACCCTCGGGCCATTATTTCATCGAAAAACTGCCGAGCCGGGTGACACAAGCACACCGCATCAAAGTTATTCGTAGTAAAATTAGAAAAATAATGAAAAAAGAAAAATAGTGAAAAAAATCGCTACACTACACCACTGCAGAAAAACAGCTATACCAAATTAATTATATATCTACACTTTTTATACTGAGACCACAGCAAGGATGGCTTGATACTCTACCTATTTGAGGACTTTCGGATCATTTTGAGTTGTGAAAATAATTATTTGTGTAATACCTTGATGTTTTGGGAAAATAAAATGAAAGTCTTTAGCATGCACAGATTTTAATGAAGAGAAAACTATGTGATTTCTGAAATTTGACAACATCTGGGCATTTGATGATGTCTCCTGTAGTAAGGGAGCATTCATAAATACTTTGGTGTGTGTGGTCTGGAAAATATGAGGGGAGGGGATCAAAATGTTTTAAGCTCCAAATAGGAGGTGGGGCAAAACAGTTTTGAAAAAACCCTATAAGAGGAGGGCGGGGGGGGGGGGGGGGGGGGGGGGGGGGGGGGGGGGGGGGGGGGGGGGGGCACTCATTAATTTCCAAAATTGAAAATTGTCAAAGACCCTAGGCCTGTTTACCTATGCAAATTATTTATTCAGAGTTCAGTCAAATTTAACAATTCAAACAATGTCGTATCGGCATAGGGATGCCATCTGCTATAGGTTTCCTATTTTTGGACTCAGTTTTGGGGTACACGCTGTATACTCATTGGGCAGTTTTACTTTATACACACACGCTGATGGGCCAGAAAAATGTACAAGATTTTGACAGAACACTGACGCTATCTTAGTTTCTTGCTTTCTGATTGGTTCGACACTACTAAGAGTGTATGAATATCGATCAAAGTCTCTTTATTTTGTATCTACAGGACCCCGATGGTAATGTGGTGAAGCAGTGGACCAATCTACTGAATGCTGAATTTGGAGTAGTGTCGGGCGAGATGTTCATGAGCGACGAGGCGAGACTTGGGGACTGGATAATAGAAGTCACTGCCAATGTAAGTGATCATATAAACTTCACTCATCTCATGTCTCTGCACAGTGATGTCAGAGCTAACTAAGGCCCCAAAAAAATTGTAATGTTGTCCTCGACCGCCCGCTCGTCAGATTTACGGTCGCTCCGATTTTTTTTCTTCCAGATTTTTTCCAAATTTTTTTTCTTCAGATTTCTTTTTCTTCAGATTTTTTCAGATTTTTTTAAAAACAGTTTAAATGGCATTGAATATTAAATTAAGTGTTCATAACATATATGTGAGACTCTTAGAGTGATTACAACTTCTTGTTGGCTGAACTTTGAACTTCCGCTGGTATAAGAAGAAAAAAATTAAAAAAATAAAAAAAATCTGCCCGCCTGCCCCATCTCTCTGAAAGCTATGGAGGACAACATTACTTCTTTTTTTATTCACCAAGAATGTTGTCTGTAGTTTTACACCTTTCTTCTTGGTACCCCCGCCCCAACCCCCTTCCCCCGCCGCTGGCGAAGAGTGATCCTTCCTCCAAACTTGACAAAGGCAATTCAGTTTTCAAACCTTTGATATGAAGAGGTATTTTGCAAAAGGGCCTACATCCACTTTGGCTCTTATTGAGAAAAAGTCAAAAAACTGTTTCTAAATATTCAAGTTGAGCAATTGAAAAACTGAATGGATTATGAAAGAGGTACACTACATACTAATTGAAATTGAAATAAATTTTAAATGTGCTAGTTTTAATTTTTTTTAAAATCATGTTTACATTTTTTGAAAATTTGGATGTAGGCCCTTTTGCAACAAAACTCCATCTGTTTGTACATAAAGAAAAAATACCACACACAAAAAATCATTTATTTTAATCATTTCAAATAAATAAGTTTGATATTGAAATGTATAGGTCACAATCATATGTTTCAAGGAAATAAAGTCATTGTTTTCAAAAATACCTACATCTCATTGTAAACAGCCATTGAAGTTGTTGTTTTGTTGCAAAAGGGCCTGTATCCCGATTTAATTCTGGATACAGGCCCTTTTGCAACAAAACAACAATTTCAATGGCTGTTTACAATGAGATGTAGGTCTTTTTGAAAAAAATGACTTTGTTTCCTTGAAACATATGATTTTTCCCTATACATTTCTATATCAAACTCATTTTTTGAAAAAATGCACCATAGCCCTTTTGCAACAAACCTTTGATATGTTGATATTTTGACAGCTAAACAAATATCAATTCATGGATTCTGGTGATGCGCAAGTAGTTTGAATATAAATAGAAAATGTACTTGTGACTGACAAGCTGTGACGCATTTAAGCTTATTTCGTCATTGATGACCTTTAATGGAGACCTATTTTGGTCACAATGGTAAATTATCATAGTGTTGTGAACATTGGATGAGTTTTTACGATCCTTCTATTATTGTGCGCTAGATGAGAAATCATGCATTTGTTCATGCACAATATGAATTCCTATTGATATTTATTATTTTAAGACCTTTTTTATACCTGACAAATAATCATGTCATAAAGTATATTCTCTATTTGTACAATTATAAGGAAGAGATTTGTCCATGAATGGTATGTCTTTTATTTTTGAATTTTTGTTAGCTAATAATAGATTCTGAATCAGCTTATGTAAGGTGTAACAAAAGAAAACAAATTCTACACCAAGAAAATAATGGGAGAGATTAGCAATCATCTCAAATTGTCTCAGTATTAATTTGCTCTGGTTCGATTTGGCACAATGATATCACATGTATTTCCTTCTTAACCAACTTGATATTGATATATGTTGATGGGTGATGGTTGATGGTTAAACCATATCATTCTATTTATTTATGTGTAATTTTGCTGCCTTAAAAATACAACTGTTAAAAGATGATATTTATACATTCTCAATCATTATTATTATTTTCATGAATAAATTATCCGATTTTCAGGGGCAATCATATGACCATGTGGTAGAAGTAAGTGAATATGGTAAGTTTTGTCCATTTTCACTCTATAAAAATAAAGATATACCATGTTCTTAAAACAAGCTGCATTGATAAGGCGCATGGGTGACTTTAATGGTGAAGCCCCTGACCCTTCTAAGTGTTAAACCCTTGGATTTGGGTTGGTCGGGGGTGTGCCACTGGAGATTCAAAACCCATACCCATTTTTAGGGGTGATTTTGGAAAAATCGGTACCCATTTTTAGGGGTTTTGCTTCATTTTAGACCAAATTGTTTGCAAATTATCGGGAAAATAGACCTAATTTTTGCAAATTTTCTCGAAAATATACAAAATTTTCGTGAAAATACCCCATGTTTAGGGATTTTGTGCCCAAAAAGCTACCCATTAGAGCGGCACACCCCCGTATACCGTCCTAGGCAAGTATCCCCCCCCCCAGGCCTTAGTTTGCACATTTTACCCCTTACACCTCTCCCCTTTGGTGTACAATGTAGGTACAGCTTACAAGCCCTTGGATATTCAACTAAGTGACATGGGCCCTTTTGGCGGTAGAGTTGGGATAGAAAAAAAACCAGCTTTTGCCAATAAACACCATTTTTTAAGTGTTATCAATTTTAAAAATACTGACCATTTACCAAAAAAACGCACTCTTTTCTTTCAGGAATTTTTTTTGGGGTTAGTCAGGTGGTTATAAAGTTTATACTTCATTGTTGTTTAATGCATATTCTTTTCTATTTTAACAGTTCTTCCTAAATTTGAAGTCAAGTTGATCCTGCCACCCTACGTAACCGGTTCTGATACTGAGTTTTCTGGAATGGTTGAAGCAAAGTAAGTTTCTGTTTATTAGTGTTTTAACATCTCGAGTTAACTTGATTTGGTTGACTTGAATTGATTTGGCTTGACTTGACTTGCATTTTTAATGCCTTGTCATGAGTCACTGAGTCTATAAAAGGCTTGATTTTATTTACATGGGTCACGTGTTTCAACACTTTTAAAATTAAATTAGAAGTTGACTTGACTCGAATCACTTATCATGACTTCTGATTTAAAGCAGGTATTTGACTTGACTTGACTTGAGTCTTCTACTAAACTTTGAATTCACTTCCTAAAAATATAAAGGAATCTAAATCTGTGAAACATTTCCACAATTAACTTTAAACAAAACAGTATCCAAATCTACAAACTACTCATGTTTGGGTCGTCCTTAATTGTTTTCTTGACTTGTGTGTTTTGTTCCTGCGTCCGCTGGATTCATCTTTTTACATTTTTTATGTTGGTTTGAAAAATAACCTGTAATGAAAATGTTGTCCCAAATTGACAAATTGCAAGTTTTTCATAAACCACGCTTTGAAATCAAAAGCTTCATCATGTTACTTTGATATTGTCTCCAGGGTTGTAGATAGACCAGTTTGATTGCCGGACAATTTTACTGACGGCGAACGGAATAAGTATAGCAAACGAAGTGCAGTGGATCATGGAATGGGGTCTAGAGGCCTTCTTAATGTTTTTATAAGGGGTTATAAATGCACTTTGAGGGTTCTTGCCACCTAATTTCTTGTTTTATGAGGCAGTTTAATGATTTTTTTCCACAAATTGTACCAACAAATTTCAATTATTTTTTAGTGCTGGATTTTGTACCCTTAATTATTTTTTAAGAGTGCCGGACGCTTGGCACAACTTTCGGACGGCCCCGTCTGACGCAGCTACAACCCTGATATTGTCTCCTGTTTCTTGTTTAATACAGATACACTTATGGGAAACCGGTGAAGGGTACAGCAACTGTGACCCTCAAAGATCCTGTAAACCGCTATGGAGTTACAGAAGAAGCATCCATTGTGCGAAGTAATATCAAGGTAAAATTTACCCTTCAGTGTCTTGTGGACGATCATATAAGATGAGTTCCTTGGTAAAAAGGTTCACCTAAGACAAACCAAAAACACAATTGACTTAATTTTTTCACACAAAGTTAGTAACAGATATGTCATTCTATATCATTTCAAAAGTGTCAAACTTTGACTTGGTTTTGAAAACAAGATGGCTTCTTTCCACTAATGCATTTTTTTACTCGCCCTGTAATACATTTATCTGCCTGTGTGTATCATATATGGTTAGTGTAACCATTTAATTTACATTACAACAGTAGTGTCTTCTTCTCTGTGAGAGTCTTATACCACATTTCCCAAGACTTTTACCACCTTCAGAATTCACACCACCAAATGGTTTCCCTATGCGTTTACATGTAAAATGGTAGTTACAAAAAGCCCATTATAAAGCGACTGGAATTTTTAATTTGACATTTTCCTTAAATTTCATGATATATTTGATCATTTAATCAAAACAAATATATATATGGTATCCCCGAAAGTTCTGAGAAATAAGACCCCAAAGTTGGACAATTGGTGTAGCGCCCTCATTTATCAGAAAAAGTTGAGAAATGTTGCCAGATCATTTACAATCAAAATACATCCAAAAAACCTACAAAATGCATTGAAAATATGTCTTTTTCCACTGTGGTATTAGGTAGTAGTCCTAAAATCAGGATTAAACTACAACTTTAATCATTTGGGAGCAATAAGTACCATTTCTGATTAATTCTATAATCAATGGGCCACAGGATGAAAGATAAGAAAAAACTTTTGATTGCCGTCTCTACAAGGACTGAAATTATTTACTGGCGTGGAATCTTTAGCCTTCTGACATTTTAAGGCAATGGCATTCTTAACACTTTCCAGCGGCTATTAGTTTTAGCATTTATACATAAAACAGATTTTGCAGTAACCTTTAAGTCTATCTCAATGATTACTAAACCAATAATAGGCATGTTTGTACTTATTTTAATGCATTTCTCATGGTGATTCCAAATATTGTGATGAAATTCAATAATGTTGACATTTTTGAAACAATTTGTGAAATTTTGGAACTGTCGTCTGCAGACGACTGCTGCGTGGAAAGTGTTAAGACATTTCATTATGACTGTTATACACGAACTGATTGGTGTGATCAAAATGTCATTACAGTACACTGTAGCACCCAACTTATAACTCTAATTTTAGTCAAATTCAGAGTGTTTATGAGTTTTCTCTTTATGGTTCTGAAAATTTAGGTTATAGTGGATTATTTTTGTACCAAAATAACAATTTGCCCAAAAGTTGAGTTACAACCTTCTGGCGCTCAACCCTCGATATAAATTATTCATTACACAGGTTACTGATGGAACAGGCGACTTCCGATTTACCAAACAAGAAATTACAAGAGCCTTCAACTTGGAATTTGACGAATATTCCCAGTATCAATTTGAGCTGGAAGCTGAAGTGACCGAGAGTTTGACCAGCATCAAACAGGAAGGCGCCGGTTCGACCCCGTATAATAATTACCCGATAAAGGTCACAGAAGTCACCGGTAATCCGACTGCTTTCAAGCCAGGACTTCCCTATACCGCATATGTAAGTTCCAGGGGGTTGATATTTTTGTCTTCGTTTATATCACTCTGAGCAGTGACTGCAGAGCAGGGTTCCCGTTAGTGCGCATCATTGCATCCAGATGCGATTTTGAAAATTCTCACGCCTTTTCAAACTCTAGGCTTGTGTATTTTGCATCCATTTGGACACGCAAGTTCCCGAAACTCAAAAATAAAAGTTCGACAAAATAAATAATTTGCTCATTAGAAAAAAACTAATTGTCAGCTAAATGACTCTTAATTCATGAATTAGTGCACATTTATATTTGAGATTCACTGTAAATGGGTTTATTTAATCAAATCTGTGCATTTTCTTACACTTATGCTCGCCAAAATGTGATATTTTGCCGCAGATTTTCATTTCCGCGTTTATCGGCTGGCGATTGGCCGTTTTGGATTCAAGAATTTTAAGTTCGACAATAGATGGCACCCTAACAACCGGCCCATAGACGCACACATTTCCCTTTGGACGCGATTTTTTGCCACCTCGTCGGCAAACTTGCATCTACGCGGATGCGCATTTTTCAAACCTTAACGGGAACCCTGCTCCAGAGTATATGATTGACACAGCATTGATGCACTAGAACTGGAATTAGTCTGTGCGTGGGAACTTTTAGGATAGCACATTATTGGCCTGCATATATGATCAGGGCTGGAACTTCACATTTTTTTCAACCAGCCAATCGGGCAGGTAACTCACAAATAATACCTGCCTGACAGAAATTCCACAAGCCAGTAATAGACTTACACTGTGAGTTCCTAAATTTTCACCTGCCAGTCAGACAGGTTCTTTTCTTTATCATCACACGCCCGACGGTGAAGAAAAAATCCACCCTGTTGTACGGGAAAACTGACCTCTCGAGGTAGGGTTGGGCAGTCAGGCCTTTTTTAATATCTTTTTATTTTGGGAAATGTGCAGCCGAGTCAGACATTTTAGGGGGGGGGGGGGGGGGGGGCAGTTCCATATATTTTTTTATGAGTGGGGATTCCTTTTTTTTGTTGAGAGAGAGAGCAGGGAACCACCCTCGGTGCGCTATTAGTATTATTTTATATTTCAGTTAATTTTCAGGCAATTTTTGAAATATTTCACACATTTTAAACAATTTCAAAAATGTCTAAAGAAATAAATGGGTTGGTCAGGCCTGTACACCAGTTTTCATTTCTTGTTTCTAATTCGTTTACAATATTTACAGGTGTCAATCACTCATGTGGATGACAGCATGCTCACAGAGGAGGAGCGTCGTGCAGGTGCTGTGTTCCGGGTCAGTCAGGGATATGGGACCAAGTTTGAGGACAGTGAGCACACAATACCAGAGAGTGGAATCGTCAAATTTGCATTTGATCCGGTAGCCGATGCAACCAACTACAAGATTCAGGTGTGTGTTTGGACTTATTAGTTATATATCATAACGTTTGATTGGTGTACTGTAAGAGTGGATATTTTCGCGCTACATTTATTTTCGCGATACAATCAGCGAGCACGAAAATAAAAAATGTGCAAATGTTTATTTTTTGTATATAAGTCTAGCGGGCATGTGTGGCACAGTGGATAGCGCACTGGATTCATAATCCAAATGTTGTGGGTTCGGGTCTCGCTGTGGTCAACATGTTGTGCTCTTGAGTAAGGCACTTTACCGCAATTAGTCCTCTCTACCCAGGTGTATAAATGGGTACCAGCATTAATTAATGTTGGGAAGGTAAAACCAACTCGTTGTGCGGGAGGAGTGGCGAACCCCCCACAGCAAAAATTATAAAGAGGAGTCCAGATGGCCTAAATGCCAAAGAAAGAGAGATAGGCACTCCGCGCGCGAGCTTCGTTCGACACGTCACTTTACCTTTTTTACCTTAAGTCTATTTAAGGAATCTCAATATCGTGAAAATAACAACAATCAAAATTGATCAAAATGATCAAAGCACAGACAGAATTACATGCTGGAATATTTCCACTTATACAGTATTTCACCATATTCACTTAAATCCAGAGAAAAATTGCAATTTTTTATCATAGCGAACAACCTGGCTGTCGGCCATATCGTATGTGAATTATTTTGTTTTTCCTTGCGAGGTCATGAACTGAACCCATGTAAACAATCGTCGCACGCACCAGAAATACACAAATAAATCTGAACCAATCGCAGAACCCTGTTCTATTGACAAAATATTATTGTAATTTATTTATAAGTAATATATAGACTCGGACAAACTGGCGAGAATTAAATTAACAAAGACCTTAAAAATACACAGCCTCGAACCCGGTCCCTCTCGCTATCGCGGCGATTGGTTACTCCACTAGGCTACAGGGACTGTGCTTACATGGATACCAGACGAACGAGCTATTATGTATACAAAGTCAATTTATTTATCATCACATGATTTATTTTATCAATGAATTGTGTTGATTGTTGTCGTGCGTGCGTTGAAAGAAACTTCCCGATGGTTCCCGCGGTCTTTCTAGTTTCTTTACGTAATGGCAGCGTCCATCATAATTTTGCACATGTATTTTTAATATTTTCAATACGATTTATCGTCCATGCGAGGCCCAGTTGTGCCGACGCCCCAGTTGTTGGTATGGATCAGGCTATGATCTAATTGTATGCTGCCGCAATCTATTGCGGATAATCGAAGATGGAAATTCATCGTCATTCTAGTCGATTGGTCAGTATGCTAATTAGTATAAAGGCCCTTCTAATCACGCTATGATGTAATTGTATTCTACCGCATTGATGCGGAAAATCGAAGCTACTTCCTGGGCACTTGAGCTTATTAACTATTTAAGAGGAATGGAAGTATTGTCCGGATTTAAAATAAATTTGAATCCGGATTTAACTTTACATTTAATCTCATTCCCGGACGACAGGTAAAATGCTTGATACACGGGTCGATTTGATCTCTATTTTAATGTTTCAGGTTAAGAAATAAAAGATCAACATTTTATGTTTGATAAACCCGCGATGCCGAGAATTCGCGGGCGATTTTCAATAAACCGAGAAATGTTACCAGAGAATCATGCCGTGAGAAACGCATAATTCATACACGACACTATACAAATCAAAATTCACAATTTGAGCATAATTTTAATCTATATTATTACAAATAAAGACACATTTACAAGTTTGCTAACACACACAGTGAAAATCGGCGAGCCCATGATGCCTGTACAACGAATCAAAACAAAGCGCGTGGGGCGAGCATTGAACGGCGCACACGCGGAGTGCATTAGACACTTTCAATGCACTCCGCGTATTCTAGTTTCTTGCTTTCCGATTGGTTCGACACTACTAATAAGAGTGTATGAATCAATTTTGATAAATTTGTTGTCATTATAACCCTAACCCTACCATATACCACAATATACCACGACTGGGCATGTTGGTACCACCCGGCGTGGAAGTTTTTTGATGAAAAAATGGACCCAATCCATATAAACTGCTCACAAAAAGTATCGAAACACTTAGAAATGATCCAATATATAACGGCTCGAAAAGGTATGCATTAATCGAAGCAAATAACCAAGTGCATAATTTTGTTCTGCGTATTTTGACACCTCGATCGTTGAGATACGATGTTGCGGCGCGGAGTTATTGTCATTTCAATGATCGTTGGGTCCAGTTTCAAAAGTGACACTCATCCCTATTGAAAATCACGAATCTGATTTCTAAACATTCTAAACAGTAATGCAAACCTCTTTCTATAGGATGATTGTCACTTTTAAAACTGGACCCACGACCATTGAAATGACAATAACTCCGCTCCGCAACACCGTATCTCATCGATCGAGGTGTCAAAATACGCAGAACAAAATTATGCACTTGGTTATTTGCTTCGATTAATGCATACCCTTTCGAGCCGTTATATATTGGATAATTTCTAAGTGTTTCGATACTTTTTGTGAGCAGTTTAGTTTGCGCAATACACTGCGCAGACTACCGTTGACAGTCGTGGTGTAGTGGGGAATCCTAAGCTCCACGTGCTGGAGGTCCCTGGATCAAATCCCGGGGGGATCAGGGGGATATTTTGGTCGATTTTCCACGTTGAAAAAAAAATTCTGAAAAAAGTGGGGGGTAGAGTTAGGGTTAAAGCTTAGAAAATGCTCTTGAGAGCACACATAATAAACTCTAAATTGACTGTCACAATCCCCCTTATGATGCGCTGCATCACATAATATGGATTCTATATGTTGCGTATCCTGCTTAAGGTAGCTATATCGGCTACGGCGTCATGCTCAGATTTGCTTCAAAATTATACAGGATGTGTATATTGACAAAATAAACTCACATGCCAAAAAAATCCCATAGACTACTGTGTGTTAGGTTTTTGGCACGTTGCCAAATTCCCCAAAATTGCTTCTTTTCTCAAAACACACTCTATTCATAAATGATTTTTTAACCCTTTGTATCCTTAGGATAAAGTTGTTTTTTATATTATGTTTTTGCCAAAATACCAATGCACAGTATTTAATGTAATTATTTTCACATTTACAATCATAACATGGATTGAATGGAGTGGGAATGTTAGTACTTAACAACAACAAAAATGTATTTTTTCTAGAAACACTAAATAGTCAAACTTTGTGGCTGTCATCTCAACTATTTCATAAAACTACAATTTGTAAATTCTTCAAAGAATCCAAGTATTATTACTGAAATTTCATGAAAACTTATGTTTTTGAGAAAAGCAATAAAAAACATGATTTTTTTCTTACAAATACAATGTATATGATGTGTTTATGGATAAGCCTTAAAAAAAAACACCTTTTAGATCCTACTGAAATATGATGCTTGGTAACTGATCGGTTCCCTCATCACCTCATAGCATGATGTTTCTTTGGTGGATAATTTCATCATTTGTGTATGTTGTCTGTTTTACAACAGGTGTTTTACGGCAGCTATGTCCCAGAAGAACCAAGTAGCCGGTGTCAAAACTGTATTACTATAGACCTTCAACCAGCTGAGTCACCAACCGACAGATACATACAGATAACAACAAGTAGTACTGACTTAATGGTAAGTATTGGGTGTGATATCAGCCTGGGGTGGGGAAGGGGGAGGACGTGGAAGGGGGAAGGATGGGAGACATGTCCCAGAAGAACCAAGTAGCCGGTGTCAAAACTGTATTACTATAGACCTTCAACCAGCTGAGTCACCAACCGACAGATACAAACAGATAACAACAAGTAGTACTGACTTAACAGTAAGTATTGGGTGTGATATCAGCCTGGGGAGGGGAAGGGGGTCAGGATGGGGGCAGGATGGGAGACATGGCCCAGAAGAACCAAGTAGTTGTGGTGTCAGAACTGTAGAGCGATAGACCTTCATTCAACCAGCAGAATCTCATAGTACCGATTAGATGGTGAGCATACTTAACACTTCCCAAGTTTCTATTGGTTTTACCATATAAAAAAAACCGGATTTTTCAGAAACCTCTCCCAACTTTCAAGGTCTATCTCGAGGATAACATAACCAATATAAGGCATGCTTGTACTTATCAATGCATTGCTCATGGTGATTCCAAATATGGTAATGAAATTCAATACTTTTGATATTTTTGAAACATGTTGTGACGTTTTGGAATGTCATCTGCAGACTATGCATGTTTGTACTTATTTCAATGCATTTCTCATGGTGATTCCAAATATGGTCATGAAATTCAATACTTTTGACATATTTGAAACATTTTGTGACGTTTTGGAATGTCTTCTGCAGACTAGGCATGTTTGTACTTATTTCAATGCATTTCTCATGGTGATTCCAAATATGGTAATGAAATTCAATACTTTTGACATTTTTGAACGTTTTGGAATGTCATCTGCAGACTAGGCATGTTTACTTATTTCAATGCATTTCTCATGGTAATTCCAAATATGGTAATGAAATTCAATACTTTTGACATTTTTGAAACATTTTGTGACGTTTTGGAATGTCGTCTGCAGACTAGGCATGTTTGTACTTATTTCAAAGCATTTCTCATGGTGATTCCAAATATGGTAATGAAATTCAATACTTTTGACATTTTTGAAACATTTTGTGACGTTTTGGAATGTCGTCTGCAGAGGCATGTTTGTACTTATTTCAAAGCATTTCTCATGGTGATTCCAAATATGGTAATGAAATTCAATATTGTTGTCATTTTTGAAACATTTTTGACGTTTTGGAATGTCGTCTGCAGAGGCATGTTTGTACTTATTTCAATGCATTTCTCAGGGTGATTCCAAATATGATAATGAAATTCAATACTTTTTCCTTTTTTTGTAACATTTTGTGACGTTTTGGAATGTCTTCTGCAGACTAGGCATGTTTGTACTTATTTCAATGCATTTCTCATGGTGATTCCAAATATGGTAATGAAATTCAATACCTTTGACATTTTTGAAACATTTTGTGACGTTTTGGAATGTCGTCTGCAGAGGCATGTTTGTACTTATTTCAAAGCATTTCTCATGGTGATTCCAAATATGGTAATGAAATTCAATACTTTTGACATTTTTGAAACATTTTGAAGTTTTGGAATGTCGTCTGCAGACAGACCCCTGCCGTACTGAGGATGGTTCATGTGCAGCAGGTCGAGAAACAACCTGCTCCAGAAGAACCAAGTAATGTGGTTTCAGAATTGTATCGCGCACAACTCTGACCGGCAACCATTAGTAATTGACTTAGCAATTATAATTTGAATCACAATTCCTGTTTTATAACATACAGGGTGAGTAAAAATAAAAGTGTACTAAACTTTGAGATTTTATATCTTAAAATATGCGCAAAAAATTCACAGATTCTTTATTGAGTCAGACGGGTTATCTTATTAGCTTTCTAAAGAATTTTAGTTGGTTGAAATTAGTTGTGGTAATCATATTTTATGCTCATTTGTGTAAAAGTGAACATTTTATAAACCGAACAAGATTTGTGATATTTTCTCTTATAAGATCTATTGAAATGCAGTAACTTTACCAAAATAGTCATATAACGGTACACCATGAAATGTCATCATTCTTTTTGCTGATGATAGTGAATAAATGCATCTATTGCAGCACACATTGGTTGCCTTCATATTCTTATAACAAATATTTTTGATAATTATTTTACTTTGAGTACACTTTTGTTTTGACTCACCCTGTATGTGTGCATGCCCATCAAAATATACTGCAACTGAATCAAACAGAGACATACTCCTTGAACCCTGTGTTACGTTATCTGGTGTAGTTGGCCCTCTGGTCTAAAACTGTATCAATAAACTCTACTTTTCTCTTCAATTTTGTTTTCAGACTGGAGACACAGCACAATTCACAATACTTTCAACAAGCATTCCTGGAACGCTGCAATATCAGGTGAGGATAGGGTTGCTGTTTTAAATATAGACTCATTCCTCCTGTCCCTCTATATATATGGTCACCTGATTAAAGATTGCAGAATTAATTGAGGGTTGGATGAAAAGGGGGTAACATGTCTAAAATATGTGCTAGGTGTGGAATTCCTTAAGCATGGCATGTGTTGGGTATTTGTGCCCAACGTAATAGTGATTAAAAACACTTGATTGGTTCAAGTATTATGTATCAAGAAATTGTGACAACACAGGGATACCAACACCATGTGCCAGGAAGCTATATCATGTGAGCGTGCTTTGTTGTTGTTCGCAGAGCTGTGTCCAGGTACATGAGATGCTTTTTTTCTTCAAATCTGCAAGTTAGTGCAATGCAGAATGCCCTATAACACCAAAATACACAAGGGTCATTCAATAAGTTCCACCTCCTCCCCCCCCCCCCCACCCCCATAACTGCAGTGCTGTTACATAAGCAATCTTATAAAGTTATGAAAGGGGAGCTAGAACTTATTAAAGGGACATTAAGTGGTGTTGAAAATTTTAAATGTTTAAAAATTTACTTCAGAATTCAAGATGAACATTAAAAATTGCCATTATTGTTGTTTCTACTAACAAAAACACAGCAAAACTAGATTAAAACAATATCATCGCTATTTATTGAAAAACACCCTCTATGCAAATATGGTTCGCGTTATGTATCACACGTACTGCAGTGGGATACTGTCGGACGTAAAATGCTCGTCGCGGCTTTACGAGCATTTTTGAATTGACGTTTTCTTGTACACAGAGAGCTGATTTTTCTTAATCCTTATAGGTGTAAGTTCATACATGTAATATAATTATAAAAATTTACTAATATCAGTTTTTATTATAATTGAGGGCGCAGCCTCCAACACATCTCTTAGTGCCCCTTTAAATGACCCATGTATTTAATCTGCAATTTTCTTGTACCTCCCCACACTATTCCAGGTGGTGTTTTGTTTAAGCGTAATTAGTTTGCTTAAAATCCTTCTTTGTTTTTTATTTTAAATTGTTGTTTCTTCATTCTACTTGCTTCCAGATTGTGTCACGCGGTGACATAGTACAATCCAGCAGTTATGAAGCCAGCAGCATTGTCACACAGTTGTCGTTCCCTGTAACTGCTGAAATGGCGCCCTCTCCGAGGCTGATCATTTATTATGTTGAGAGTGACGGCGAAGTGATATTGGCCAGTATCAACTTCAAGGTGTCTGGCGTGTTTGAAAATGATGTAAGTTTTATATATACAGTCCTACCCCCCCCCCCCCCCCCCCCCCCCAGTTATCCGACCACCGATTATTCGGATTACTCTGTTATCCGGACGACAAAAGCTTGGTCTATGAAAACAAAATTCTGTCGATTTGTATTCTCAAAAAGAATAACAACAAGTGTTACGTTATTTGTGGTAATTGCCAATCATAATTTGATTGTTTCTCAAGGTTTCATATGGTATACACTCGCCAATTGCTCATTTTCACAGCATTTTTCTCGCTTTTGGGAATATTTTTCACTCTCTTAAAAATTGCCAGTGATTTCAAGGAATCAAACGTTTTTCATAAGAATTGTTGCAATTTTTTATTTAAGCATTTTTAATATTGAAATACTGATGAAGTCTGCCCGAATATCGACCATTAATAAACAGTCCGGGAATGAGATTTGATGTCAAGTTAATCCTTCTATCAATTGCAAAACTTACGAAGATGACCCGTGGGGAAATAATTTTCTCAATTCATTTTGATGTAAACAAAAGCAATATTGTTAATTTTTTCAACAATCTGCTTTGAACACCGTGAACGTGCGCTTTGCTTCAACCCACGTAGCTAGAGCTATATCCAATGAAAGCTTGACAGTGTCCCATGACAAAACCATTATAAAATACTTTGCCAGTACACGGGCACGCGTGGTCCAACGGATACATTCTCGCTCCACAATACAAAGGTTGTGGGCCAGCGTGTTGTGTCCTTGAGTGAGGTACTTTACCGCAATTACACCTCTCTACCCAGGTGTATAAATGGGAAACCAGCATTAATTCATATTGGGAAGGTAACACAGACTTGTTGTGCGGGAGGAGTGGTGAACCCCCACAGCAAAAATTACAAAAAGAGGAGTCTGGTCTCAACGCCAAAGAAAGAGAGATAGGGAATCCGCGTGCAAGGTTCGCTCAGTACGTCACTTTACCTTTTTTAATCAGTACAAAATGAACTATAAGAACTTGAAAAAGATGAATTCTATTAATATAAGAGAATGGTAAATTAAAAAGCAAACTGGATAATTGATATAATATTGTTTTCCTACTTAATTAACCCAGGTGACCATTGCAGCCAGTATGGACAAGGTGGAACCAGGCCAAGAAGTGTCCCTAGATATATCTGCTGCAGCAAACTCCTTCATAGGAATACTGGCTATAGATGAGAGTGTACGTCTACTGAAAACTGGGAATGATATCACACAAGATCAGGTCAGTGCGAGTGTTGGGTGTGTGTGCAGTAGTTAGGGGTGGATTTGGTGTGTTAGGTGTCCTTGATATATTAAAGATGTCACAAAGAATTTAGGCATGCATACTTGTGTTCCAGAAAGAATTTGTAACATTACAATCATTGAAAAGATGGTGGAGGGTCTCATCACTCTGGTTACAGAGGTTACAATGATCATCATTAACAATCTTTACCTTCAAAAGCCATGAATTGGTAGGCAATAAATTATGTATGATTATGTATGCTATCATGTTATTGGCTTTCACTAGAATTGATGTAGCATTGTGATGCAACAGTCAATGATAGCCAAGTGGTACTTTTAGCACTATCTTTTGCTAAAAAACGTCCGGTTCCTTCTGACTCGCCCTGTCTATGGATAGGTATAGGCCTTGTGTGTGCGTCAAGTATGTAACTTCATATAAGATCAGGAGTATACATCAGTCAAAAACAGGGTATAATATGTTAGTATAGGTATGGTGATATCTTGGTTAAGGTATGTGGGTTGGGATGTGTGAAAGAAAGGGGTGTTATTAGTTAAGGTGATTCATTATTTAGGGGTGAGTTGGGGTGGAAGGAGGGTGTGTGGTAAATATGGCTAATAAGCCTTATCGCCAATCGGAAAAAAATCCTTTGATTATCTTTTTCTGGTGCATTGTGGGATCCAGAATGGGGCAGATTTTGCACTTTTGCGATCCCACAATGCAACAGAAAAGGATAATCAATGGTTTTTTTTTTGATTTGTGATAAACCTTATTGTTTGAAATGTTGCTTCACATGAATATTGTTCATGAATGTTGTTCTTCATATGAATATTGAGTTTCGCTAGTCATTGATTCTGCTAGAATCATGCTTACAGTCCATTATAAATAATTGATATTATTGTTTTTCCAATTACAAATTTACTTTGAACAGATTCTACAAGCGTTAGATGAGTTTGACACAACACCCGCAGGAGGAGGTGGTGGCGGCGATGTCGGTTTTGGCGGACGAGGACGAAGACGTAGGCGAGCTGTGAACCAGAGAAGCAAGCGCAGCGGCTTTTGTCCGTGGTGCTGGTTCCCGATTAGTGGGACAACAGTCAAAGAAGTCATTGAAGTAAGTCTTGGGATGTCGATCCTTATGTCACAATATAAGTTTCATTCGAGAAATGATACTGCCAGTGTCATAATTCCCTGGTAAGACATATCCAGAGGTTTGTATTACAGGGCATTTCTGGGAACTATCTCGATAAGTGAATTATTGTCTGCACGATTATTCCACACATACAACTTGAGGTACCGTAGCAATGGACAGTCAGCTGTGGCGGCACCAGCATCAAAATGGGGGAAGGACAGAGATAAATCTTAGGTGAAGAAGAGAAAAATATGATACGCACAAACCGCACAGGAATTAGGTTTTTATGTCAAAATTGCTTGAAATTAGCTTCATTTGGTTTGAAATTAGTTTCAGCTAGATTATTTTATAGGTAATTCTGATATTAGAAAGGGATGGGCATGAGAACATTCTGAAGAGCCACATGAAACAGTACAAAGTGAAAAATTACTTCTGGAGAGACCTTAATATCAACCTAAATATTATTTCTTTTTTTAAACTAACAAGTATTTTTTATTTATTTACTGTGACTCATGAATCCTTTCTGGGAACGCTGTTCCTGTACATTTCGTAGCCCTGGGTTGGTCCTCGAACTCAAGGGCGTTTTAAGTGAAAATCACGTTTTGACCCCTAGTTCGACCTTTGGCCCCAAACTGTAAACACCCTATATAAAGGTCAAGTGGGGGGGGGGGGGGGGGGGGGGGGAGTCCTACTGACCAAGGTAATCTGTAGGAGTAGAAGCACTTGTATATATAAGAAGCACTTTGTGTGTGAGGCCCGGTTTGAGGAAAGAAGAAGAAAGGCACAGTAGAGATATAATACCTTGATTTTTGAGGTAATAAGAAAATATACTATGAAGTGAGGAGGAAAACCCTGATCGACCTACTTTTTGAGTTGTTCAAGATTTTTTGTTGATTTTTTAGATTTTTTTTTTCTTCACACATTTTTTTAAAAAATCCAGATTTTAACAGATTTTGGTGACATTTTAGGTTATTAAACAAAACAAAAAACCAACAAAAACAAAAATCATGACCGTCCAACTCTACTTGACAGGTCCATCCGCCCGTAAAACAGGGTTTTTTGTTGTTTTCGTGGCCTTATTACATGTATGATTAGACATTGAATTCAAGATTTAAATTCTCCTAAATATTTGTATCCAACAATTGTTTGAAGCAGTAGTGATTGGTGTGTATGCATTGTTCTGGCATTTGTAGTCATAAATAAAATTACCAAAACCATTTTACTTTTTGCACAGAACGCAGGAATGCTGGTGTATACAAATGGCCTCGTGTACGGCAACACACAGCGTAAGTACTGAAACTTCATTTTCCAATTAGAATCATTTACCAGTGGTATATGCATGCCTGTGAGATATGCAACATATGAATAGTACTAACCATTGCATATCACCAGTGGCACCCCCCCCCCCCCCCCCCCCCCCCCCCTCAGCTCAAGCCCACCCCATGTTGTCCCCCAAACAATCAAATATGTTGACTTTTAATGTCAAAATGACTGAACATTAGCTTGAAATTGGTCTGAAATATCTAATTAAGAACCAAATTAGGCTAATTCCAGGCCATTTTTACAATAAAAATTCACAACAAATTTTGCCCTCCCATATTTTTTCTTGCCCACAATATTGTGATCCTGGTGCCGCCATTGCGTATCACCAGTTACATACCTGGATACAGTGGCCTTGCACAAGTAGGGTCTGCATATCGCATGCAGCAGAAGCTACGGTACATTTATCACCGGTAAAAGATTCTGACTGACATATTGTGCAATTTCTATTTCTTTTTTACAAGATGGTTAAACCCGGTTCAATATAATATACCACACCCCCACTTTGGGTGTTAACACTTTCCACGCGGCAGGCGTCTGCAGACGACATTCCAAAACTTCACAAAATGTTTCAAAAATGTCAACAGTATTGAATTTCAATACCACATTTGGAATCACCATGAGAAATGCATTGAAATAAGTACAAACATGCCTTGTATTGTTTATGTAATCCTTGAGATAGACCTTGAAAGTTGGAAAGGTTTCTGAAAAATCTGTTTTGTATGGTAAAACTGATAGCCGCGTGGAAAGTATTAATTAAGTGTGCTCAATCATTAGCAAATATGTCATACATTTGGTACCTGCATTTATTGCCCTGTTTTAATCAGAGGATCCAGTCTAAAACTGTTTCAATCAGAGGATCCAGTCTAAAAGTGCCATTTTGAAGCTGAGAATGCGACCGCCTTCAATTATGACAGAATGAACTCTGTATTTGGCTATTGTCCCTCAATCCATACACTTTTGAAGCATCAATTCTCAAATGATTTACATAGCAAACCCTCATCATAAATGGGAAGACAAATTTGAGGGTGCTTTTGCACCAGGAGGAGCAGAAGTCGATGAAGAAGAAGCTGACGCGGACGATGATTTATCGGAGCCAGATGAATCAACACAATCGGGGGCGAAGATTCGAACCCAATTCCCGGAAACGTGGCTTTGGAGCAACGAGCTGACAGAGTAAGAGAATGCTAAGCAGCTCCCTCGGGATAATGATGATAGCACGCTTCTTCAATATAGTGTAGTCCGTGTAGTCATTGATTTGTTTAGTCGCAGATTTTTAGTGGTATTTGTGTTGGGTTAGGGGATTATGTCTAATTTTATTCTAACTCATATTTAGTATATAAGCTAAATGTATACAGAAAAATGTGGATTTAATGGTGAGTTTAGATGGGTTACTATGTCCATCTATTACATTTATCAATATCGATTTGATGGTCAATTCACTTTTAGCATCTCCATCCTTCACATCAGCCCCCACCCTCCACCACCAACAGGAATCACCTCACAGTGTGTGGGGGTGTGTGTGTGTGGCCTTCAGAAGTAATGCTTATAAAATATTTCATTCCCATCTTTATCAGGGATACAATTAGTCCAACAATGTCTGTGATTGGTGCATTATAGGATGTATCCATCTATTTGACTAATCAGGGGGTAGCTACCATTTGCCATGGGCAATCAAATTGCTGGTACTTGCGTTGACCACCCAATGGATATGGTGTAGCTGATGGTGCAATTGTTTATTGTTGGTGGTTTAGGGAAACTAAACATACCTTGGAGGAAGTTGGGTTTATGGTGTTGTTAATAGGCACATGACACCAGCAAATTGTTTTTAACGCATTCCAAGTCTGGGGAATTAAATTGGTTGCGCAGATGTAACTATAAAACTCCATTGTTATTATTATATCGTCATACTATTACATAGGACAAATATGGATTAATTGTTGTTAATCTCGTCAACACATTCAGCAATACCAAAAACCTACAACCCTGAATCTGCAATAGGATTCGAAGATCGATCAGATGATACACCTCTATCTGCAATTACGCCACCCTCATCCCACAGAAAGATTCGCACAAATTTCCCCGAAACGTGGATGTGGAGTGATGTGCTGACCAAGTAAGAGGATTTTTATCCGTTGGAAGATGTGAATTGACAGTGTCTCATACTTCCATTTTGGTTCATTAAATCATCAAATTATCTCATCATTGGGCGACGGAAAACCCCCCTGTTCTACGGGCAAACAGACCTTTCAGGTAGGGTCGGTCAATCAGACATTTTTTTCTTTTTTCCCCAAACAAATTGGAACAATTTGTTGAATTGTCAACAAATTTTGAAATGTTCATAAATTTACTGATTTAAAAAAAAATCAAATTAAAAGAGAAATTCACAAATGTTCCAATGTTTTAATTTTAAATAGGCCTGTGGAACAGGGGTTTGTTTTGTTGTTACCTTAGTCGTCCTGTATTTGCTCAAAGAGTTCGGACATTACACAGATCCGCATGTACTTTCTTGTTGGAGATAAACACAGTGCATCTATTTATTATAACACTCCATATTCATCTAGTGATCTCGTCAAATGAACGCATTGTATAATCTTGAGGATTTTGATATGATATAGTGTGGCATGTGTTTTGTGGTTGCTGAAAAAGTATGCATGTCAAAGGTCATGTGTATTACATTTACATAACACCCATTGTACATGTACATGCACACACACACCTAGTTTTGTGATAGCTGTACAGTTTATAGCACAATCTCAGGAATTGAAACTTGCCCATGTATATATCTAATTATGAAAGCATCAGTTTATAAGAAAAAATTGTAACTTATATTTGAAAAAAATGCATTGATCTTTTTATACATAGGCGTTGAGACCTAAAGAATGTTTAAGTTCAATTGATATGACATCTCAACCAAGTAATATGCTATATCATAATATTCCTGTCAGTTAACCAGTTCTTTTGCTAAATTTGTCTTATATGTCTTAATGTTGTCATTTGCCATATACGTTACAAGACTGGGTACCCGCTTCCCTCTATATGGCCGCCATCTTTAAAAATGGCGGACCAAAAAGAGGAACTGGAAAAATAGTACGTCAAAAAAGTGTGCTGTTTACTCGTGGAATTTCAGGAGTATTTAGCATATGAATATGCAAACGATCCTTCGAGCATGTGCATCTGTGCCCAACAACATCAGAAAAAACACCTGATTGGTCCAATTCAAATTGCAGTGCGTCAAACAATCGTCACGCCGCGCCACAGGAGGCACTATCGTGCACCCTATCGCGTTACGGGTTGTGAAACTACCGGCGCACTGTGGCGCATTATGGTGCGTGAATAAGCTCATGAATAAGCACATGCATTAGGCCAAAAAAAAAAATTGTTTGTTTGTCCATAGAGGGTCCGAAAAAGGTAGGGTCGGTAGGTCGGATAATTTTTTTTTTAAATTTTTTTAATTTTTTTATTTTTTTTAAATACGGATATTGTATTTGGGAATATAAATTCGGCATGAATACTGTGAATTAAAGTCGTCCAAACACAAAACACATCACTTTGATAGTATTGAACTCTTTTTTATGAATTCCAATATTGTAGTACTGGTTGCAATACTGCAAACTCGGTCAAATAGTATTTTTGTACCGAGTTTGTGTGCGCAGATACCGTGAACATGTTGTCCGTCGCCGCCATTTATTATGATTGAAAATTTGCAGAAAGTGAAACAACGTAGTGTTGAAGTTCTAGAAATATATACGTGAAAGTATTACTAAACCTATTTTTTCTCGAACTAACTACCCCCAAAATGGCAAATATGAACCGTAACTAGAGTTTTCATATTTTCTCACACTGCGTTTTTAGTATAAAAATGACATCAATTGCACGCGCGATTAAATGTTCATTTAGTCCTTTTAATAGTCCCCGCGGTTGCCAAGTTCATGCAATAAACATCATGTTACAAGGAACTGCGCATTGGGGATGGTGTTTATAAAGACCAGATTTACGATAGCGTACGAAATCAGGAATAAAACGGTCCGTTTGGCCATTTAAATTGCTCAAAAAGTTGTTTTAAAAAAATAATAGAAAATAAAAAAGAATACGGTCGGCACCAAGGTACACGGTCGGTCGGACGTGGACAAACAAACAATTTTTTTCTTCTTGGCCTTATCAGCAGTTTATCAGCGCACACTTTTGGAACTGTTTTTCCAGTCTTGACATTTGAGCACCTTCACAGGGGCCGTGTGTAAAATAGGGAAGACTTGAGCAACAATTAGTGTTGCTATAGGCGTTTAACAAATCCTTTTGTAAAAAAATGTTATTATAACTATCATTTACTATGTTTACATTCTACAGCGAATTGCCCTCGGTGACCTTGGGTGAACTTTATTTCCAAATTCGATCAAGTTATTTATTCATCCATTTATTATAACTTTATTCAGACTGGGGTTTTAGAGAAGGTTTTGGTAGTGTTCAAGGAGGTGGTGGTCCTGGAGGTGGTGGACCTGCTGGGGGTCCCATGGGGGTCCCAAACAGAGACAACCTTGAACGGTCTAGTGTGCAGACGGATGTCCCGTCAGACAACAAGATACTTGACACCCGTATCAGGACTGAATTCCCCGAGACGTGGCTATGGGCAGATTATGTAGCAGAGTAAGATAGTCATGCTGTATATAAAACCCCATGCGTAGAAAACTGTTGGTGGTTGATGATCGCATGGCTTTATGACTGGGAACATTGGAAAGGCTTTTGTGAGCGGTAAACGGGCATGGTTTTATATGAGCGGTAAACGGCCATGGCTTTATGAGCGGAAAACGGCGATGGTGTTATGAGGGGGTAATGGAATAGCTGCTATCCAATTTTATTAAGTTATCCAACACATTTACAGTCACAACACTAACAGTAACAAAAGTACATTGAATACATTCCTTAACCGTGTATTTTGATTAACATGCTGGTTTTTAGGGCAACTTGCATGTGTTACCCTAATAACAAAGGGTTCTTTAATTCCGCCAACACCTTACTTTGAGAAGCGACTCATAACTTTAAGCAATATCTAGGTATCTTTGCTCACTCACAATAACTCTTCCATTTTGGAGCCATATTGGGCCAACCCCTCACTTGCCAAGCATGTTGCTTTCTTTTCTTAAACGATAACAGAGAAATTATCATATGATTTGAGAAACACTGTGGTAATGATGTCTCTGTCAACTTTCACTTTGGTTTATCAATCAATTTATTCATTCATTCATAATTTGTATCAACACAATTCATCAACAAAAATATATAACAATATAGAAAGCATACAATAATCAAGAAAAGTAACATGAAATAAATAAAATGATACAATATAAAGTGTAAATAGTAGTAAAGGAATATACAATAATTGTAGGGATGGAAAGTGTGCGGAGAAGCCATTAAGTCTGGTAAAGCTTTAGGTCTGGAAAAGGTTTAGCTGAAAAAGAAAAACTGCGTCACCAATATTATTTTTCCCTATAGGACCTTCAATAGGTGCAGATTCACCGTTGAGATTTGATAGAGAGGATGCACCTCCTATTGGAAAAGAAAAGAAAGTCGCAATAAATGGGGCTGACATTCTTGAGGAATCGGATCCAGCGGTAGCAGCACTAGACAAATCTCACGTTCGTACCAAGTTTCCTGAGACGTGGATTTGGGCTAGTTCTGAAGCAGAGTAAGAGAAAATGCTGCATGAAATGGCAATTTAGAGCCCAATTCACAGCCATGGCACATTGGAGCACTTGAAGTAGCCCAATTAGGCTTCACTTTGTCTCATTGTGCAATCACAGTATTCACCTTGTATGCAATTTACACGTCAGTATTGCCAGAATGTGAGCCCAGTGAAAAAAGTAACTCAAGTTGTGTTTGTGCAACTCCTATGCGATGATGTAAATGTACTCGCATGACATCCGATAAATGTCGGAAGTAGGTTTTGTTAAGGAATTTTAAAACTTGGCACACTAATGTATGACCTTCAATACCATTTGAGGTCAAAATTGCATCACTAAATGATATCACTGATTTGCATGTTGGGGTGCAATAGGTTGCCCATAGGCGGCGGACGCATGGGGTCACAGGGGTCGTGATCCATACATTTTATTTTATTACTAAATTCCGCTGCCTCCACTGCCACACTGTGGTTGATGCCAAAAGAGTAGGAAATAATATATCAACCTAGGTGTGTCTATTACCTAATACAGCAAAACTATAAGGGAGTATAAGGGATGACAAAACTCCATGTGCATTCTATCATACCTGACTTCAAATCCAGTTCATGAGTATTTGTGCCAATACGGTATTAAAATACTATTATGAAATATATATTTTGTCTGTATCTAACACATATTAGCGCATAAGATGTTCTTGCTCACACAGGCTATGCACCCCATCTATCGGTAATTTGTTGCAGCATACCAAACTTAGTATGAGCTCAAAGAATTGAAGGATAATGATTTTTACACATACATTTTCAAGTACACACTTTTTTCCTCTTTTTTTTACCACTGACGGATACAGCAGAATGGCCCTATTATGACTTTGCTGAATTTCGCCCAGTCGCAGCCCCAGGGGGTGCATATCAAGGTGGAGACATTGATGAAGATGCTGCAGAAAATGTAGGCAACGATCAACAATTCGACAATTCAATCGGTAGCTTGGCCAAAAAGAGCCGCATCAGGACGGAGTTTCCGGAGACATGGCTCTGGTCTGATTATGTAGCGGAGTAAGAACCTTGACCCAATATCATTATATCCTTGGTTGTATAACTAAACTTTGCACATATTAACCATAACCAAAGACTCCGGCATCTTCATATTTCATACAGAGTTTCACAGTAGATACTTCTTGCCCTATCTATTAAGGCTAAGTCCTGCATTAAACATGCCTGGGATTTGTAATAGCCATATTTCACAGTAGTTTGTTAGATGTTTTAACCTTCCTTAGAAGCAACCCACCTGAAAAAAGGGGAAGGGGAAGATTAACTCTAACTATCCTGATCACTACAAATCACTACACTACTATTTTAGGTGCTGGTAGCGCATTCACACAGACTATTACGTAGAATATCAAACCTCATTATGTTCCCACTCCCTTAACACTTTTGGACCCGTGATTTTGACGTTTCGCCGGTAATAACTCATCTAAGATTTTGTCAACCGCTGACTATGTGGTCCACTTTCACGGTTATGAAGGTTAGTTTATGCCCTTGGGGCATAATTATATCCTTTGCAGTCTTTTAAATGGACCACATAGTGGGAAATATACATATCTTTAGATGATTTAGTACCGGCGAAATGTCAAATCACAGGTCCAAAAGTGTTAAGGGAGTGGGAACATAATGTTAAGATTTTCCAAGCTTACTCATTGGCTCACTTAGATAAGGGCCAGACTGCTGAGTTAAATTCCCGGGGCGGACAACCCCTCCCCCCCCCCCCCAAAAAAAAAAATCCCAAAACACATCTTGGGAGTTAGGGTTAATGAGCACATTTAACAATGGTTGTTGTGAAGTAACTTTCGTAATATGACACCCAAACAATTTGAATTTGGCAATCTGACGGAATATTCCAAAAGATTGTCAAAGTTGAAGGGTTTTTCCGTGGTTCAGGGTGCCACCTTATGGAAACACCATTGATATGTTCTACTTGCACAGTACTAATATTTTAGTATGTATGACTAATCCATTCTTTTTGAGCTTCAGCAAGTTTGGATGTGATGTCGCATCCAAAATTAATGGATTGGGCCCGGCTTACCTTACATCGTGCCTTACTTTGTATTCGTCAGCGCATGAGGGGTTGCGATCAGCCTCTGACGTCACTCGTCTAGCTGTACATAAAATCCACAACAGACAATGAAGTCAGCTGTGTCAACAGGACATTTTACTATTCTGCTCCTGGGCTATGGAATGCCCTACCGCCATCCATTCGTTGTGCCAGAACGGTTTCTAGCTTTAAGAAGGGTCTGAAATCGCACCACTTCCCTAAGTAGCTCATCGCATGCTTCAGTCAGGTCCCTTTGTTTTATTTTCATGTTCTTTACTATTTTGTGTATATTTTTCATGCATTTTGTATTGCTCTGTCATCTTTAGCGCTGTGATCTTTATGAAATGGCGCTCTATAAATGCCTATTGTATGTATTGTACCTAATGTCCCCAGTGTCGTACCTAATGTCCCCAGTATTGTACCTAATGTCCCCAGTGTTGTACCTAATGTCCCCAATATTGTACCTAAACTGCAAAATGTGGAACAAAGAATTACACACTCATAATGAAAACGGAAAGGGTATATACACAATGTCACCTGTAGCATCACAGCTTGCCAATAAGCAGTGGCGTACCCAGCTTTTGGAAACTGGGGGCCACGACATAGTTGTACCGACGAAAGATATGATGTACAGACACAAAAAAAATTACAGACTCAAAAAAAAATCGTAAAAGTTGCCCATTTTTTTCTCCGTCAGCAGCTGAAATCTTGATAAGTGGGAAGGGCGGTAGGAGTGACGTTGTCCTCAAAATCGGCCGAAAAAAACTCATGGTCAAAATCAGAAATGTACCGACGGAGGCTCGTGTGTACCGACGGGGATATTTCAGGGGGGCCACTGGGCCCCCGGGCCCCCCTCTGGGTACGCCACTGCCAATAAGGTGGTCAATATTAACCATACACTAAACCAAATCAGTCATTTGTATAAGACAACAGTCAATGCCTGTTCCCCATGCATGGAATGGAACCGGGCACTTAACATTGTTGATCAACAATGAGCAATTGATCAACAAGGATTACCCATTTATTTATTTTATTTTACTCCATAAGTTTTCAAGTAGGTTCTGTGCTTTTTTTCTCTTTTTTCACAAATGATGAATGCAGAGGTTTGGCCTGTTTTCGACCAGTTTTTGCCAGTAGCAGCAGCCAGACCTGGTGCTGTTGCAGGTGTCGGGGTAGATGAGGGCGCTTTTGATCAGGATAACAACCGACAGCTCGACAGCTCCTTCGTATCCATTGACGATGGAGGCTCTACCAAAAAGAGCCAGATCAGGACAGAGTTTCCTGAGACATGGCTCTGGTCCGATCATGTAGCCGAGTAAGGCCCTCGACCAATCTCATAACTATTCTTAACACTTTCCACACGGCAGGCGTCTGCAGACAACATTCCAAAATTTCACAAATTGTTTCAAAAATGTCAACATTTTTGAATTTCATTAGCATATTTGGAATCACCGTGAGAAATGCATTGAAATAAGTACAAACATGCCCAGTATTGGTTCAGTAATCCTTGAGATAGACTTTGAAAATTGGGAACGGTTTCGGAAAAATCTATTTTGTATATATGGTGAACACTAATAAAGCCACATGGAAAGTGTTAAAGAATACCAACTTGCACAACTATACACTGCTGCTTTGACACCACTCTAAACATCTTTACCTTTTGTGCATCCTCTCATGCCCCTTGCCTTGTTATCTATATTCCCTATTCCTAATGCTGTTGGGACTAATCTTTCAAATGGAAATGGTTACATTCGGTTGAATTATTAAATGAAGTTGCAATCTTATACTAAGCCATTGCTAATCTGAGTAGGAGTCGCACCTGTAACCTCCAACCAACCAAGAAGCAGCTATATCTTCTTATCTTATAAAAAGCACAGGTTTTTTGTTTGTTTGTCGGGGTATTTGTTTGTGGGGGTGTTTGTTTGTTTATTTGCTTGTTTTGTTTGCCCCCCCCCCCCCCCCCACCCAATGTTTCTATGCAATGCCTTCCCTGGAGAAAGGTGAATAACTTTGATCTTCTTGCAGATATTTTCCAATGTTTAACAGCTAGATACATACACCAAAATGCTAAGCGTGAAACCCTGGTTTAATACACTTATTAACCTTTTCTACAACACATGTTCCCAAAAGAAGTGGTCTACATTCTGCCTCTAACACTTGGATTCTCACTAAACCTAAAACTCATCTTTCTCCCACCAAAAAAGGATTTTATGCCTCTGTTCAATTTGTGTGGAACAATTTACAGCGTCACATATCAGGCATGCCTCATCAATGACTCAATTTAAGAAGGCATTAAAAAATCCCGCCCCCTGTACTCCCCTGACCCTACTTCTGTCAAACCTCATTCATCTTCCCGCCTAAATGTGACTTCCAACAGAAAAATATATGTGACATTACCATTTTACTTGCAAAATCTCGCTGTATATAACGCCATCACTGCATCACGTCCAAGTTTAGCTTTACAGCTGCATATGGATTACTCAACCAAGACATGATCAAGCGGAATCAGTCGGATGTCGGGAATATTGATTTTGAGTTATCTGTAAAAAGAAGTAACAAATTACTTTGTTTTCTCAGTTGGTAAATTGTTTATAACTTAAAACCTAGAAGTTCAATTTTAGTGGGTTTGGACCATACTGTAGCATATACCACCTGCTTTTAGATAATAGACAAACAGAACAACATCCCACTGATACATATAATAGCATGGTGGTCATGGGTTAAGTGTAGGTTAATGCTTGGTTGGGGAGATGGTGGAGGTCCTGTAAAGCATGTAGCCAGCTGGGCTGGTGATACGGCCACGCCCCAACAGGTGACAACAGGCAGCTCCTGGTAGATTTAGTTCCCAAGTATGTTGTGTAGGTTCTCTTGATGCCCATCAGACCTCCAGATATTATTTTTCTTTAATTTATATTTTGATGTTGTTCTCTATATTTGGGCTTTTATCTTATTTTTATGTCACTTTCATTGGCATTTTTTACCTCTGCCCATTTGTGTTTCTTGTTTTATGCATATTTTCTGAGCTGCAGTGAACCAATTGATTGGCCTTTCAGAGCTCTCTTTCGAGAGTTACCAGTTTGATTTTTAATCACTCTGGTCATTTACCTTGTTAATGTCTGTTGGGCTATTGTTCACATTTGCGCTTTATATACAAAAAAACAATTGAAGACTACCGACATGTGACTCATTTCGCTTGATTACATCACATATGGTGACATACAAACAGTGAGGGTATCTATGGCAATATTCTAATAGAACCAGTCTGTGAACGAAACAATTTGTTTTCGTTAATTAACCACTCAATTGCACAACCATAGGTAATACCATACATACATACAAGGCTCAAGATAAGCAGGCGCTGGGCGAGTTTTACCCCTCGGTCCTCCTGCCATAGCGCCCGGTAATGCTGAAAAATAAACAACCGAGCGCTGATATTTTGTCCAAACCAGGGCCCGTTGATGATCGGTAAGCTTGTTTAAGGCATCAAATTTCGATTTGACAATACGATTTAATAAAAGGTTAGCTCCCGGTAGACTGAAAGTAGCTCCTGGTTCTCAATAAATCCCATGATCCGGGCGCTACTTATGAAAAAAAGTAGCTCCCGGTAAAAAACCTGTTATCTTGAGCCTTACATACATACCACAAGAATTTGTGATGCGCTATTCCCCGGAGGCTCAAAGCGCTTCCAAATTTAAGATGCAAAAATAGCCTATGAATAATAAATTATATAAAACATAATGATAAGAAGCAAACAAGTAGTTTGGAAACAAAAATATCTTAACCCTTTGAACCCGAAAGGCCGCTTTAGCGGCCGGACGGAGTAAACGCTATAACCCGAAAGGCTGCTAGCGGCCTTAGAACAGGTAACATTGATCATGTAACTTTCAGTGGTCATATGACTCTCAAATCATGTGATGTTTATACCCGATGTGAAATACCTTGTTTCGCCAGATTTACGTTGTGTTTTGATGTCATTTGGCTGAAGAAAACTGTCAAAAATAGCACGAAATGGGATGAATATGCTTGCGCAGATGTTTCTCAGGTAGACAATCATGCATTGTATTACGGTTATGAATAGCCAATTTGGCGATAACAAAAGAATAAAGATCGGATAAGAACGATGTTTTATTACGAATAATGTATTTAAGATGATAGAGGGCAGTATGTCATTATTGAAGACGGTGAATCCAAGGTGAATCAGAGGGTGTAAGAAATCCATTATTCTTCAAAATAACTCAGGGTGCGAGTGTCGATCCCCATCAATAATTCAGGGTTTAAAGGGTTAAAGGCAAAGGTCCGCTCTGGCTAGTTCAGCCAGGTGAACAAGCTTACACCTGTTCATTTGGTGACAGATGAAATAGAGTTAAGATGGAGAAATCTCAACCTTGGGATATCCCAGAGGATCTGGCTGGTATGAGTGGACCTAATGGTTTATGTGCCTTCTTGAAGGCAACAACAGAAACAGACTGTCTAATATATATATAGGAAGATCATTCCATAATGGATAATATTATCCTCCTCCTAAATCTGATTGTTGTTTCATCCACAGGCTCTTGTAGAAGCTGACTACTGACTGTAACACTTATGACTGCAAGCCTTATTATCTAAGTGTGCTAACATATTTGGGCTTTTTTCCTTATATTTTTATACCAATATCTGCAGAAAACTATAATTATTACTACGACGTCGCATTTGGTGGTGGTGGTGGTGGTGATCGTGCCCCTGTGGCTGAAGCTGATGAAGGGGCTAATGACGCTAATGAGCAGGGTAGCAGTGCCCAAAAGAGCCGTATCAGGACAGAATTCCCAGAGACATGGCTCTGGTCTGATCATGTAGCAGAGTAAGAGTCAACACTATAACTACAGAATGTGTTCTTTTTTATAACATACCATACCCTGTACTTCAATATCACTTCACATTTTCTAAAGTGCAAACATAGCATTAACCCTAACTCACCGTGCTATGTTTTCCTGTGGATCAGGGGGAGCTAGACTGGGTCCCTGCGTCCCTCTATATGGCTGCCATCTTTAAAAATGGCAGACCAAATCGAGGGACTGGGTCACTTCTAACTGCCCATGCGCAAGTCTGCCCGGCAGCAATGCCAGGCACCTGATTGGTAAAATTTAAACTGTAGTGTGTTTCACAATCAGCACGCTGGGCTGTAGGTGTAAATCAGCACGCCCCATTGCGTCACGCAATACACAACACTGTGTGTTACCACCCACACATAAGCTTGTACTATGACGTCATCAAATCAATGCCGGTGCATGCACATGGAGATATAGTCACTGAACGTAGTGAATTGTAGTGTTCAGGAGGTTAAGGTTTACATAGGTTGGTTTTGGTGTCTTTTCTTTTTCTCCTTATTTGTGTGGTTTTTTCTACTTTACCGTATACACACTTTGTGTAGCATAGATTAGATGGTAATATTTTTGTTTGGTCTAAAACCTAGTCTTACTCATAAAGCTATGTGTAAACCCATTCATTTAATATCCACTTTGTCTAAATACAACCTAGGTAGTTTCGATTAGGATTAGAGTTTAAATCATACTAATGTCTAATACCCACTTGATTACATGCAGCCAATTCATATGAACCTGGTGTTATGGTTTAGGGTAAAGTTCTAGAGACCTATGATCTGTTGAGTGTGCCATTCACATATATTGTATCATATAGGAATAACCCTGTATAGGGGATTATAGGAAATATTAGGATTCTAGACGGAATGGTTTGAAAAGAGCTTAGATCAACTGGTTATTAGATAGAATAAGATAAAATGCTCTTCTTAAAAGAAATAAACTGATTGGATTGGTCTGTTATAGATATATAGAGCATATATCATATCACTGCATACACTATAAAAGTGGTACTGCAATAAATGTCCTTTTGGATTTACAGTTTACAATAGCAAATCATAAAGATTCAGACTTAGATATATATGACATCAGACTGTTATTCCAGATAGGGGCTTTTTTACACTAGTCCAGTATTCATACCCTCACATACTGAATATAACACTCCACTTCGCCAAACAAAAAATAAAAAATAAACATATGTCACACATTGGTATTAAAGCAATCCTTATATGGGTCCAAGAACAGTGAAATTCACAATCTTGTGGTAGAAAACACTTTGATAGTGTTCCTATTAAAGATTTCAAAAAGCCAACTACACCCCCTTCATTCCCTTTGGAAAAATATGTTGTTTACGCCATCTCCTTAAGAGGAACACTTCTGATGCAGATCTCTGGAAATAAGACTATTGGGAGAGATCGCCTTGATACTTTTCCTCTTTTCTCTTCTCTCTTCTTCACAGAGTATGTATAGTCTATGCTCTGAGAGGTCTCTGGCCTTTGGACCAGACATTGACGGGTTAAACGGCGGGTTAAGTGAGAACTCCACCATCCCCATTCCCTCATGGCATGGTTTTGGAGGTGTGGTATTAACTTTCATATGTCTGAATGCCTTTTGTGTTTCCGGAGAGCTAGGTGATGTAACTTGCTCGCAGGCGGGCCTCATATTGAGGGATGGAGAGGGCACTGTAATATAAGGCAATTTGAAACAGGCACCAACTTTCTCCAAGGCAATTATGTACTTTTGAATGAGTTGAAAACAGCTACAAATTTCGGGTATCATAAAGGCAACTAAGTGGGGCATGCAAGGCAATTGCCTTTAATGCCTCAGATTAATTTGAGCACTGCATTGCACTGCTCGCAGGGGTGTTTCAAAAGCTGTGTCCAAGATATAGGTTGGCAATTTCTGGTTTACGAGAATCAGCTTACACATTTTAAAATTGCGCACAGTTTTATTCCGAGCGTAAAGTAAAATCGCAGGTGAAATTAACAGATAATGCCAATGGGTTTTCTTTATAAACCCAATTCTTTTTGAACCAAAGTCTGAGGGCCACGTCGTGATGACCTGGCGAGGCACCGATGAACGCCTCTTTTCAACAAGGGCTGAACTGGGAGTTTCAATTCCTTCAAGGGTATCTTCACCCAAGGTGTAACTATAGAGGATTGACTTCCAAATGTTATAGGCTGGTATAAGATGTGATACATGTAATAAGTTGATATTGTACTAATTATTTATATTTTTGAATCATATATTGACTTTAAGTATTTTAATCAACAGGGTGTACCGAAGGAGATTCAATATTCTGATAAATTGGAATAACAGGAGAAAGAAAATGAACATCTGTAGGAATTTCAGAAATGCGTAGAAATAGAGGTCTACATGTTGGGGATTGAGTGTCAAAAGGCCATAACTGTAATAGCCGCCAGCGTGTTTATTTGTATAGAATGCTTGTTAATTTAAGCAAGTAACACAGAGGCAGCTATAATAGAGGGCAGCATGTTGAGGATCGAGTCCTTCTTAAAGACCTTAACTGTAATAGCTGCCCGCTGTATATATAGAGAATGTTTGTTATTTTAAGCAAGTAACACAGGCAGCTATAATAGCAGCTATGGCTACATGTACAAACATAACATGTTACATGAATAAGGTTATATCTACAATAGCTGCTGCATGCTATATATTACTGGTACTGTATGATGTACTTGCGGTAAAGTACACAGATCCACAAACGGCAGTCATTGTAGTTACAACTTTCTGGCACTCAACCCTCGATTTATGAATTGATATAATGCAGATAGCCCTACCTCTTGATGAGAACTTTATTTGTTAATTTTGTTTGCATCATGTCTATATTATCAACATTTGCAGGTTTTGATTATGACTACCCATAATATATATTGAAAGATCATTCCATAATAGATAATATTATCCTCCGCCTAAATCTGATTGTTTGTTTTTCATCCACGGGCTCATTATTGTATTATAGAAGCGGACTTTAACACTTATATGACTGCAAGCCTTATTATTCAAGTCTTCTCAAATTTGTTGGATTTTTTCTTTATATTTCTATACCAATATCTGCAGAATACCATTATTATTACGACGACAGAGTCGCATTTGATGGTGGTGATATTCCATCAGCGGCGGCTGCTGCTGGTGGTCGTGCCCCTGTGGCTGAAGCTGATGAAGGGGGTAATGACGCTAATGAGCAGGGTAGCAGTGCCCAAAAGAGCCGTATCAGGACAGAATTCCCAGAGACGTGGCTCTGGTCTGATCATGTAGCAGAGTAAGAGTCAACACTATACCTACAGAATGTGTTCTTTTTTATAACATAGCATACCCTGTACTTCAATATCACTTCACATTCTCTAGAGTGCAAACATAACATTAGCCCTAACTCATCGTGCTATGTTTTCCTGTGGATGAAGGATACAGTCTAGGGTGCAAACATAACATTAACCCTAACTCACTGTGCTATGTTTTCCTGTGGGTCTAGACTGGGTCCCTGCGTCCCTCTATATGGCTGCCATGTGTAAAAATAGCAGACCAAATCAAGGGAGTGGGTCACTTTTAACTTAACTGCCCATGCGCAAATTTGTTTCGACAACAACGCCAAAGCACCGGTTTGGTAAAACTTAAACTGTAGAGTGTTTCACCTTCGAAACACTCTCGCTGGGACAGTGTGTAAATAGTGAAGACATGAAGGATACAGTCTAGGGTGGAAACATAACATTATCTTTAACTCACCGTGCTATGTTTTCCTGTGGATCAAGGGGTCTAGACTGGGTCCCTGCATCCCTCTATATGGCTGCCATCTTTACAAATGGCAGACCTAAACGAGGGACTGGGTCACTTCTAACTGCCCATGCGCAAGTCTGCCCTGCAACAACGCCAGGCACCTGATTGGTCAAATTTAAACTGCAGTGTGTTTCACAATTGGCACGCTGTGCTGTAGGTGTAAATCAACACGCCCCATTGCATAACGCGATGCACAACACTTGTGTATAACCACCCATTATAAGCTTGTACTATGACGTCATTGAATCAATACCGTTGCATGCATATGGAGATATAGTCACTGGTCGTAGTGAATAGTAGTGTTCAGGAGGTTAAGGTTTACATAGGTTGGTTTTTGTGTCTTTCCTTTTTCTCCTTCGTGTGGTTTTTTCTACTTAACTGTATATGCACTTTGTGTAGCATAGATTAGATGGTAATATTTTTGTTTGGTCTAAAACCTAGTCTTACTCAGCTTACAGCCATGTGTAAACCCATTCATCTAATATCCACTTTGTCTAAATACAGCCATTTTATGTAAACCTAGGTAGTTTAGATTAGGGTTAGAGTTTAAATCATACACATTTTTGCATATAAGATAGTAGCTTGCCATGGGGGTCTAAAACCCAAGTGTCTAATACCCACTTGATTACACGCAGCCAATTCATGTGAACCTGGTGTTACGGTTTGGGGTAGAATTCTAGAGACCTATGATCGGTTGAGTGTACCATTCACACTATATTGTATCATATAGGAATAACCCTTTATAGGGGATTACAGGACATTTTAGGATTCTAGACCGAATGGTTTGAAAAGAGCTTAGATCAACTGGTTATTAGATAGAATAAGATAAAATGCTCTTCTTAAAGAAATAAACTGATTGGATTGGTCCGTTATAGATAGAGTTTTCTCATCAATGCATACACTATGAAAGTGTTAGTGCTACTGCATAACTTACAATAAATGTCCTTTTGGATTTACAGTTTACAATAGCAAATCATAAAGATTCAGACTTGGAAATATATGACATCATACTTTTATTGCGGATAGGGGCTTGCTTACACTTGTTCAGTATTCACACCCACCCCACACACCCACCATTGAATATAACAATCCAATTGGCAAAACACAAAATAAAAATATTAATGAATAAATAATGAACACATCGAGGGTTGAGCGCCAGAAGGCCGTAAATCAAGAAATGCTATTTTGAGATAACCAACTTTCAAATATTTGGGACTCATTACAATACACTGTAGCACCCGACTTATAACTCTAATTTTAGTCAAATTAAGAGTGTTTATGAATTATCTCTTTATGGTTCTGAAAATCTAGGTTATATGGATTATTTTTGTACCAAAGTTTAAAATTGCCCAAAAGTTGAGTTACGGCCCTCGATATGTCACACATTAGTAAGCAATCCTTATATGGGTCCAAAAACAGTGAAATCCACAATCTTGTGGTAGAAAACACTTTGATAGTGTTCCTAAATAAAGATTTCAAAATGCCAACCACACACCCTCCATTCCTTTATGCCACCCCCTTCATAAGATGCACACTTCTGATGTAGTTCTCTGGATAGATGACTATTGGGAAAGATCGCCTTGATGCAGAGTGGATTTTCCTCTTTTCTTTTCTTCACAGAGTATGTATTATTATAGTCTATGCTCTGAGAGGTCTCTAGCCTTTGAACCAGACATTGGCGGGTTAAACAGCGGGTTTTATGAGTACTTGACTATCCCCATTCCCTCATCATGCCATATTTCTGGAGGTGGTATTAACTTTCATATGTATGAATGCCTTTGTGTTTCCGGAGAGCTGGTGATGTAACTTTTTCGCAGGCGGGCCTCATATTGAGGGATGGAGAGGGCACTGCAATATAAGGCAATTTAAACAGGGACCAACCTTCTCCAAGGCAATTATGTACTTTTGAATGAGTTGAAAACAGCTACAAATTGATGGTATCATTAAGGCAACTAAGTGGGGCAGGCAAGGCAATTGCCTTTGATGCCTTGGATTAGTTTGAGCACTGCTCGCAGGGCTGTGTCCAAGATGGGTTGGCAATTTCTGGTTTAAGAGAATCAGCTTAATACACATTTTAAAATAGCGCACAGTTTGTTTCCGAGCGCAAAATAAAATCACAGGTGGAAGTAACAGATAATGCCAATGGGTTTTCTTTATAAACCTAATTCTTTTTAAACCAAAATTTGAGGACAACATCGTGATGACCTGGGGAGGCGTTGATGAACGCCTTTTTTCAACACAGGCTGACTGGGAGTTTCAATTCCTTCAAGGGTATCTTCACCCAAGGTGTAACTATAGAGGATGGACTTCCAAATGTTATAGGCTGGTATAAGATGTGATATATGTAATAAGTTGATATTGTACTAATTATTTATATTTTTGAATCATATATTGACTTTAAGTATTTTAATCAACAGGGTGTACCGAAGGAGATTCAATATTCTGATAAATTGGAATAACAGGAGAAAGAAAATGAACATCTGTAGGAATTTCAGAAATGCGTAGAAATAGAGGTCTACATGTTGGGGATTGAGTGTCAAAAGGCCATAACTGTAATAGCCGCCAGCGTGTTTATTTGTATAGAATGCTTGTTAATTTAAGCAAGTAACACAGAGGCAGCTATAATAGAGGGCAGCATGTTGAGGATCGAGTGTCAAAAGACCCTAACTGTATTAGCTGCCAGCTGTATATATAGAGAATGTTTGTTATTTTAAGCAAGTAACACAAGCAGCTATAATAGCAGCTATGGCTACATGTACAAACATAACATAATACATGTATAAGGTTATATCTACAATAGCTGCTGCATGCTATATATTACTGGTACTGTATGATGTACTTGTGGTACACAGATCCACAAATGGCAAACATTGTAGTTACAACTTTCTGGCACTCAACCCTCTATCTATGAATTGATATAATGCAGATAGCCCTACCTCTTGATGAGAACTTTATTTGTTAATTTTGTTTGCATCATGTCTATATTATCAACATTTGCAGGTTTTGATTATGACTTCCATAATATATATTGAAAGATCATTCCATAATAGATAATATTATCTTCCGCCTAAATCTGATTGGGTTTGTTTCATCCACAGGCTCATTATTGTATTATAGAAGCGGACTCTAACACTTATGACTGCAAGCCTTATTATTCAAGTCTTCTCAAATTTGTTGGATTTTTTCTTTATATTTCTATACCAATATCTGCAGAATACCATTATTATTACGACGACAGAGTCGCATTTGATGGTGGTGATATTCCATCAGCGGCGGCTGCAGCTGGTGGTCGTGCCCCTGTTGCTGAAGCTGATAGAGGGGCTAATGAGCAGGGTAGCAGTGCCCAAAAGAGCCGTATCAGGACAGAATTCCCAGAGACGTGGCTCTGGTCTGATCATGTAGCAGAGTAAGAGTCAACACTATACCTACAGAATGTGTTGTTTTTTCTAACATACCATACCCTGTACTTCAATATCACTTCACATTGTCTAGAGTGCAAACATAACATTAACCCTAACTCATCGTGCTATGTTTTCCTGTGGATGAAGGATACAGTCTAGGGTGCAAACATAACATTAACCCTAACTCACTGTGCTATGTTTTCCTGTGGGTCTAGACTGGGTCCCTGCGTCCCTCTATATGGCTGCCATGTTTAAAAATAGCAGACCAAATCAAGGGAGTGGGTCACTTTTAACTTAACTGCCCATGCGCAAATTTGTTTCAACAACAACGCCAAAGCACCGGTTTGGTAAAACTTAAACTGTAGAGTGTTTCACCTTCGAAACACCCTCGCTGGGAGAGTGTGTAAATAGTGAAGACATGAAGGATACAGTCTAGGGTGGAAACATAACATTATCCCTAACTCACCGTGCTATGTTTTCCTGTGGATCAAGGGGTCTAGACTGGGTCCCTGCATCCCTCTATATGACTGCCATGTTTACAAATGGCAGACCTAAACGAGGGACTGGGTCACTTCTAACTGCCCATGCGCAAATCTGCCCGGCAACAACGCCAAGCACCTGATTGGTCAAATTTAAACTGTAGCGTGTTTCACAATTGGCACGCTGTGCTGTAGGTGTAAATCAGCACGTCCCATTGCGTCACGCAATACACAACACTGTGTAACCACCCACATATAAGCTTGTACTATGACGTTATCGAATCAATACCGTTGCATGCATATGGAGATATAGTCACTGGTCGTAGTGAATTGTAGTGTTCAGGAGGTTAAGGTTTACATAGGTTGGTTTTTGGTGTCTTTCCTTTCTCTCCTTATTCGTGTGGTTTTTTCTACTTTACCATATACGTTATACACACTTTGTGTAGCATAGATTATATGGTAATATTCTTGTTTGGTCTAAAACCTAGTCTTACTCTTAGCCAATTGCAAATTGCAAACCCATTCATCTAATATGCACTTTGTCTAATACAGCCATTTTACATAAACCTAGGTAGTTTAGAGTAAGATGGACGACAGAGAGATTAGAGTACGGTTAGAGTTTAAATTATACACCTTAGGATAAGGGCTTGCTTACACTTGTCCAGGCGCGTACCGCGGCATGTGAGCCAGGGGGGTGCAGAAGTATGTCGTCCCGACAGTGGCGTAAATTTTCGTAAAAGGTTGCCCCAATTTTTTCCCAAGTCAGTCACCTCGTGAATTTCACGTAAGTGGTGGGGGGGGGGGGGGTAGTGTCAAACAATTTTGCACGGTCACAAAATTTTGCAGTCCAAAAAAAAAAGGCAACAAATAATGCCCAATCGTCAGGGTTTTAGGCATAGGTCCTATTTTTTTTTTATGCCCATTTTTTAGCGTCCCGGTATTGCGAATTTAGCGTCCCGGTATTTGGAGCCAGGGGGGGCAACTTGCCCCCCCGGTCGGTACGCCCCTGCACTTGTCCAGTATTTACACACACACCCCCACCATTGAATATAATACACCACTTGGCAAAACAAAAAATCAAAACAATTAATGAATAAATAATGAACATATGTCACATTTTGGGAAGCAATCCTTGTACGGGTCCAAAAACAGTGAAATCCACAATCTTCACAAACACTTTGAAGGTGTTCCTATAAATAAAGATTTCAAAAAGCCAACCACACCTCCGCCATTCCTTTAGGAAAAAAATATGTCGTTTACGCCACCCCCTTCTTGAGTGAACGTTTTTGATGTAGTTCTCTGGAAAAATGACTATTGGGAAAGATCGCCTTGATGCAGAGTGGCCTTTTCCCTTTTCTCTTCTTTACAGAGTATGTGTTAGTCTATGCTCTGAGGTCTCTTATCGTTTGACCAGACATTGGCAGGTTAAACAGCGGGTTTAGTGAGAACTCCACCATCCCCATTTCCTCATGTTTTTGGAGGTGTGGTATTCACTTTCATATGTCTGAATGCCTTTGTGTTTCCGGAGAGCTGGTGATGTAACTTGCTCGCAGACAGGCCTCAAATTGAGGGATGGAGAGGGCACTGTAATATAAGGCAATTCAAATCTGGCACAACTTTCTCCATGGCAATGATGTACTTTTGAATGAGTTGAAATCAGCTATAAATTGATGATATCATAAAGGCAACTAAGTGGGGCATGCAAGCAATTGACTTTGATGCCTCGGATTAATTTGAGCACTGCTCGCAGGGGTGTTTCAAATGCTGTGTCCAAGATGGGTTGGCAATTTCTGGTTTATGAGAATCAGCTTAATACACATTTAAAATAGTGCACAGTTTTCTTCCGAGCGCAAAGTGAAATTGCGGGTGAAAGTAACAGCTAATGCCAATATGGGTTTTCTTTATAAACCCAATTCTTTTTAAATCAAAGTCTGAGGGCAACGTCGTGATGACCTGGCGAGGCACCAATGAACGCTTTTTTTCAACAAGGGCTGAACCGGGAGTTTCAATTCCTTCAAGGGTATCTTCACCCAAGGTGTAACTATAGAGGATTGACTTCCAAATGTTATAGGCTGGTATAAGATGGGATACATGAGTTGATATTGTACTAATTATTTATATTTTTGAATCATATATTGACTTTTAAGTATTTTATTTAACAGGTTGTACCGAAGGAGATTCAATATTCTGATAAATTGGAATAACAGGAGAAAGATATTGAACATCTGTATAGAAATTTCAGATATGGCTAGAAATGGAGGGCAGCATGTTGGAATCGAGTGTCAAAAGGCCTTAACTGTAATAGCTGCCAGCAGCATATATATATAGAGAATGTTTGTTATTTTAAGCAAGTAACACAGAGGCAGCTATAATAGAGGGCAACATGTTGGGGATCGAGTGCTAAAAGGCCATAACTGTATTAGCTGCCAGCTGTATTATATATAGAGAATGTTTGTTATTTTAAGCATGTAACACGAGCAGCTATAATAGCAGCTATAGCTTCATGTACAAACATTACATGTTACATGAATAAGGTTATATCTACAATAGCTGCTGCATGCTATATATTACTGGTACTGTATGATGTACTTGTGGTACACAGATCCACAAATGGCAGTCATTGTAGTTACAACTTTCCGGCACTCAACTCTCGATCTATGTATTCATATAATGCAGATAGCCCTACCCCCTTGATGAGAGTTATTTGTTAACTTTGTTTGCATCATGTCTATATCATCAACATTTGCAGGTTTTGAGTATGACTACCCAATGTTTGCTATGGGGGCTGGCATAATGCCTATGTCAGCTGATTGGGAAGCTGTGCCAAAGGCCGCGGAAGCTGAAGCATCACCCGAAGGAGTAGACGGGGCTCCCGATACCTCGCAAAATCATATACGCACAGAATTCCCAGAGACATGGCTATGGAGTGATTATGTGACTGAGTAAGGCACATGTTTCCTGATGAAGGCATGATACCCTTGCATTTACATTCAAATCTTTTGAAATATCTTCTTTCTTACTGGTGTTGTCACTCTGAAGTGCATTGTCTTTGACCCGCATCCAACACTCTATCCCCAACCCTTTACCCATAAATAATGGATAAAATCCTATGCAATCTATTGCAGATATGCTATGTTCTTAAATTTTACCAATTGCATGTTTGGATTGCTAAAAACACCCATATTATTATAAGCAATCTCTGGTAAACATAGTTCGTTTGAGTAGTCCTTGATCGACAATAGATCTTCTTTTTTTGCTGCCTATTTGTCTTTCTGTCATCATGCCCAGCATGTCTCGTGCCGATTTCTGTACTCATGTCTTCTTCCCATCCTATACAAAGCTTGTCTTAGCACAGTAATATGTGATGGTTTACACACAAGATAGATAGGCAAAACACATATCAGTTAGTTTGGTGTAAGTTCATCAGGATTGTTCAAGTAAATAGTAGAAAGGTTGATTTTTCTTTTTACAAATCCAATGGTGTAAAGTATAATAAGCTTATTATACTTACAGTTTAAACGTAACGTTTCATGCTCACTGAGCACTTCATCAGACTAGTTGATACCGCCCTCTACTTCCGGTGGTATTCACTACAAAAAGCCAGTGAAGAGGTCAGATGTCAACTAGTCTGATGAAGTGCTCAGTGAGCATGAAACGTTACGTTTAAACTGTAAGTATAATAAGCTTATTATACTTACCACCATGGATTTGTAAAAAGAAAAAATCAACCTTTCTACTAAAAACACATATCAGTTAGAATTAGAATACCTTTGCAAGTGGCAGTAGGGTTTGTTTTTGTTTGATTTGTTTATTCGGTTTTGGTTTTGTTTGTGTTTTGCAGGGGGGTGGGGGAGCGTTAACATGTCTAGGTTGTAGTAATTTTAAATTGCTTTTGATAACAAATTTCAAAAGGGAAAAAGTGTATGAACATTAAAAAAAAATGAAAAATAGAAACATCTTCTATAATTGAAAAGGTTGCCTTTGTTGATTGCAAAACAGCCATGAAGGGCACTAACAGTAAAAAGTATGATTACACGTATTTATTGGTATCGACTTCTGTTGGGGGCTCATTTCTAATGTTTGGCAGTGTCTTTCTAGTCCCACCTTTGCCTGTTCAGCAAAGTTAGTGTTTTAAAACCTTATTTTGTCACAAAAATAAGACTAGGATAACAAGATTTCGGTCTGAATTGATATTCGGTCTGTTTGCGGCAACTACATTATCTTATACAGCTTACCGGATACATATATTAGTTCGATAAATATAGCAACAGCGGAAGTCAAAATACTATACAATGACCAAATAATATTGGAAACATATTAATTTGGTATACACATTCACCGATGCGATAGATGTAACGCTATTTGTGAAGATTATAGACTCTTAATTTACCCTGATTTATGATATTACACCTAGACTCGAACCCATGAGCGTGATGGACAATAGCACATCCTTTGAAATTGATACCTACGGATTTATTGCTTCTGGAAACGAGATTGATGTTTCATTTATGATTGTGGAGAAATTATTTCATGAGGGGCGAAAGGCTACATAAGCTTTTTGTATTGAGCGACCTTGGTCCGAGTTGTCCATCTTTGTCTTGATAATGTTTGCATTAAATAATTTGATTGTGTTGTACTGTTTATTCCATCGGGTGTGTCAAACGAGATGTGTTCTATCGTATCGCTCTAAAACTATTGTGACAAAAATATATAGGAAATGTATAATGTTATATTGCAATCTTCCAAATTCTGAAAACAAAGAGTAAATTTCTGAGGGCAAATGTATATTGCATTTTGAGTGTCAATAACATATAAACTGCTTCATTGGTATTTTGTTCAAAACTTTGTAAGTACTGTTTGCATTGGATTTATCCAAACGTGTGGCCTGTTATATCCTATTTTCCCACATTTTATTCTAGGACTGTATTGTTATAAATGTCTAACTGTCATCTCTCTGTCCTCTTTTATTGTATTACGTTTACATTACAAGTAGCTGCATACAATAGTCCAGCCGATACTAATGCTTAAATCATACTAGCCGGTCGCTGGTCGCAACAGGTCGATGCACCTATAATCGCTAGCTCAAGTATTTTGGTGCAACCTTTGGTCGCCATTGGTCGCATCGAGCTACTAAATCGCTAGTAGTCGCACATATTTTCAGGTCTTTTTTTGGCTTGCAGACGACAACATGGATAATGGCTACTGATTGGTTATGCTAATTTGAGGCAAAAAACCTCCCCCATTGGTTAAAAAATACGGTGTTCATTACGTCATGAGCGACCGATCGTTCGAGTTGAAATGAAGTCAACTGGCCACGACCGGTTGTTTCCAGTCAAGTGATCTCTTGATCGATGTATCGGGAAGTCGCAGCAGGTCGCTGCATTAGAGGAAGGTTTTGATAATGACGTTAAATTCTTCGTAGGAGCGACCCGAATCGCGAAGCGACCTTAGTATGTTCTCAGCATAAGGATCATGCATCAAGTGATTATAGTTTGATCAGTTCCAAATTGCCAAAGCCACATTACAGCAGTGAATGAATACAGAAGGATGAGGGCACGCATGAAGACATCAAGCGTACTGTGTATCATATGCGCGACATGATTGTGCATGTATGCTTGGATTACTTTTGCGTATGGAGAGATAAAAACCGATATTTCTCACCAATTTGGAGCTGATTAAACTATAGTAGTCATTAAACTGTAACTGTCTCAATTGCAGATTGTGAAGAGCCTTTTTAACTGGTATAACTGCTACATGTACTACTCCGAGCACTTAAAGGAAGAATTTGTTTTAGGGCTTGTCTGGTCACACGATATAGCTGAATCCAGGACAAATCGAATACCTGAAACAGTAAGCAATAAACAATGTAACATTCAAACATTGTTTTATGTACATGGGCTTCACTGTGATTCTCTTAGGTCATCCTGCTTGTGGGAATTTATGTCCCCCTGCATGTTCTGTTCTTCCTTTAAGTGCTCGGAGTAGTACATGTAGCAGTTATACCAGTTAAAAAGGTGATTGATACCGAGAGAATTAATTAATGTAATTCTCCGGGTATAGTAATGGTCAACAATGTTTCAAATTCATTGTCTGAGATGTGTACTGTGTACCAGTGACCTTGGTTGCCAGCAGTAAAAATTGGAATGGTCAATGGCTTAGTGTGACAAGCTTGATTTGTCAACCTACTTCTTTTTACATTATTCCTCATGAATAATCCATGGTATGTTGTTATCGTTGACTTACTGCAGAATGGTTAGAGAATGGGTGCGGCGGTAAGCGACGCTGTGCATTTGCTGGTGCTGTCCCACCACCCATGGCTGATAGTGCCTCAGGAGGAACAGGGGACCAATCTGGGACGGATTCATCACCGTCGTCAACAACACGCATCAGAACCGAGTTTCCAGAGACCTGGTTATGGAGTGATGTGATGGCTGAGTAAGACCCCTTTCACGTACTACGTCAGCAGTGTGCCTTGTATGCTTCTTGCAATGTTATAAAGACTTGATAACACATAATACAGACTTTGGGTATTATACAGGGTGAACTCACACAATAGAAGTTTTTGCACTAGACTATATTAGTGGATAGAACCCAAAGTCCATGGATTATTCATGAGGAATTAATGTGAAAGCAGGTTACATTTAATTGGTATCATTTAATGTTGGCACCATTTGCCTCCATAGTATCTGGGACTGATGCACATTTATGTTTCTACAGGTTATATACCAAGGGGATTTGAGTTGTATAATTCTCCTGTTACAGTAATGGTTGACTTATGTTTCAAATTCATCGGCTGAGATTGGTGCTGTCATCGATTTGGAAACAGGTGATTTTGCCAGCAGGAAAATTTGAATGGTTAATCGACGTGATGACCTTGATTTGGCAACCTACTTCTTTTCACGTCATTCCTCATGAATAATTCATGGAATTTTCTGATCATTGACTTGCCCCGCAGAATGGTTCACTGGTGTACTTTTCAAAGGTGAGGCAGCAGCTGCTGCTGGTGCTGCCGTCCCACCCATGGCTGGCAGTCCCTCGGGAGGAACAGGGGACCAATCCGGGACGGATTCATCACCGTCGTCGTCAACACGCATCAGAACCGAGTTTCCAGAGACCTGGTTATGGAGTGATATGGTGACTGAGTAAGACCCCTTGCATGTGCCAATGTCAGCAATGTGCCTTGTGCTATGTGCATTTTGCAATGTTTTAAACACTTGATAACATGTGACACAGATTAAAACTATTCTGTGTGTGTGTGTGCTGGGATATATATGCTACTACAGGACTGAAATCGTTTGTATGCATTTATCCTTCAAACTGCGCAGATTTAAGTAGGCATGTTCATAGCGCACCGTGGTTCCTTGCGTTGGGCGCTATAGTAAATCCATTTGTATTATTATTATTATTATTATTATTATTATTATTATTATTATCTTTTAACGATAAAAGTCACCATTTGGCTTCATAGTATTGAGACTGGCAAACTTATACTTGGTTGTGTTTTTTTACAGGTGATTGATACAGAGAATTAATTAATGTAATTCTCCGGGTATAGTAATGGTCAACAGTGTTTCAAATTCATCGGCTGAGATGTGTACTGTGTACCAGTGACCTCGCCAGCAGGAAAATTGGAATTGGTACAATTTGCCTCCATAGTACTTGGAACTGATGTACATTTATGTTTATACAGGTTATATACCAAGGGGATTATTGTAATTTGAGTTGTATAATTCTCCTGTTACAGTAATGGCCGACAAATGTTTCAAATTCATCGGCTGAGATTGGTGCTGTCATCGATTTGGAAACAGGTGATTTTGCCAGTAGGAAAATTTGAATGGATAATCGATGTGATGAGCTTGATTTGGCAACATACTTCTTTTCATGTCATTCCTCATGAATAATTCATGGAATTTTCTTATCGTTGACTTGCCCTGCAGCATGGGATTATTGGCATTATTGTTCTAGATGTGATGGACCAGCCATGGCTGCCGTCCCACCCATGGCTGATAGTCCCTCAGAAGGAACAGGGGACCAATCTGGGACGGATTCATTACCGTCGTCAACAACACGCATCAGAACCGAGTTTCCAGAGACCTGGTTATGGAGTGATGTGATGACTGAGTAAGACCCCTTTCACGTACTACGTCAGCAATGTGCCTTGTAGGCTTCTTGCAATGTTTCAAACACTTGATAACACATAATACAGACTTTGGGTATTATAAACATGGTGAACTCACACAATAGAAGTTTTTGCACTAGACTATGGATTATTCATGAGGAATTGATTTGAAAGCAGGTTACATTTAATTGGTATCATTAAATGTTAAAGTCACCATTTGCCTCCAGAGAACTTGGGACTGATGCACAATTTTATGTTTTTATTTTACAGGTTATTTACCAAGGGGATTATTGTAATGTGAGTTGTATAATTCTCCTGTTACAGTAATGGCCGACAAATGTTTCAAATTCATCGGCTGAGATTGGTGCTCGATTTGGAAACAGGCGATTTTGCCAGCAAGAAAATTTGAATGGTTAATCGATTTGATGACCTTGATTCAGCCAACCTTCTTTCTTTTCACGTCATTCCTCATGAATAATGCATGGGATTTTCTTATCATTGACTTGCCCCACAGGATGGTTCCCTGGTGTAGTTTTCAAAGGTGAAGCAGCAGCTGCTGGTGGTCCTGCCCTCCCACCCATGCTCCCACCCATGGCTGGCAATCCCTCGGTAGGAACAGGGGACCAATCTGGGACGGATTCATCACCGTCGTCGTCAACACGCATCAGAAGCGAGTTTCCAGAGACCTGGTTATGGAGTGATGTGGTGGCTGAGTAAGACCCTTGCATGTGTCACGTCTAATGTGCCTTTTGCTATATGCATTTTGCTATGTGTTATAACCACTTGATAATATGAGACACAGAATAAAGCTATTCTGTGTGTGTGTATGCTGGGGTATATATGCTACTACAGGACTGAAATCGTTTGTATGCATTCATCCTTCAAACTGCGCAGATTGAAGTAGGCATGTTCATAGCGCACCGTGGTTCTTGCGTTGGGCACTATAGTAAATCCATTTTTATTATTATTATTATCTTTTAACGATGAAAGTCCCCATTTGGCGTCATAGTATTGGGGGACTGGCAAACTATACTTGGTTGTGTTTTTACAAGTGATTGATACAGAGAGAATTAATTAATGTAATTCTCCGGGTATAGTAATGGTCAACAGTGTTTCAAATTAATCGGCTGTGATGTGTACTTTGTACCAGTGACCTCGCCAGCAGGAAAATTGGAATTGGTACAATTTGCCTCCATAGTACTTGGAACTGATGTACATTTATGTTTATACAGGTTATATACCAAGGGGATTATTGTAATTTGAGTTGTTTAATTCTCCTGTTACAGTAATGGCCGACAAATGTTTCAAATTCATCGGCTGAGATTGGTGCTGTCATCGATTTGAAATCAGGTGATTTTGCCAGCAGGAAAATTTGAATGGATAATCGATGTGACGAGCTTGATTTGGCAACCTACTTGTTTTCACGTCATTCCTCATGAATAATTTATGGAATTTTCTTATCGTTGACTTACCGCAGAATGGTTCCATCACCCCAGAGGTGATTCTGGTCGAGCCGCCTTCCCACCCATGGCTGATAGTCCCTCAGAAGGAACAGGGGACCAATCTGGGACGGATTCATTACCGTCGTCAACAACACGCATCAGAACCGAGTTTCCAGAGACCTGGTTATGGAGTGATGTGGTGGCTGAGTAAAGACCCCTTGCATGCGCCAATGTCAGCAATGTGCCACAGATTAAAACTATTCTGTGTGTCTATGCTGACATGCTACATACAGGACTCAAATCATTTGTATGCATTCATCTACGCTATCAGCCATTATATTTTTTAGATTGGGTGCGTCAGCCGCATAAGGCCTAAAAAAAAAGAAGGTTTGATTGGGGTAACAAAATAGGGTAGGTAGGTCGGATTTTTTTTGGATTTTTTTAAATCTGTAAAACGTCTATGAAATGTTATATACCAGCACACATATACCATACAGACATAAACAAATGGCACAAATACACATTTTCACTGTCTTTATTTCTTTTTCTCACACACATTTTTTTTTTTTTTTTAAATTAAAAAAAAAAATCAAATTTTTTTTTTAAAAAATGAAAAGAAAAAAAATATGTTTAGGGTCGGGGGTTAAAATAGGGTCGGTCGGGTTACGCCAATCGAACCTTTTTTTTTAGGCCTAATGCATCAAGTGCACCAAAGTTAACTATTTTCAAGAAAGAAGAATGTTTTCTTCCAAATTCTGTATTTAATGTACAGGATTCAAGAAAAACTGTCAACATTTTGCTGCTTTTTGCATGTGAACATTTTGTTCACCCATTTCTAAAAAAAACCAGGTCGGTCGGGCCCGTACGTTTCTTTTCTTTTTTCGTCGCCTTAGAATAGCTTTTTTTCTTTTAAAAAAATTAACAAACAACGCATAAAGCATACATAAAGCATACAGGTAGCTATTTCCCCAAATGTATGTGAGTCGGATCCCTTATTTTGGCTTATATTTTGTTTGCTTCTGCAAAGGTTTATTTATGTATTTACTAATATCACAACATTTTAGTTTGCTCTTCATTTTATAACTTTTAATTTCAGAAAACCTACAACATTTTGCTTATGTATTAATTGTTAACATCATATTGATCTATATTGTCTTTATTATTTCATTTTGTTTTAAACATTTTTAGATAATGATAATTATATAGAGCATATATTATTCAGGGTAATTCGTTATCTAGTCATTAACTCTTTTTTCTCCTTGTATAATATCTATAGCAATACAGACCTTACCAAAAGAAGAACTAGATATAGTTGTAGTCAAAGAAGAAATAAATGTGTTTCTCCTTCAAATTTAATATTTTCATTAGTTCCATTGCTTACCATTGATTATGATTATGTCGGTATGCAATTTTGATACTTAGCATGTTGACATGCAGCATGTAGTTCTGTGGCATGCAAATAGAAAAGCATGAGTTTAGTCCCTTTTATGGATATCTTTGTGAAATGAAGGATTGATTACACACTTGTTTGCTAGATTTTGCTTGTTATTTGTTTGTTTTGCAGTTTTTGACGTGGATATGTATCATCCTTGGAGGAAAGAAATGAAGTCTGAATCAAACAAACATATTGTTTGCTGTTGGTTTCCTACTTGTAACATCTTCATCATTTGAGGCTGGGCTCCACCCCTTTAACGTATTGATAATCAGAGACCTAGGAAGGAGTACAGATTAACAGACCTGGGATAATCCCCTGCCTGTTTATGAATTGAAGAATTGGGAGGGAAAAGAAGGGGAAAGTCATATTCTTCAATACAACTATTTAAATTTACAAAATAGTGGTTGTTCAATGTCTATGCAATAACCCCAGTACAAATGTATTTACATAGTACCCAATACAGAGTTTCCATATAGCGTGGACGTCCATGTTTAATTATTATGCAATGAAAAATGAAATCTTTATAGAAAAATTGAGAATGATATGATTCTATAATAATGATATCTTGACTGATCTTGTAACATTAACCCCCTGGGGTCTACCTGTCTATCTTACAGTGGTTCTGATTGGTTAATTACAAGATATACTCATTTGAATAACCAATTACGATACAACTTTTAAACTATTTCATCCCGATCTTTATCAGGGATACAATTATTTAAACAATGTCTCTCATTGGTGCAATAAATGATGTATCCATCTTTCTGACCAATCGGCCGGTAGTTCTCAGGGGGTTAAAAGTAAAACATGGGTGTCCTTTTTTTGGAACACTCTTTATTTTAGTTCACATTCTATGCACTTTAAATGGCTGTTTATTCCAGCTTTTGCTTCACGCTTTGCTTAGCTTAATATTAATACGCCTCTCACAAGTAGTAACACATCTTCTCTATGTTTGCACTTTTTACACTATTCTAACAATAAGTTTCTATATGGGACACATCACCTCGAAAAGTAGATCTTGTAGACTAATCTTGTTAAAAAAATATTTAGACATACAAATTTCAAGTATTATTTGTTTCTTCAAAAATATTACTTTTAGGTAACATTGTTAACCCTTTCCACGCGGCAGACGTCAGTTCCAAAATTTCACAAAGAGTTTCAAAAATGTCAACATCTTTGAATGTCATCCCCATATTTGGATTCACCATGAGAAATGCATTACAATAAGTACAAACATGCCTATAGTATTGGTTCAGTAATCCTTGAGATATACTTTGAAAGTTGGAAAAGGTTTCTGACAAATTCTGTTTTGTATATCGAGGGTTGAGCGCCAGAAGGCTGTAACTCAACTTTTGGGCTAATTGATATTTTGGTACAAAATTAATCCTTAAAACCTAAATTTTCAGAACCATAAAGAGATAACTCATAAACACTCTGAATTTGACTAAAATTAGAGTTATAAGTTGGGTACAACAGTGGATAGTAATGAGTCCCAAATATTTGAAAGTCGATTATCTCAAAATAGCATTTCTTGAGTTACGGCCTTCTGGCGCTCAACCCTCGATATATGGTAAAACAATAGCCACATGGAAAGTGTTAAGCTTGCATTAGAGACCCTGGTAGACATTATAAAAGCCCGGTTTCTTTTATCAAAAGTAGACAAGCTATACTATATTTTTCGATGTGATGTGTCAAATATATGGAAATAGGCTTTAAAGATTGGATACAAATTTTCCTTTAATAAAGATTTTAGAAAACCAATTTCCAAATATTTATTGACATGTTCCTGATAAAAGTAACAAACATTAAAGTTTGTCGGATCAAAATGCTCACTATAAATTTTGAAAGTGTCAATTTCAATGTTTAATAGACACATTATCCCAATTTCTTTCATGTAGAATATTATTGTAACTGCATTAGTTGTTTTGAAATCATTACAATCTTGTCAAGAAGTATGTTGACAACCTATTACAGACACCAATGTTTGTTCATTTTCAAAGGAAAAAGAAGTCAAATATTACTTTCAAAATTGTGCTTAACATTTTGGTTGTCATGACAACTGACACACATGGTGGTTTCATTCCTTCACAAATGTGACGTGTTCTACCGAAACCAGACACAATTGGGCAAGATATCAAAATTGAGTTAGTAATTGATTATTAAACTAGAGATCTTCAGCTTTACAGTGGTACCTCTCCTTTTTTAATCGGACTTCCCAAAGCAGAGTTACCTCATTTTCAAGTTCGTCTTTTATGGTCTTTATGAAAACACCAAACTGAGATATCGCCCTTTTAAAGTTACTAGAACTAGGCTTTTTACTAGAACTAGGCTTTTTTAAATCACTGAAACATACATTTAGGATGATTTTTAAATCTGAATCTTTCACAATATTATTATAAACACTCTGAAGATTAATTATTTACCAGAAACTCAAATTCCCCCAAAATCACCCCAATTATGTTTTGGGCTATTTCTCAGTTTGGAGCTCTGCCCAATTCCGTCTGGTTTTGGTAGAACACATCACAAATGTTTGAACTGCTTCAAGATTTTTTCTTTATTCAAGCATTCACTGTTGCCATGTTTGTTTCACAGTGCCAATGGAAATGTACGAGTCACGAGTAAAGCACCAGATACAATCACCTCCTGGGTTGCCAGTGCATTTGGCGTGAGCAATGAGTTCGGATTTGGTGTGGCTGACCCAACGGCTACGGTGAGTTATATACCACTTCAACAACTATCCCATACCTTAAAGGGGCACGGAGAGATTGGTGACAAGAAGAAAAAATAGTTTCAATAGATTAAGGTATAATAGAACTCTGAATTAAGGCTGTGACGGGTACCCGGGTACCTGCCCGCTATTCCGGGTACCCGGGTACCAAATTAGGTACCCAAATACCCGAAATGTTAAAATTTAAAAAAAATAGTACAAATTTGTCCCCCAAATGACCTCTATTGACCCCAATATGTGTCATTTTGGGGACAAATTTGAACTTTTTAAAAAACAAATTTAGTGTATATTCCCGGGTACCCGCCCGACCCTTTTTTCGGGCGGGTACCCGGGAATATACACTAAAATTTTGTTTTAAAAAGTTCAAATTTGTCCGAAACTACCCGTGCATTCTCAGCCTTACTCTGAATCGTAATATTTCATGGGAAAAGGGTTGAAGTGATGGCGCTATAGACATTCTGGTGAAGCCATGTGTGCAAGATCACATCAAAATTACCAAATTGTGAAACATTACCTGATATACTGCGAATTAAGGTAAACGGTTTCAGATGGTAGTTAGTATATCATCAGCCTAAGTATTACTTTGGAGCAAACAACCTAATTTCCAGGAAAATTGAGGGCGCACTCCCATACAAATCTCTCAATGCCCCTTTAAGTAGAGTAGCAAAGCGTTGTTAATTTGAGATAAACCAAGCTGCTATTGGAAACCAGCATGCTGATCGAACCGCACCACTGTGTTTATGCGATCGCAGCTGCAGTGTGTGTTGTTTTAGAATAATCGTACACACGCTGTTTACATCGACTTTTGAAACTATAAATGTAACTTTTTGAAAATAGTTATAATGAAATTGTTAAAAATGAAGTACAATTAAATTATATTCTTATTTGCATTGTCTATTTAAATCCTAGTTGGATTAAATCATGTTTCAGCGTATGTGTATCACCAATCTACAACTTACGTTCTTTGTGTCTGTGTTTATTTCACTCGGGTGTTGCCCTCGTGAAATAAACCATGCAGACAAACGCGAACACCGTTGTAGATTGGTGATACACATACGCTGAAACATGATTTAATCCCTAATTAACGCATCCAACTAACATTTTATTTGGTGGTGTGTTCATGTAAGGGTTTGTGGAGATGGATGCTTTGACAATTGCTATAAATTATAAACATATAACTCATATGAGTTTTCAAGGTGATCCTTTCACATCTGTTATGACTGAGAACTGTTCTACAAGCTAATATAAAGTACAGTTGGTCATCATTTGGGTTGAATATTGAATGGTCCATCAGTTGAAAAAGGCTTTGGGTATTGTAGAATGATTTTTTTTCTTCTTCTTCTCAACTTACAGATCAAAGTATTCAAGAGTTTCTTCATCTCCTTGAATATTCCGTACTCGGTAGTGAGAGGTGAGCTGTTGGCTCTACAAGTTACCGTCTTCAACTATTTGCCTAATGATGTCACTGTAAGTTGGGACCAAGTCAATAAATTGAGGACAATTCATTCAACAAATTGTCAGGCCAAGTCACAAGTAAAAAATGTCACAACCCGCTTTAGAGTGATGACACTGCGTTTGAATTAGGTGGTTGTTCGGTCGCCCGAGTCAACCAAAATGAGCCACAGACAACCAAAATTGACATATCTTGCAAGAATTTACACATAATATTTTGCAGAACTGTGAATTTGTTTTATTTGTTCACTTATTTTCGAAAATCATTGCTAAAGAGAAATGTATATATCAAGCGGCGGAATGTACAAGTTGTCCAGATCTGAGCATGCTTGTGGCGTGCTGAATATTGAAATATTAATGAAATATTTGCAAAATAAATAATGATTTTTTGATTTAGAGAGCTAAACCGAGATGCTGCTGGGAAAACGAGACCTAATGAACTAACTGAATTTCATTGGCCTAGAATACGGATGACCAAACCTGTGGCGGACAACCAAAATTTCCTGCTAGGTTGTCCACTGGACAACCAGGTTTTCCCCCTTAATTCGAACTGTGGATGACACTCACCTATAACACTTACTAATGTCAGTGTCTAACCTCAAGTTGAAAACAATGTTCAATACATATCCATAAGCTCGATTAATAGTTAAAAGTTGAAAGTAATTACCTCTCGTTAACTTTTGACGCATGAAGATTGTGGTTTCATTGGGTACCGCAACAATTTTGGTTTTCGGGTCAATACTGTAAAGCATGAAATGTTCGCGTACATCAACATTTCGTGAATTTCGCGAGTGCAGTTCACTCGCGAAATTTTCATGCATGCGAATGTTTTGCTTTTTAAAGGCCTGTAATGACTTCTCAACACATTCATGAAATGTTAATGCCGCAAAAAAATGCAGAAGTTGGCGATTCGCGAAATGTTAATGCCGCACACATTTTATGCTTTACATTATCTATAAAACATTCCACTTCTGCTTTTGATTCAGGCCGATATCACCCTCGTCAAGTCTGCTAGCTTCGAAAACATCAAGGTGGAGAAAAAACTTGGTGAAACAAACGAAGCTGGCGATAAAGAAGAAGACAAAGTGGTTTACTCGTACGAGTCTAAGGATCAGGTAAATTGATGTTTGGAAAGAAAATCCGGGGGGGGGGGGGGGGGGGGTGGTGGTACTCGCCTAAGACTATATATGGGGGTGTGCCGCTATAATGGGTAGCTTTTTTGGCAAAAAATCCCTAGACATGGGGTATGATTTTGTGCTGGAAATCCCTAATAATGGGGTCACTTTTTACAAATGGGTCCATTTTCCCGATAATTTGCGAAAATTGGGTCTAAAATGAAGCAATACCCCTAAAAATGGGTGCTGTATTTTCCAAAATCCCCCCTTAAAATGGGTAGGGGTTTTGAATCTACAGCAGCACCCACGACCCCCCCCCCCCCCCCCCCCCCCCCCTCATGTATCAGGATGTTTTACAATAATTTGTCCTTCAAACTGCTCCATGCAAACTGGCATTGGACTTGCAAAAAGTCTGCTATCTACTAACACTAGGAAAACTGACAATATGGCTTCGTTGTTGAATTTGTGGGTCCCAATGGCATCATTTGGTACCATACACAAGCATAATGGGTCCAGTAGCAGGTTTATGAGAGTGAAAGGCTGTAAGATAATCTGGTGCATATAACCCTGAAAGACATTTGAAGACATCCATTGTAGCTAGTGAATCTAGCCAGTGTAGTTTATCCATGAGAGGTGATAGGCTATCACGCTTGTCAGCAGAGAATATAAGTTTAACGGCTTTGTTAAGAGATTGTAAATGGTCCAGGTCCTTTGATTTGACTCCCTACCGGAATGCATTGCCGTAGTCCAGATGCAAAAAGCAAAAAAAAAATGAGACAACGAATGGCATGGTTCTTTGTGTCCTGATCAAGATATTTAGCGATGCGACGGACGTTCCTCAGATGAAAGTTGACAGAAGAAATAACGACTATTGATGTGTTTAGTCGTAGACATATGAGTATCGAAAATTATCCCCAGATTGCGGATGGAAATTTAATTTTTCTGTGATTCAGTTGAAATTTAATAATTTAATAGAGCATCTTGCAAAATCTATACTATGCTCTAAGAGGATATTGCACGGCTCTTTATGAAGTTGCCATATTCTGGAAATTAATTGTCATGAGCCATCATATGCAGTCTTTTGTCATTTATGTATTTATGCACCCCCCCCCCCCCCCCCAGTCAGCCACTTCTTCACCTTCTGTAATACATCCACCTTTCATAACTCCACTCCTGTTTAATTTCACAGGTTGTGTCTGCCAAGATTGGCGCCAACGAGGGTGTAACCATATCGTTCCCCATTCGACCCACTAAACTCGGTATGATCCCCCTTAATGTCAGAGCTACCAGTAATATGGCCGCGGATGCTCTTGAACAACTATTACTGGTCGAGGTAAGGATTAGAATAACTGAATTATTCATAAGCTCATGCATATTAATGAGGTTGTGACAACCATAACTATATTCAATGTAAAGGTTTACAACAACTGGATTATTTATTAGCTCATCATGAATATGAAGTTGAAGAAAGCCACAATGAAGAATATTTGGTAACCAATAAATATTGGGTAACGAGGCAGAAACCAATCAAATAATAGCCTAAGGAAATAATGGGGATCTTAAATCACCGATCTTAATTAGAACACCTTACTAATTTACAATATCTTATTGCATTATGTATTCATGTATGCCAACCAAGCAAATCTCATGCAACTGAATCAAATGTCGCGAACACTTTACATTGGGTATCACACATAAATATGCCATGTACAAGGATTACTGAAATAGACTATAAACCAGCTCTTATGGTATGTAAAGGTGGGGGGCCGGCTTTCAGCCAAACAATGTTCACTTGGTATTTACTAAATGCAGTCATATTCCAAAATTTTAGTTAAATTGCTCCAGTGGTTTTTATGATAGCGGCAATAACTCAATCAAATTTTCCTCATAGAAATAGTATACACATTTCTTGGGTGGTTAGCCACATTCAGATATAATTCACTACCTTTTCACTTATATTATTTTAAAAGAAAATATCTCTGGCCTAACATTTTGCAAGGGTTGTGAGAAAAATTCGCTTTATTCTGATACCAAAATCTCAATTATGAAGGGAAAAAGTAAAATTGTGAGATAGGCTTTACGACTGGTATTCATAATATAAGTTAAGAGTTTAACAGGTTCGCCGTCAGACAAGTTTAAAACTGTCAAGCTTTCATAGGATTAGCTCTGACTTCTTCAGGACCAATTTATTATGTAACCAAGCAAAACGTTAAGTTTTGGAAAAGTAAAATTGATTATTGGATACCCACCTTTAATAAATTGTAACAATCAATAAACTAAAAGTTTACTGAAGTAGAACATACAATGAGAATTAATCAGAGGTGATGAAACAAATTTCATAAGTTAAGAAATTGTGGCCAGCTTGCAACTTGACTGCAGTAATTCTGAAGCTCTATATGCCGCTAGGTACATTCCTGATTGCTAACAAAATTGTTTGTTTTCTTAAATTTGCATTTCAGGCAGAGGGAGTTCCGCAAAGTTACACCAACCCACTGTTTGTGGACCTATCGGACACCCCTGGTGGCAGCCTCACTACAGACTTCACGTTTGATCTGCCCACTGCTGAGGAGGGACTAGTAGAAGGATCCGTGCTGGGAGTCATCACTGCTACAGGTAAATTCTACAGGGGATAAAATTGGATGGGATTTTAAAGGTGTATGTATGTTCCAATCACTTTTTTTGGGCTATGATTTTTTTTTCACATCAAGATATTTTGATATCAGAAGAATCCCCATATTTTTCTCATTATGTCTGTTAAATCTTAGGGGACAGAAATGTTCCATTTAGAAATTAAAGGCTAAAATGTGGTGAATTACTGCCAAAGGTGGTTAATCACCAACCAGTTTGTGTACTACTCAATGGCCAATTATTTTGTGACCTTGTGCTTCTAAAAATAGAGCCGTTGGAGTTATGCAACTCAAACTTTGGAATGCGACAGTTTTAAGGATGACCTATCATGTAAAATAGAAAACATCAAGTTGAAAATCGGACCCGCAATCAGAACATCTACCTTTAAATGATCAAACCTTAAAGTATGTAAAATCAGACCACCAACCTTGGTTCACTTTAATTTATAGTTCAATCATTTCCAAATTGGCAGGAAATATTCGGTTTTTATCTCTCTACGCGCAAAAGTAATCCAAGCGCACTCACAGGATTATGGTCACACGCACACGGCTTTGGACTCACGCACGCGTCAAGCATGTGATGTACAGTGCGCTTGTTACTGGATTCATCGCACAAGTCCTTCTGTTTTCATTCACTACTATAAGGAGGTTTTGCCAATTTTGAATTGATCAAACTATTGTATAATCTCATACCAAGTCGATGACTGTGTTAAGTCCAGTGCCAGCCCAGGGAGGGATATTTCACCCAAGCGTCATGGTTCATGGTGTGCATAGCAACCGTTGGCGTGTTACAGCACACACAGCAACCTGGTTAGGCAATTGTTTTTTTCCTTCTTTTCTGTAATACTTGAATTGTATGCTTTTTAAGTATAATGGATATCATTATCTAAAGCCATACACATACTTGTCAATCAGTCTTCATAATGGGGAAGGTTTTACTCATCCTAAATTGTCCACAAAGAAACGAGCTGAAAAGAACCAAGGCAGGGGGTAATTACTTTAAATATAGAAAGGGGTGTATTCATCCCGTGCCCCTTCCCAGTATTGATGCTCATGGCCAATTTTTTCTCCCATTGCTGATCTCTCTGTTCTCTACCTGTAGGTGATATCATGGGTCCTACCATCAATGGTCTGGAGAAGCTGCTTCAGCTTCCTTCAGGTTGCGGTGAGCAGAACATGATCTACTTTGCTCCAGATGTATTCATCTACAAATACCTGACATCTACCAATCAGGATAACACTGCCATCAAGGAGAAGGCACTCAAATTCATGGAAATTGGTAAGTTATGCCTTCAAAAAGATCTGATATGTGTAGGTTTAACATTGCTTATGGGCAAATGGGATTTAAGAATGAATTCATCTACAGGGATATTAACACTGTCATCAAGGAGAAGGCTATGAGACTCATGGAACTTGGTAAGTAATAGTCACTAGGAGAAGCATAACGGCGTCTCTTTCCTACTTTTGGCATCAAATGGCGTCAAATGGCATCAAATGGCGTCAAATGGCATCAAATGGCATCAGTGATGCCAAATCGGCATCAGAAGGCGTCAAATGGCATCAGTGATGCCAAATTGGCATCAGAAGGCGTCAAAGGGCATCAGTGACGCCAAAATTGGCATCAGTGATGCCAAATTGGCATCAGAAGGCGTCAAAGGGCATCAGTGATGCCAAATCGGCATCAGTGATGCCAAATTGGCATCAGAAGTCGTCAAATGGCATCAGTGATGCCAAATCGGCGTCAGTGAAGCCAAATCGGCGTCAGTGAAGCCAAATCGGTGTCAGTGATGCCAAAATTGGCATCAGTGATGCCAAATCGGCATCAGAAGGCGTCAAAGGGCATCAGTGAAGCCAAATCGGCGTCAATGATGCCAAATCTCAATCAGTGATGTAGTTGGCATGTTTTTTACTTAAGTAAAAATGTATATGCTGGTTATCGTATTAAAATTCCCCCAATAAAAACACACCTCCACCAGCATTTACCAGCCCATACCAGCTAAGATTCCCCGATTAAGATTCCACCATTTATTCATCAAAACGAAGGAAAGCGGTTGATAGTATAAACAAACACGGTTCCAGCTCATCGCATTTGCCGTTGGAAAGCGGAAGTGGACCGATTATGTTACAATCAAATAACATTTGCGTATTCTTGTAAACCAGTCAGTTAAAATTATAGCCGCTGTCAATCACAAAGATGTTTTACATTTATATGAATCAGTTCATCTTTGAATAATCATAATTTGGCTTAATCTCGATTCCAGCTGCTCCATTTTAGGTTCAATTGACCCGAACACACCCATGACGTCATTTGGTAGTGACAAAACCACGCCCACATTGCCGTAGATAGATTTTTCTTCCCGTCGGTTAGAATAGTTTAGTTAATATATTTAACTACCACTATTTCTAATCCACTTTAACTCTTCTAAAAACTATAATCACCCTATACTTTACTGTTCTAGGGTTAATGGAGTGCTAGTGTTTCTCACATAGGCAAAACGGTTAACTGTTGGTGACACAACGAAGAGTTTATTTCCAAAAGGCGCTTACCATAGGCGTGCGCAGGATTTTTTTACCCAGGGGGCTTAAAAATAAATTTCATTGGTTCGCACCGCTATCCGCGGCAATGGTTCGCACCGCTTTCCGCGGTAACGCGGACAGGGGGAGTCTTAGGGGGATGTGGCCCCCTTGGAATTGGATTTTTTGTGTTGAATTTTCGAACCGATTTGGTGCGATTTTGTGTGTAATTTTGACCAATATTTTTATTTAAAAGCCTATAACTTCATTTCCAATCAATATTGGCTTATTATCAATATCATTCAAAATTTGATTTTTTTGTCTTCAATTTTGCAAAAGCAAACAACATGGTGTAAGGGTTTGAAATTGCGAATAAATTAAAAAGGAATTGCGCGTAGCGCGAAAATATTGGCTATTGTAAAAAGAAAGGTTTAACAAACCGTTCTTGAAGCCATGTTGTTAAGCTTGACTGATAATTACACAGTGATAGTAATTTGCGCGTAGCGCGCCAAAAATGTTATTTAACTCTAAAAAGGTCCAGAAAACGTTTCTGAAGCCATCTTGTTTCAATTGAATAACAAAGTAGTATAAAAATACGCGAAGGAATGTGCTATTGTAAAAATAAAGGTTTAGAAAAACGTTCTTGAAGCCATCTTGTTAAGATTGAATTATAAACCGAGTGAAACTAATGCTCGCGTAGCGCGCAAAAACATGTCTATTTTAACTCTAAAAAGGTTCAGAAAACATTTATGAATCCATCTTGTTGAAATTGAATAGTACAAAATAAAAAACGATTCCCCCGGAGCGCAAAAAAATTGGCTATTGTAAAATAAAGGTTTAGAAAAATGTTCCTGAAGCTATCTTGTAAAGCTTGACTAATAAATAATCAGTGAAACTAATACGCGTGTAGCGCGCCAAAAACGTCTATTTGAACAATAAAAAGGTCCAGAAAACGTTTCTGAAGCCATCTTGTTCAAATTGTAAAAAGAAAGGTTAAAAAAAATGTTCCTGAAACCATCTTGTTAAGCTTGAATAATAAAACATTCCAACTAATTGGCGCGTAGCGCGCAAAAATTGGTTATTTTTACACTGAAGTGGTCCCGAAAACGTTCCTGAAGCAATCTTGTTAAGCTTGAATAATAAAACAATGAAAATAATTTGTGCAAAAACTAATTATTTTAACACTAAAATGGTCCTGAAAAATGATCATGAAGCCATTTTGTTTAAGCTTGAATAATAAAAAAAATGAAACCAATTCACTCAAAACGCGCAAAAATGTCTAGTTTACTTACTTAAATGGTCCAGAAAACATTCTTGAAACATGTTGTTATACAGCTTGAATAAACATTGAAACCAATTAGCGCGAAGCGCGCAACAAAATGGCTATTTTAACACTAAAAAGCTCCAAAAAAACTTTCCTGAGCGTACAAACTGTCAGTATTTTAAACTAAAATGATCCAGAAAGACGGTCCTTAAGCCTTCTTATATAACTTGAATAAGAAAACATTGAATCTAACTCGCGTAGCGCGCAAACATTTCTAGTTTTTTCACTAAAATGGTCCAGAAAACGTTCCTGAAACTATGTTGTTAAGCTTGAACAATGGCGTATCCAGGACTGTTTTGATGGGGGGCCAAATGTTGTATCTTTGTGAGCGAAGCGAGTGGAGTGATCAGCGGGTGGGGTCCATTGGCCCGCCTTAGGGCCCCTGGTGGGGTCCAGTCGAAGCCTCTGGAAGCTCATGGGTTTTCAGCATTTTTAAGGCAAAGATTCAACATTCTAAAGCAAGAAGAAATAGGGTGGTTCGAGAACTTGTATAAAAAATGTCGCAAAGCGCGCAAATATTTTCAGTTTATGAACTATAATGGTCCAGAAAAATTCTCTGAAGCCATCTTGTTAAGCTTAAATGTTGAAACATTAGAACTAATATGCGTGAAGCGCGCAAAATTGTGATTTTTAACACTAAAAAGGTAGGGTATGACGTTTTAAAAATCTTCCACATAATATTTAGAATATTTGGTGTGGTTCGAGATCCATTATAATTTTGAAACCTGCAGAAAAAATGCATGCAAAGCGCGCAAAATATTTCAATTTTTGAACTAAAAATGGTCATGGAAAACTTTGCTGAACCCGTCTTGTTAAGCTTGAATAATGAAACATTGAAACTGATACGCGCGAAGCGCGCACAATTTGGCATTTCTAACACATAAATGTACCTTTTCAAGAAAAGACGCCACCCCACTAAACAAAAATCCTGCTTACGGGCCTGGTTGGTGTGGTTTGAGACCCATTATAATGTTATAACCTGTAGAAAGAATGCGCGCAAAGCTTGCAAAGATTTTCATTTTTCTTGTTCAGCTTGGCATTTTTAACACTGGTATGAAGTTGTTAACGTCCCCCACATTAAATGTATGGGGACGTGACCCCGTAACCCTCGTAACCCCCCCTTCCCATTTGTGCCGCCTATGCCCCTACCCTTTCTCCTCCCCTACCTCCCTCTTCCTCCTTCTTCTCCTCTTCCTCATTTTCTTTTTACTCCTTTGTCAATAATGGGGGTAGGGCATCCCTGGATACGCCACTGAGCTTGAATAGTTAAACATTGAAACTAATTCGCGCAAAAAATAGGCTTCTTTTGAGGGAGCATCGTCCCCACCCTGACAATGATGGGGGGCCACTCCTCGCTTGCATTGTCTATGCTCGTTACCCTT
>CM069444.1:4667803-4868091 GCA_035610835.1 Ophiura sarsii
TTTAAAATATTCTATTAATAGTACTACTACTACATGTAGTTTTCAGTTTTATCCAACTTCTGACCCCAGATAATTTAAGGTCATCCCTTGATATAATCCCAAGATTACACCCCTAGTCATCAGATATAGTTTTACCCATAAGGAGGAGTGATGGCTAAGCAAACTGTTTGCACAAACTTTATACAATCTACTGCACTACACTTTAAGAAGACAATTACATGTTTACTGAAGCTTTAAATTGTGTAGATACATTTAAGAGTTATATGTAGGCCTAGCAATGCATGGTTTAGTGGATGCATGCCTTTATACTTGAATAGCAATCAATAATCATTTTTGAAGGTTCAAGATCTCCATACAATTATACAACTTTTATTAAACCAAAAATAAATGTCCAGTACTGAGTTCATTTAATAACTTCCTATATTTTAGCATGGATCGTTAGAATTTAATTTCCTACTCAGTATAAATTATAAGACTACCAAATATTTATAGTTAGTAATTTTTTTAATTTTTTTAAAGTTTCATTCTAAAATTCCAATTGTGGTATACTTTATTTACTATATCTGTAGCGGTATCAATTACAAATTATACAATTAGTGGTAATCTAAGGTGAATTGGGCTTCCTAGTCCTTGCACAATTAGCAAATTAAATTGCTTGTGAAATTTATTACAGTAATATTTATTATAGGCTTCATTATAGTTTCATACAAGCTCAATTTTACTTTTTGACTTCATCATGAGAATGCATTTAAAAATATTTGACAAAGACATAAATTGCATTCTTCATTTATTTTCAACATAACAAATAAACATTTCAGCAATTTTCAAAACATTTCAAAAACAATTAAAATATTTCAACAACAAAAATGTTAATGAAATAAAAAAATGTGCAAACAATTTTCAAAAAGGAGCAAAAAACATACTCACACACAAAAATGAAATATCAAGAATGTTAGCAATTAACAAAAATAAACACCCACAAAAATGTGCATGTTTCTTTAAATATTGTTTTTAAAATTCAGTTTTACATTGAGCAAATTCTTCAAACTATAGTAATACAGGGTGTCTAAAAACAATTACAACGCACCTTTAGAGGATTGTAACTTTCTGAATAAGTGTCAGAATAGAGCAACTCAACCGACTAAATAAAGGCAAACTAGTTTGCTATAAATGACATGGATGTTAATCCATGTCATTTTGTAGAGTGTTTTTATGGTTCTATATTTTATTTTACACCAAATGATATGCCAGATGAGACCAAAGTTTAACACAAAATATAAAATAAAAGTTGTCTAGATTATTTTCATCACATTTTATACTTAAGAACAGTAAAATTTAAAATTTGTACGATAAGTTCAATCTTTTTATTACAATTGGAAACAAAATTATAGTTATTATAGTTATAATTATAGTAATTTTAGTAAATATGATCATTGTCGTTATTAAACCAAGTTTAAAAACTAATAACATCGCGCATACAACTTATCAAGATTCTAGTCTTCACATTTTCAACTTGAAGGCTGAAATCATGTTTATTATAAAATTATCGCCAATTTTGCGCATGATGGTAAAATTATTAGTATCGCAAATGAAAACAAAATACTTTTTTTGTTTACATTAAAAGAGTATGGTCATATCTCTCTCCTTACAATGAGTTGTATTGTTTTTGGTTTTCTGGGTGTTATGAGTGTTATGATCAATTATTCAGTATTCTTAGATCACAAATTGAACTTTTTTGGTGGACAAGTTAACTTGGCCACCATAGAGACCAGTTGGGTCGTAATAAAACCGAAAATATCTCCAAATTCAGTTATTCAGTGCGAAATTAATATTTTTATTTTATATTATATTAAATGTGTCTATACCGTAAATAAAATGGTGTTCTAATCGACAATGTAGCTTTAAATAATAAATAAATGTCACTTTTAATTTGAACCTGAGTGAGACCAGTTGTGTCGTAATAAAACCGAAAATATCTCCAAATTCAGTTATTCAGTGCGAAATTAATATTTTTATTTTATATTATATTAAATGTGTCTATTACCGTAAATAAAATGGTGTTCTAATCGACAATGTAGCTTTAAATAATAAATAAATGTCACATTTAATTTTCGATTTAGTTTATTGAGTGAGAGTCTGAATGATGTATATTCATTGTAACTCCATTGAAAGTAATGAGAATGAGTAGTGTAGTGGTTGATATTGTTACCTGTCACGCGGAGAACCCCGGGTCAAATCCGCGTGGAGCCACTTTTTTGTTTGTATAATACATTGGTACTTTTTGATGTTCCATTATATTAATTAATTACAATATCAATAGTTTGTTTTATTAACGAGACTTTTTTTAGGGGTACGATTGAGCACTTTATTTAATGTTATTTTTACAAAATGTGTCATAAATTACGTCGTTCGACTCAGCTGAGGAGCACTTTATTTAATGTCATAATTCAACAGATCCATTCCAAGCCTTCTCATCCTTTTGACACTAAAAACACTTGTCCACCCAGTTTTTTAGAAGACCTTGTTTATCATAGTATTATAAAACAGTGCTGGCTAATTGAACATTAATGAGTAAGTAACCAGCCGCGCAAGAGAAAATCTGTCAAAATATGCAAACTTGGATGGAAGTGTTCCGTGACTATTCTTACATAATCACAGATATCTCCATTTAAAAATAACTGCAAGTATGTGTATGATGTTAAAATCGGTAAGAATTCCTCGAAGCTGACACTCTGACAGAGAGAGCCAAATTGATAACAAAATTGAAGGGTGGAGGATGGCAATATTTGTGTCACCAACAGTGAACCATTTTGCCAATGTGAGAAATAAAGGGGTCAAAAAAAGTAAGTCCCCCCCCTAAAATTAGATTACTTTTGTTTACATAACTTCACACACATATAGACGTTTTTAAAAATTGAAACGATTATGAAAAGAGAAAACGCTTGGCTACCAATAGAAAGTTTTACATTCCGTTAACATGAAATTTGCCAAAATCCAATACAAGTAAGTGCCACTTTTTCTGAAAACATCATTTTGAGGAAATGTGATTGTTTTGGGAAAAGTAAACATGATATTGAAAATTGGAAACTTTGTACGGATAGCTAAGCGTTTTTCCTTTTCAGAAAAGTTTCAATTTCTTAAAACGTCTAATTGTGTGGGGGTGTTACTCAAACAAAATTGTATAGGATTTTGAAAATTGCCACAGTTTCTGAGAACATCGTTTTGGGGAAAAGAGACAATTTTGGGAAAAGTAAACATGATATTGAACAAGAGAAACTTTTTGTGAGATGCCAAGCACTTTTGCCTTTTACAAGTTTTTAAATTTCTCAAAACGATCAATCCTGTGCGGAGTTATGCAAACAAACTTGGTCTAGTTTTCGGACAAATAAATCACGAGAGAGAATTTTTAAATTGACTGGTATGGACCAAGTGCCACTTTTTCTGAAAACTTAATTTTGGGGAAATGTGACTGTTTTGGGAAAAGTAAACATGATATCGAAAATGGAAAACTTTCTAATGGTAGCCAAACGTTTTATCTTTTCATAATCGTTTCAACTTTTCGAAACGTCTATTTGTGTTTGAAGTTATATAAACAAAAGTAATCTAATTTTAGGGGGGGGGGGCTTACTTTTTTTTACCCCTTTACTAGCACTCCATTAACAAATAACTGCAAGTATGTGTATGGAATATGTAAAATGCTAGTCATACAGGTGTGTGCAAAACAGCCATGGATCAGCTCCGCACAACATTTCAATAGAGATAATCCGGACTTAACCATCCGTGTGTCTATTATCTATGATTCCATTAACCACTTTTGTAATGATAAGGGTGCCATAATTTTACAATATTACGCTCTCTGCAATGCGCTCCCCATTAACCGGACATTAGCACAGACTCCTGCTGATGACAATGCCATGACTCCTGACAACAACGGAGAAGATGTTTATTTTAATTCATTAAATTGATACTTGTACAAACAAAAGTTTAAGAAAAGCCATGATTAATCATTTGTATGTTCCTCCTCTGTGTACATATTTCTGGTCACTGAAATTTCCCATTTACTTTTTCTGGGTTCAGAGGCAGACGATCTACCGCTAGGCCACGGGGGAAACCATACATGTCGGAGTATATTCCGCCCTGTACATGTATATACCCTGGGGCCATTATTTCATTGAAAAACTGCAGAGCCGGGTGACACAAGCACTCGGCATCGTAGTAATTCGTAGTACTCAATAGTGTTAGTGTTAATGAGACCAAAATTAGAAAACAAAATGAAAAAGAAAAATAGCGAGGGGAAAAAGTGCCCCCACTCTCCTGGGGCTCGAACCCCGGACCTGGGTTCAGAGGCAGACGATCTACCGCTAGGCCACGGGGGAAACCATACATGGCAGAGTATATTCTGCCCTGTATATACCCTGGGGCCATTATTTCATCGAAAAACTGCCGAGCCGGGTGACACAAGCACACCGCATCGTAGTAATTTGTAGTACTCAAGAGTGATAGGGTTAATAGTGGTGATATATCAGCGACACCAAAATGGTGAGGAAAAAGTGTACTTTAGATCCCAGATACCATAACGTTCAATACTGGAACATAACATTTGCCAGTATCGGTCGGGACTGGTAGGATTTTACTATTCCAATTTGGTCAATACATTTGCGCAAGGCAAGCGTATCCATGCAAACCGTTACTCTACGCGCCCATCTATCAACCGCACATGGGTGCACTACTGGGACCAACAAAAAATGGTGCATGGCATAGCACACAAGCGTAACACAGCATGTGGAATAGTCACTCCAATAAAAAAATTAAAAATTCAAGTTCATCACTAAAATCACCACCAATAACACAGAATACTGGGTTATTTTGATGGTGATGGAGGTGGTGATGGGGATCGCATGTTTCCAGTGGCGTAACTGGGTCAAAATATACTAAGAAATAAAAACTCTTTTATTTTTGTCTCCAACAAGGTTAGAATTATAGTATACATATTCATCTTTCATAATACAGAAAACACAATATAGGTCACAGACCATAAACTCCATGAATTTAGATCATTAACCCTAACCAGTAAAGCTAGTTTTTTGTGTGTATCGGGGGGAGGGGGGGGAAAGTGCTATTTTTTTTACCCAAAAAATCACCCAGCACCCCCCGGGATTCGATCGCAGGACCATCCGCACCCAAGTCTGTCCCTCTACCAACTGAGCTAACTCCCTAGCGGCTATGCAGCCACAAACTCCGTGGCCACATATGCCTGCGGTAGGTGACGTCATCGCGGCAATTTGTATGTCCGTCAAGAGCTCAACGTACGCAAAATGTCTGTCAAAAGTAACGTACGAATTGGTAAGTAGGCCAAAACACTATATCCGAACAGGGAAATTGATTAAAATCGCGAGGCAATGTATATATGTTTTTTACACACTTCAGTCAAATCTGAACTAGAGCCATGATGTGAACTTAAGCTGATTTCTTTTTTTTCAATTGATACAATGCGTCTGTCAAAACTAACATACGCAAAAATAAAATTAAATAAAATTATTGTATATGTATTATTGGTAAATAAAACTGAAACTGAAGAATCTTTCGTACGTTATTTTTGTTTAACAGACGGCACTTCTTCATGAATTATGCCATCAAAATACCTTTTCCGCACAAAGTGATGATGTTACAAAGTTGGGTGTAACTAAAGCTATTTTATGTTGAATAATCAGCTATAGCACCATAGTTTAGCAGGAATTACAGCACTATCTTGCGTACGTTATTGTTTGACGGACATTGTGAAGTTTATTTTAAAAATGATTCAATGTTCAAAATAAATGGTAGCCACTTATAAATTGAACCTAATATCTAGAGATAGTGATTTATGATAGTTTTACCCTTTTAGTTTTGCTTCTATAGTCATTGTTATAATAAATGATGGCCTACAAGATGAAACAAATTTTTGACGGACATTATAACGTACGAAAGATTTAATTTGAAATATTTTGTTTATATGTTAAACTATACTTCAGAATGATATTCCAATGTTTTCTTAATTGGTTTACTAAACTTTACTGTATACTTTTGTCACACTGGTCATATTTATTTGTATAGGGATTCATATATATATTATTAATGTTATAAGATGTTCTAAAAAGGGACCTCTGGGCATGTCACAAAATCAGGGTGTAAAAACAGCGTTTTTGACAACTATTTCCCTTTATTTTATTTTTTTTAGTATAGGAGTGACTTGATATTGTGTATGTTATATCTTTATCAGCTAAACTTGCCCCTAGACTAATAAAAAGCTGATTTCTATCATTATTATTTTTTTAAATTACAACCAGAAAATTTCGCTCGAAAATAACACCTTATCATATTGTGACCCAACTAGGTTATTGATATTGAGGGGCAAGAAATGAAAGTAACCGAGAAGATTGTTCTGATTCAAGTAATGCGCGTGTTACACGCGGAAATTTCCAACTTCCGACTTGACACTTATTTTTGGCACGATTGAGTTAAATTTTGGATCTAAAAAAGCTTGTATCAAAGAATATTGCATTTTTGGGACACATGCACATGCATATAGTGTGCAAAAAAAATTCATCTGTGTACTCTTGACCATCATAATTCCATGATTCCTCTTGTCAAATGAACCGATAGTGCCAATCTCAACCGACACAACATCAAAATTGAGGGGGGATTGGGTCGCCCCCTCTGGTTACGTCAGTGCAGGTTTTGAAACAGGTACAATACCGTAATAACAAATTGAGAGGGTGGACAGCATCCTCCCAGGGTTAGCGAATCAGAGAATACATTATCGCAAAGATCCCGCTGATAAAGTTACACAAATCCAAGTTTCCTATGAATCCTGTAATTTTCATGGATATTCTGTCTAATACACTGTTTGAATGGTGGACGGAAGCCATCTAAATGGATTCTCACACCAGTTGACAAACTTTCTGACCCTGCCTCCCCCTACCATATTACCTCTCCTCTTTCACCCATGATTTTAGTCTGAAGTTGTAGCTCCTACCGTATATACCAATTGGCATCACTGACGCCGATTTGGCTTCACTGATGCCGATTTGGCTTCACTGATGCCGATTTGGCATCACTGATGCCCTTTGACGCCTTCTGATGCCAATTTGGCATCACTGATGCCGATATGGCATCACTGATGCCAATTATGGCATCACTGACGCCGATTTGGCTTCACTGACGCCGATTTGGCATCACTGATGCCCTTTGATACCTTCTGATGCCAATTTGGCATCACTGATGCCCTTTGACGCCTTCTGATGCCAATTTGGCATCACTGATGCCATTTGACGCCTTCTGATGCCAATTTGGCATCACTGATGCCATTTGATGCCATTTGACGCCATTTGATGCCATTTGACGCCATTTGATGCCAAAAGTAGGAAAGAGACGCCGTTATGCTTCTCCTAGTGAGTCTCAAAAGAACTGATATGAAACCGCCAGTATTTTAACATGTAATACTCTCTGGCTATAGGAATTTGAGTCACATGTAAATAGAAACCTGTTTATGATAGCCTGAAGTATCCCCTTATACTCATACCCCTCCCCCTTCCCCACCGATCAATGTTGCGAGGCCATGTGCAGGTGGTGGACAAATTGTAGGATTCAACATTGATCAGGGGGAGAAGGGGGAACCTTTTACATTACACCTACAAAGTGTTCGAACAATATTCCTAAAAATGTAGGTAAGTTGAAAATAAATCATTTAGTTGCAAATAGTTTTGTATGTTATCGTCTATTGAAACATTCATTGGACCATAACTCAAATCTTAAAAGAGTACCGACTTTGTGGTCCGTTTGTGGTGAATATGGTCACATTTTTAAAGGATTAGAATTTGTCCACCCGCCTTACATGCATGTAGCATGCTGAAATAAAATGACAGGTTTTGACGATTCACCGGAAGCAGCCTATTTACAGCGCTTTGAGAATGTGCTACACAAATGAAAATATTGTCATTGCTGTTATTGTTGGTGTCCTTGTTGTTGTTGTTGTTGATCACGTGCAAATGAATACCGACCCTAAAAAATAAAATTCTTCAATAAACAGCACAGTGTTTACAGATTTGTAAAAAAATTGACAGATTGTTCGTGATTTTTACGGTTATTTTCAAGGGAAAATAAGAAAGAAAGAAAAACCCTATCTGACCGACCCGCCCTCAGAGTTCCGTTTGCCCGTACAACCGGGTTTCTTTTTCTCGTCACCTTATGACTAATACTTTGTCTTATATCACATACAGGTCACAGTCGTGAGTTGGAATACCAACACAAGAACAGTAGAGATGCTGGTGCCTTCAGCGCATTCGGTGACAGTGATGATAGAGGCAGCACGTGGCTAACAGCTTTCGTCATCAAATCGTTTGTGCAGGCGAAACCGTACGTGTACATCAATATGCCTAAGGTGGAACAGGCTCTTACATGGATGTTAGGTCAGAAGCAGAGGGATGGTGCTTTTGGGGAACCAGGGCGTGTAATACACACAGATATGCAGGTATGTTAACGCTTTCCACGCGGCAGGCGGCTGCAGACGACATTCCAAAATTTCACAAAATGTCAAAAGTATTGAATGTCATTACCATATTTTGATTCACCATGAGAAATGCATTGAAATAAGTACAAACATGCCTACTATTGGTTCAGTAATCCTTGAGATAGACTTTGAAAATTGTGAAAAGTTACTGAAAAATCTTTTTTTGTGCATGGTAAATATAATAGCCGCGTGGAAAATGTTAATGACAAGTCAAGGGAGTGTTTTCGGTGTTAAAACACCCCCATTACCATATCGAGGGCTCAGAAACACAAGGCCTCATCTCCATTTTTTCATAAATGAGATTTTGGTATCAACATTTTCAGAAAGAAATTCTCTTTCCAGTAACACGCAGCCTTATCTCCATAACACAACCCCTTTCAAAGTTATAGCCAGTATCACAAGGCCTCATCTCCATCTCCCCAATGTGTTTAAAAATCTTCAATAGTCTTTTTCTCAAAATGGTCAAAATGGAGATAAGGCCTTGTGTTTCTAAGCCCTCGATATGTTTGGGCTTTTATCTTATTCCTGTCCCACGCCACTTTCATTGGCTTTTTTAACTAACCCAATTATGTTCACTTGTATTTTGATTATTCTCTGAGTTGCAGTGAACCAATTGATTGGCCCATCAGAGCTCTCTGTAGAGAGTTACCAGTTTGATTTGTAATCACTCAGTTCATTAAATTTGTTAATGTCTGTTAGGCTGTTGTTCACATTTGCTCTTCATATACAAAAAAACCCCTAAAAGATTGGAAAAATAGATAGTACAAAGAAATCGAGAAATTAATGATCCCCCTTTTCTGTGATGATTTGTAATGAAATGTGTTCTGACCCCACCCACTCCCAGCTTACCAAATTTTCAACTCAAAAGTGTCTAACATGGGTATGGGGTTAGTTTAAAGCGTGTTTAACTAAACTCATACACCAACTGTATGCCTTGAATAATCACTCAACCATGCCTGCTGCAAGCTGACGTTCATATCGTGTAGTATTAAAAATACACATGCTTTTGCGGTATTCGGTCGATATCTATTGTAATCCATTAAGGCCACAAAAAAAAAAATACACCCCATACCTGTAAACAGTAACACACGACAACTCTGGGGACGAGATTCGCGGAGTTTTAAAACCGTGTTTTGTTAAACACGTTGTTTGAAAGATAAACGGTTAAAGGTAGATGACCCGATCACATTTTCGTAACACAGAATTATTTCAAACATACAGAGATTTTCATATCATATGAAAGCTCGTATTTTTCTCATCATCATACTGAAATTTGACGGCCTAATTCGGTATAATGACAGAGAAATCGACGAAATAGCGTTGAATTACCGCGAATGGTGGTTACCACCGATATAGTTTGTGTACTACTCAATGGGTACAGTTCACAGCATCTTGTGCGTCTAGAATAAGAACCATAATAGCTATGCATCTCAAATTTTGGGACACGACGTTTTTAAGGATGACCTTTCATGTAGAATAGAAAACTTCAAGTTGAAAATCGGAACATCTACCTTTAAGTTAGACAAGCGTTTAGTTAGACACGGTTTTAAGCTAAAACCGGGTTTAGTAAGAGAATACGGCCCAGAATGTTTAACCTACTAACCATTGTTTTTTACAACCCTTCTTCTCAACCAGGGAAATGTGAACTCTGACCTCACCATGACTGCCTATGTGCTTATCGCTCTGCAAGAAGTGCTTCGAACTGAGGGACTTTCAGCGGTAATTATTAATTAAAGATTGAAAAGAGTTTGAATATATCATTAAGTACAAAAACCATCCTCTTTAAAAAGTATGATGTTTCATTATGCTGGTTCCCTGCACTAAGGATACCTGCGTCGACTCATCCATAGATGTATGTACTGGCTTGTGAATGTGATTACTAGATATGAGTTACATCCATGTTTTAGATTACGGTCATCATTTTTTACAGTATTACAACTGTGACGTCTGGTGGCGCATATTCGCATTGGGCGTAAATTACTACAAATTAAACCAAATAAACACATAAAGTACGGACAACCAAAAATTATGGCGGACAACCAAAATTTCCTGCTAGGTTGTTCGCTGGGCAACCAGTTTTTGTTCCTTAATTTGGACACTAATGACTTGTGAGAATCAACTCTACAAGACATTACGGTGTCGCTCTCTGTTGTGACACATGGCAAATAACAATCAAGGCAAGCTGTAGTTGAGGTGATGCATCGTAAACTGAATACATTGTAGCGTTGCCATGGCTATTGATCAATGGTTAGTGCTACGCCATGCGTGTGAAATCCGACGCTGTCATGGACGCCACACAGTGTATTTTGTAACAATTAGCACATGTGTTATTGTTCTAAGCTTGAAGCTGGCATTGATCAAATGAATTTGTTGATCACTTTACATCATTTCATGCATATGCATGAATTTTAAGCCTGTGAATCAAGATGATGACATGATTTGCACATACCATGCATCTACTGGTGAGTTGTGTGGAGCCCATTGATGCAGGTAACCAGCATGTTTCACTATCTTACACCTCTTCTTGACCAATGATCCCATAGTGCTTGTGCTTCAAGATGTATCCAAAGTTGGCAATTTTAGCAATTTGTTTTCTAGATCAAATCATGATAGCAGCTATAGTTTCAGTCATGAAAGACTAAAAAAAATATAGAGTTGAACACAACTAAGAAACAAAAATACAAAACAAAACAGGAAATTGAGAAAAAATTGAGAAATTGACAGTTGTGTTTAGTTATGTAAGGTTTTACAACCACTCGCTTGATAAGCCTTTTTTATTCAAATTTGCTCTTTCGCTAGAGAAGTGCATACCAGAGCGCTCAAATAATTATGGGCTGTTCTATAAGGATGCACCACCCCTCACACCAAAAAAATGTAATCATATTTATCAACTTATAAAACTAAGTACTAAGTATTGTCACTGCAAACATTTCAGTTATCTGATTGGAATGTCAGTTTTATTAGTTATCGCTTTTGTTCACATATTTCTTTTGATATGTTCTTGTCACACAGGACACCATGAGTGCTGTACAATTAGCTTCCGCTAATGCTGTGACATACCTGGAAGGCCGCAAGGCCGATATCAAATCTGATGTCTATGTACTGTGCCTGGCCACCTACGCCCTCACCATGGCGAACAGCGCCATCAAGACGGAGCTGAGAATGGCGCTGGACTTGGAGGCTCAAGGAGAAGGTATAGTATAAAATTTAAAATTATTTGTCATTTCGAAATTGCCATTTAAAGTCATTTTTATATTGCATTTCCTTCACAAAAATCAGAAGTATAGATAGCATCTACAAAATTATGAAAAACCAATATATGAAGAGCTCTATTCCAAATTTAAAGGGATCAACTCCACTTTTTGTCGAAATTTAGTTAGGTGCAGAACATGAAAGAGAGTTACGAAATACATCTTTTACACTTTGTTCTACATCTTTAGCATTTTCGGGTCAAAAGTTATGGCCCTCGGTAATTTCCGGAAATGTCCGGTAATTTCCGGAAGTTTGAATATAATTCACTATTTTGTAAGCCAAAATGATAGAAATATGGTTCCTTTTTATGGTAAAACATTGATGGGAATGCCCTTAATGAAATGCAATGAAGAAAACGTAAAATGTATGGGATATTTGTTTTTAAAATTGCACACAAAAAGAAGTTTTGTTATTTCAAAAAATGTGCCAAATTGTCCAAATTTTCAGAAAAAAAACAAAATGTCATAATTTAAAAAGTTGAAGAGGTATTTGAATGCAGTTTTCTGTTTTCAATGTGATTTGATAATGTCTTTAAGGTGTACCTTAATTGAAAATAATGATTGTTTAGTAAAGTGGTTTTTGAAAATTGGTCGAAACATTTAAGTTCCAAAAGGGATCTACTCCACTAGTTTCAGAAAATAAAGAATGACATAGGAAATAAAGTGAAAATAAAAAAATTAAATCAAACCTGTTTTTAAGCTTACACGTATACATGTAGTATCTTTCATATGGCAGAAAATTAGCATAATCAAAGAAGTGCAACATCCTTAATTTAAAAATGTTGTTTTTCTCCTATTTCGTTTATATGGAGTTGATCCCTTTTGGAACATAGCTCTTCACATGTCTACAGCATTTTCCTTTGTGACACGGTTCAAGCTTAGGCCTAAAAAAAGAAGAAGTTTGATTGGCGTAACATGACCAAAACAAATAGGGTAGGTCGGTCGGGATTTATTTTTTTATTTTTTTATTATTTTTTTTAAATCACCTACTTTTGAACACTTAAAAGACAGCAGTACACACAAATGAAGAGACGGCAAAAATTCCTTTTTCTTTAAACATTTTTATTTTTATTTATAGAAACCAACAGACTTAAAATAGCCGAAAATGAAAGCAAACAGTCAACTTAATACTTTGTTTAATTTTTATTTTTTTTCCCCTCAAAATAATAAAAAATATTCAGGGTCGGCGATGTATTTAGGGTCGGTCGGGTTACGCCAACAATTTGTTTAGGCCTTATTGCACCGCCATTCTGATTGGTGTGTTTCTGTTTAAAATCCTGTATCAAGGTGGACTCAAATACTGGAGCAGGAATGTTGGGGACGTCACACCAGCCAATGATGTGGAACATCGTGGTTACTATCAGCGTCCACCCACCGCAGACGTGGAAATGACAGGATACGCACTGCTCTCGTACTTGGAAACAGGAAGCAGCGCTGACTTTGCCGAGGCTGCTGGGATAGCAAAATGGATGACGCAGCAGCGCAATTCCTACGGAGGATACACCTCGACACAGGTGAGGAAATGAGCTTGAGAAAACACCTATTGTATGAGTGGGTAGACCTTTCAAATTGGGCCGTTTAGTCAAAAGTTGTTGTTGTTTTTATGGGCGGTATTATTTTTAGAAATGTTTACACATTTTCAACAAAATAAATTTAACAAATATGTGCATATTTTATTTGAAAAATGAAAAGAAGAAAAAATATGTTATAACCCTAAACCCTACCAAATACCACAAAATACAGCCTGTTTCTATAACCCTGCAGGGAAGTTTTTTGATAGTGGACCCATTTTCTGGTGATTTATTTGGGTTGCCATTTGTATTCAAGCATGGATGCCATGTTTGAGAGGAGGAAAATGCTTAAAAAAGGATAGTTCTTCAAAGTAGGATGATGTACATTTGTCCATAGGGTGTCAAATACAGCAAGAATTGGTGAAATGGGTATTTTGAGCACGCAACAGAAATTCTTGATTGAAATATTTGTTTAGGTATCCATGGGTCACAGGAAAATACTTTAAGGGTCCATTTTGAAAGTCTATAAACTACAATAGAAAAAATGTGTTCGAACACTGACCCTAATTGCCATGTTGTTTGTATCGAAACTTGTTTATCCCTAATAATAATCCTACTACACCACACGGCAACAGATTCTTTTTCCGACCCCCAAAACTCACCAGAAATGTCCCCCCCCCCCCCCGATTTGAACCCCGGACCTCCTGCACCAAAGCCCAGCTTCCAATCCACTACACCACGGCTCCACTACACCTTGGATCAGTATATTCACCTCGTTATATAGTCTGGGTTCATTTTGTAGCCCAAAAACATGCACGTGGGTTATAAAAACAGGCTGGCTGTGTTGTTGCTGTGTGGTGTAGTAGGGTTTAGGGTTATGGTAGCCTGAAGTATCCCCTTCCTCATACCCTTCCCAACAGATCAATGTGCTGATGGTGGACAAATTGTGGAATTCAACATAGATCAGGGGGAGAAGGGGAACACTTTACATTACACCTACAAAGTGTTTGAACAATATTTTCTAACATTGTAGCATGGAATCCATCTATGTATACAAGCACCCCCCTCCCCCCCCCCCCCCCCCCACCTCACCCCATCCAATGATATTATACAAATATTGACTGCAATGAGGGGCATGGTTCAAATTATAGGCCCAAGGTGATCTCGAAAACCAGACTATGCCCCGAGGTGTTGAACCGTGACCCGAATGAAATCAGTGGATATTTGATTTATATACCAAATATATAGATTGTTGTCATTTGATTGGTTAAAAGAACATTCCCTATAGACTTATTAACCTTAGGCCAACCAAAGTTCCATGAAATGAAGGTACACGAGACCAAACCTTCATTTTTCTGTTGAATCGGACACAAATATTGATTTCCGAATTCGGAAGGTTTGTCACTGTATATTCTTACTGCTAAACTGCTAGAGGTAGCGATTCTAACAGCCTATTTCACTGGACACTTTGCATTTAGGCTAGCTGAATCCATGATATCTTTGATACCTTCTTCGTCAACAAGCGCAATTAGACCAATATTTGCTTTTTAGTCATTTCTTAAAACGGTACAACAACACGAAACTGATCATGAAAAATTGTAAACAAAACTTTACGCAGCAGACGAATAAATGCAAAAAGTCAAAGGTCAACTCTCAAGCACCACATAAATATATACAGGGTGTTAAATACGAAATTGTTCGCCGTCTTATTACGTTTCGTCTATCGGGGCCTGGGTGTTTTAAACGGGTCACGGAATGCGGATCGCTTGAATCGTGAACCATGGGATGTGACGTCATCAAAAAAGACTAGTGGTTTTTCATGAAGTCATATCGAAATTGAAGGCATAGCTTGATTATCCCCTCACTTATAACCAATCAGATGACAGGAATCTATGTATGTGGTATATAACTAAATTGCTATAAAAGTATTGATTTTGCTTTTGAAACACGCTTTATCTTATAACACCAATGTGGTTGCTATTTGTATAGGATACTGTGATTGGACTCCAGGCTTTGTCTGAATATGCAACCCTGCTGAACTCGGCGCCGAGAAACATAGTCGTTGCCATCTCTGCCACAGACAGCGCTAGCGACACTCAAGAGCTGACCATCAATGAGGACAACAGCATTGTTTACCAACAAGTAGAGGTAAGAGACTCATTATATTGAACAATAAAAACCAAGGAAAACAGCAGCTGCATGCAATGCGTTGAATCAACCAGAGAATTTGAATTTGAATTGCAATGTTGTTTGAAATCACAGATTCTCCCATTGAAAGCTGTATACAAGGAGGGTAACTGGGAGCAAAGGTTCCACTCAGAGGGACCCCCCCCCCCCTCCCTTGTGACTCCTGCCCCCCCCCCCCCCCCCCCCAGAGCAGTGGCATAACTAGGGTCTTCAATTTGGATAAGGGCATGAGGGGGACAGGCTTGTGATCAGGGGGACAACCAACTATGTATCTTATATGTACTTTCCTAATGATCTTCCTTTTAACATGGATTGTGTTAACTTGGTTCAATAATCCTCATTTAGAAAAAGGTTGCAACTTGTAAAGACAATGAAAGTAATATATTGCCTTTTACCACTACATGATTTATGGAGAGAAAAGCTAACTTTGATCATGTTAAAAGGAAGTATACTCTTAGAAAACTACATATAAGATACATTCTTTTGCCATAAAAGGGCTATAATGCTCTGATGACTCTTCGTACTCCTTGAATCCAATTGAATTACGCATACTTTCAATTTAATTTTCCAATTCAATGTTTTCCCAACAGGCCAAGTACTAACAGACTTTGACCGTATGGTCACCGTGTGATCTGGGGGTATTTGTCATTTTTTGTGTGTTCTATTTCGTTGTCAAGGCGTACTGCGCACCTGCAACGTTTTAACGCACATACAGGCGCCTGGTGCGTCTCTTTTTGATGGAGGCGCATCTGTTGGATTGCTGAAACATATCGTCAGCCTGCTTCGATAATTGCCTAACTCATTTTTTCTAGTTCTTAGAAAACAACAAAAGTATGAAACCTGTTACCTGTGTACCTGTTACTCATTTAGCATTATTGATGGATGGCTATTCATTATGTGGAATGTGTCTTGTATTGTTGATGCCTCAATTGGCGTGCATGGATGCACTAGTCCAAGTCATATATAGAAACAGATGAACACAGCCATACAATAATTTGATTAATTCCATGGATTGGTCAATGCAAATTCAATAATGCAAAATGAGTAACATGTTGGAGTGGTCTGGTGGCCCTTTTGCAACAAAGCTCTTCATTTATCAACACTTTTGATTGGTCAATGACTTAGGAATTATAACAGCATGTGCATAATGTAATGAAGTCATGATTTATGCAAAAAACTCAATTTTGCTGAAAAGTGAGTTAGGCAATTATCGAAGCAGGCTGACGATATGCAATTCGGCGCAGCCCCGACCCAATCGCAAAACGCATGGCACAACGCAATGCAGTTTCATGCGCAAGGACCTGTGTTGCATTTTCAATTAGTGTGGAATATCACAATCAACACTTCGCGGCAGAGTTTGGATTTAGGGCCAGTGCAACCTCTAGAGTTAAGTATTCTTTTGTTTTCCCTATTTGCAGCTGTCAGCAACAAGTGGCACCGTAACAGTAACAGTCTCCGGCACAGGCAACTGTCTGATTCAGTTCAACGTTGATTATAACATAAACAATGAGAACCTCGTTGATGACTTTGATTTCACTGTGAAGGTGATTGATCAGAATAGAAACCGGGTTGATGTCACGCTGTGTGGAAAGTAAGTTGATATTAAAGGTCTATGTTCCGATCACTTTTTGGGGCTATGATTTTTTTTTTCACATCAAGATATTTTGATATCAGAAGAATCCCCATATTTTTCTCATTATGTGTGTAAAATTTTAGAGGCCAGAAATGTTCCATTTAGAAATTATAGGCTAAAATGTGGTGAATTACTGCCAAAGGTGGTTAACCACCAACCAGTTTGTGTACTACTCAATGGGCATACATTTTGTGATCTTGTCCTTCTAAAAATAGAACCATTGGAGTTATGCAACTCAAACTTTGGAATGCGACAATTTTAAGGATGACCTTTCATGTAAAATAGAAAACATTAAGTTAAAAATCGGACCAGCAATCGGAACATCTACCTTTAAGAGACTAAAATATGGTTCACAGCTGTTTTGCTATATGCACTTGCGCAAATGTTGATATGCTCACAATAGCACTCCCCTGCGGGGTCGTGCCATTATTCACACATCAACACTAGCCTGTGTGCATTGATTTGTCCAATTTCTCTCGAAACAATACATACGCATTTATTGACATATAATCTAGATACAATTTATAATGGTACATTTGTCAACACTCTGCCAAAAAGTGCTCTATGGTGTTTTTACCACCAGAGCGAATACATGAATGATGAGTTAACCTCTAGGCAATAGGCATTTTCATTACTAATTAGTTTAGACGTATAATCTACATACAAACAATGAAACCATATGTTCGTCCTTATGAGGTTGACATTGAACTAGGGGTGTTTTGGAGACTTGTACCCCCTCTAGAGGCCTTGCAGACTGCATTTCATGGTTGACCCTGCAATGAAAACAAATCCCACAACGATGATTGCCACCTATAAAATACCCCACAATGTACCTCTGATAAGGCCCCCCCCCCAAAAAAAAGGTGTTTGCTTGTCCTCGTCCGACCGACTGTCTTCTACGTTCCCGACCGTGACGTTTTTAACTCTTTTTTTTCTTCTTTTTATTCCCAAAAAAAAAAAATCACCTTTTTTCGTTGGTGAAAAAAATATATATCATAAAAATGGGAGAAAAACATGTTTTGAAACACCACTTTTGCTGGACAGTGCTAACATAAATAAAACTTGTTTTTAACGTTGAGATATTTGTCATTTACATATGTATTGTTATTTGTGAGTGTTCATATTGATACTTGATACAAGATTTTTTTTTTTTTTTTTTTTTTTTTTTTTTTTTTTTAAATCCGACCTACCGACCCAACTTTTTTTTCTTCATCTATGGACAAGCAAACCATTTTTTGTTGTTGGCCCAAGTGTAACTAGACAGATAAAGAAACAAAAGATAACCTGACTGTATCTATCAACAGCTACAAGCGAGATGAAGGTGAGCCTGAGCCTGGTATGGGTATCATCAACATGGCAGTGTTCTCAGGATTCGAACCCATGGAAGATGAACTAAAGGATAATGTGATACGGGATGCAAACATTGCTCGTCATGAAACCAGTGGACAGGGGGTCACAGTTTATATTAATGATGTAAGTAATATACAGGGTGTACAATTATGATACTGTGTTTGAGAAAATAAAAGCAATGGTGTATCTGAACCACCCGTTTCCTTTCGGGGAAGAGTTCCCTAGAAACACCACTTTAGGAGAAGAGAACCCTGGAAGCACCAGTTTTGGAGAAGAGTACCCTGGAAGCACCAGTTTTGGAGAAGAGTACCCTGGAAGCACCAGTTTTGGAGAAAAGTTCCCCAGAACCACCCGTTTTGGAGAAGAGTTTCCGCCTATTTGGTTTCTGGGGGGGGGGGACTACCTAATTTGCATTTGAAAATACCAGGAGAGCTCCCAGTCCTGCATGGTAACTGGCTATATTTTGCTATGGGTCTTCATTTGTTTGGGTGTACCATTATGTTATTTTAAAACTCATAGCGAGACCAATATTGGAGGTAAGGTAAAGCATCACATTTTATCATTATTATGTTTTGGATCCAATATTATCCACGCTTGGATTCATCAAAACATTGTAATGTCTTAAAGGCATATTATGTGATCTTTTCCAGAGAGCGCCCTCTATTCATGATTTTTTTTAGAAAGTAGATTTTCTTGCAGATTTACATTTCCGATCATAAAGCATACATACATTCCAAGTTATAGAGCGATACGATTCCTAATTACCTCAAAATCATGGTTTTAGAGTGAAAATATATAAACTGTCAGGATTCCGACAGTTTATTTTCACTCTAAAACCATGATTTTGAAGTAATTAAGAATCATATCGCCCTGTAACTTGGAATGTATGTATGATTTATGATCAGAAATTTAAATCTGCAAGAAAATCTGCTTTCTATTTTTTTTTTTCGATGTTGAGGGCGTTCCCTGGAAAGGTCACATAATATACCTTTAATGTAACACAGCACTTTTAAAAACTTTAAAACACTTTCCACAGCTATTAGTTTTACCATTTCGAAACAGATTTTTCAGGAACCTTTCCCAACTTTCAAAGCCTGTCTCAAGAATTACTGAAACAATACTAGGAATGTTTGTACTTATTTTAATGCATTTCTCACGATGATTCCAAATATGGTAAATTAATTATTTTGACATTTTTGAAACATATATTTACAATTTTTGAATGTTGACTGCAGGTGTATGTTCTGATCACTTTGTTTTTTCCATCAAAATAATGATTTTAATAGCAGAAGATAGCTCATATTTTTCTCATTATCCCTGTAAAATCTTAGGCACAAGGTATGTTTCGTTTATTAGATATGAGCCAAAATATAGTTAATTATACTGCCAAAGGGCAGTTCGTGTACAACTCAATGAGCAAATTTTGTGTGACCTTGTGCTTCTAAAATTAGAATGGAATGCAACTCAAACTTTGGAGATAGACTATTTTAATCATGCCCTCTCATCTAGAATAGAAAACGTCAAGTTGAAAAATGGGTCATAAATCAGCACAACAACATTTAACCTTCAGATGTGGTCTATATAATAATAATGCTACTAAACGCTAAAGTTCCATGGCATGGATTTCCTTTAATAATATGTCTCTGACAGTGTGATGAAGCTAAAATGCAATCTGCATTGGATACTAGTCTCTTTTTATAGAACAAGAAAGACCTATCAGAAGTAGTACCGTAAAACGGGGTGAATAGGGATAAAAATGGGAACATTTTTTAAAATGTCACCCGGCCAGTTTGTGTACCGTAAAACGGGGTGAATAGGGACATGAAGGCCCCATGTCCCTATTCACCCCGTTGTACGGTATACAAGATTAGTTTTTACAAAGTAATTATGGTAACACAAAGTCACACAATGATTAGATAGGAGGCTGTTTAGCAAGTGTGCCTACACCAGGACACAAAGCTTTAATTGAAAAGATGTACCATAAACTGGGGTGACTGTAGACACAGGGGTGGCTTTAGACGCACAAAAATAGAGCCTTTAATGGCTTTGGATGCACAAAAATAGAGCCTTTAATGAAACCATATTGAGTTTTCTGAATGTCCAAAGCCACCCTGTGTTCAAAGTCACAGCAGCTTAAGGTACCGTAATATGCAAGCCTACAGAAAGGCATGTCATCATTTATTTCTATATAATTTGTTAACAGGTCGGTACCCCTACCTGTGTGACTGTGCCATTACAGCGCACCAAGCCAGTGGCACATATCCAGCCAGCGCAGGCCTCCATATACCAATACTACAAAGCTGGTAAGTACAGGGATGCAAGACTTATGGACATTTTTGGAATTCCAGAAATGTGCCCATAAAAAAAAGAATTCCGGATTTTTGGACGAAGGACATCTTTTTTTTCTTTCTTTTTTTCTTCTTTTTTTTCTTCTTTTTTTTGCATTTCCGGAATCGGATGATGATATTTCAGGATAAAAACAGTCAAACATGGGTTTTTAGGGGTGATACCTTATAGCATATTCTCCAGACAAGCCCCTTTAAAAGTTTGACACCACGTGCAAATGCTCGGGCCATCTAGCCAAGCTCGTGTAAAATGTTCAAGAAATTAATCGATCACCCACTTGCATCCCTGTAAGTATGAACTGAAGATTATACCCAGGAATCGTCCCAACACAGGGGGCTTATACCAATACTGGGGAGCTGAGGGATGAAGATATGCCAACATGACACTGATATATTGTACCCAAAAGCAAGCCAATGGTTCTCCACAATCAAGTCAAAATACTTTTTTTCTTCAACACATTGAAGTTTTATTTATAATTCATGTACAATGCTCATTTTGCAATTATTTTTATTATGTAGGTACAAATTAAAATGTGATTCAATTTTGATAAAACAAGGTCAAGTTTAATGGGTCAAAGAAGAAGGGTTTCATTTTCAAGATATCTTATTAAAATTATTTGTAAGTGGCATTGTTTTAAGAACGTACCTGTGTTATATTATTTGACATCACACAATATAACAATTTCACCAGGAATTCTGGTAACACCAGTCAGTTTGTTCGATTAATTTAAAACATTCAATTTCATTGTGTTTTGTATGGGCGATCCTCGGTACAGGCCGCCAGTTTGTTCAATTAATTTAAAACATTCAATTTCATTGTGTTTTGTATGGGCGATCCTCGGTACAGGCCGCCAGTTTGTTCGATTAATTTAAAACATTCAATTTCATTGTGTTTTGTATGGGCGATCCTCGGTACAGGCCGCCAGTTTGTTCGATTAATTTAAAACATTCAATTTCATTGTGTTTTGTATGGGCGATCCTCGGTACAGGCCGCCAGTTTGTTCAATTAATTTAAAACATTCAATTTCATTGTGTTTTGTATGGGCGATCCTCGGTACAGGCCGCCAGTTTGTTCGATTAATTTAAAACATTCAATTTCATTGTGTTTTGTATGGGCGATCCTGGGTACAGGCCGCCAGTTTGTTCGATTAATTTAAAACATTCAATTTCATTGTGTTTTGTACGGGCGATCCTCGGTACAGGCTAGTGTGAGCCGGTATCCCCGGGGTTGATATAGATTGAACTGGTTCATAGGCCGGTCCACCATAAATATTGTCGGGTAAGCTTTAATGTGGCAAAAATAATGTTTTTTGGTAGGTCGGGTCAGAATACAAGTATTTGGGGTTCTTAAGGGCTGTTGTGAAGGAAGGGAAATAATTAGTGTCCAGCTGGTCTTTAATTTGCACACAGGCCCATCGGTCGATGATATGCAATACATAGTCGCTGTTCTGTCAAAACCGTGTGTGTTTTTCTGGCCCCTCAGCATGTATAAAGTAACACTGAACACTGGTAATGCATAGGAAGTGTTGCTTTATACATGCTCAAAGGTAAGAGCACTTACAAGTTTTTCATACATCTGTTTTGGTCCTTGAACATGTTTATAGAGCAGACTGCCTAAAGGTTACGCTTCGGAAGTATTACATACATGTACATGTTCAAAGGCCGGATAGAGATACAAGGTGTTGATAGAACAGCAACGATATAGCATTTCTCCCTAAAACAATCAACATAACATTGTCAATGATTCACACAATACTGATCCATTCATAATACGTTCAAATTCCATTTGCAGAAACTCAAGTGTATCAGATGTTCAGCTCCCAGACTCTATTGGAGAGCAAAGTCTGCGATGTGTGCGGCTCAAATTGCCCGAACTGCGACGATGTACCCGTAGGTGGCGGTACCAATGTGATCGTCAACAGCGCCCTCGTGATGTTGCTGACCGCTGTCACTCTGATTGCGCACAGATTTATATAAGTGTGAGTGATGATTCGTTGTCAACTCGTGATGTACACTGATTGTGTCAGTAAAGTACTGTATAGTCATCATCATGTAGTTTATATATTAATTTCTAAGTCTGTTTACTATTGGTCTTTCTATTGATGCAGTTAAAGGAAATAATTGTCATGGTAAACGGCTAGATGAAATTTAAGTATCTGGCATCAAAATGAGATGTTTGTTTTTCATCATATGAAAATAAATAAAAAGGAAAAGAGCAAATTTGGCCAAATAAAAATAACAACTATTTTCTCGTCCTTGAACTTTTGAAAAAAGGAGGATGAGGGCACTCTTTATTTTTTTTAGTAAACAATGTAAAATCACCATTACCAGCATGGTATTGCATGATTGGTTGTGTAACTTGAATAGCACAAGGCCTTTGTAAAATCTTTTTATTTAATGATTCGGGGGGGGGGGGGGGGGGGAGGTAACACAAAACCTGCTTTAAAATGCTCATTGGACCAAAGTAAATCTATTGCCAAGATGCCAGCCTTTTAAATATTTCAACAAAAAAGTTATGGAAAGAATAAGGGGGGAAAAAAGAAAATTATAGAATTCCTGAAAAATGGTGCGCGAGGGGACGAGAAACTGCTTTATTTTTTTACTTGGCCTTATATGAAATACAAATATATATGTAGGTGGTGGGTGAATGTCAATATTTATCCAGCAATCATTGATATTCTGTTAGTTATTTTTGTATCACAAATAAATTGTATATGTGTCATATAGGGACTAATGATTACTGTTCCATCGCAGTGAGCCATCAATTGATTATTTGATAGACAATCAGCTGTATGTAATCTTTCATGTAGCGTCATATTGTACTGGTGCAGTGCTCCGATGATTAGTCATATGGCTACTATAGCTTAGGTTAACAAGGAGCACTTGAGTCGTACTCCACATCAGGATGAATAAAAAACATTGTCAGATTTGCACTAAGGCGACAGGGGGAAAACCTGTTGTTTTTTTGGTTTCTTGGAATTTTTTTGAAAATCATTTGAAAATTTGTTGCAATACTTTTTGTGTTGAAATTATTTTTAAATTTGTTGCAATCCTCTGTTTGTTGTTGACATTTTTGGAAATATTTGCCTTTGGGGTGTTTTGAGGGTTGGTTGTAACATGCATGATTTTTGTTTACATTTTTATTTGAGTGGTCTCCAAAAGACATAAGGACTCTCTGATGATCCTATGATTGGGCATTGGCGGTGTGTGTGCCAGTACAAATATATACATGAAAATGACCCCAAAGGAAATATATCTGCATTTGTAATTAAGTGTCTTTAACACATCAATGAAGTTGAGATGGGCTGGTTCCTGACTCTTCTGATTATCTATGTTTCTATGTTTTTTAGTCAATTCCATGTTATTACAGGGTTTCTTAAAAGGTGAACGTAAACTGTTTTCAAGTGGAAATGGACATGTTCATGTAAACATTTTAAGCTTTTTGCATGTAAAATGTGATGCGATATGTGAAAACCCGCCACATGGTGGCATTTTTCATATTGGAGATATTTATTTCATAAGAAAGCTAAAATTGTGCTGATTACAGAACTGTTTCGATCATTTTTCTACGATCACTACAAAAAAAGTTATGAGTGAATGATGATTGTGATGTCATCAAAAGCTACAAAACAAGAAATCATGAAAACAGGCCAAAAAAGATACATAATTCAATATAATAACATTATAAGGTTAATAATAAAAGTGACTTAAGTAAGTTTTTGAAGGTGAAATTTTATGAAAGATGATGATACAAAGTATTGGAAACTAATTTTCTTTAAAAAAATCTTTAAAAACAAAAAAGTTTTTTTATTTTTTATTTTTTTATTTTTTTTAAATTACCCATAATCCCTAGTTCACATTTTGCGACATCCGACGGGTTTTCACAGATCACATCACAAATTATGAGATTGAAATTATATGGAGCTCTCAGAATGGATGAAGTGAGCATTATTGGTGAGATTGTTTAAGAATAAGGATTCTATGCCAACCAAAATCTAAAGATGAAAAGAAATCTTTAAAAATATATAAGATTTATTGACAATAATAAGATATCATGTTGGCAACAAATTATATATTTCTACTTATTTCCTGTTGATATAGTATCATGTTGAGAAAGCTAACTCTTGAGGATGTTATGTATCGATGTGTATCAAATTAAAGGATAATATACAGGAATACATGATGTAGGCACCCTCATCTTTGTTCATGGTGTTGGGTGCTCTTTACCCAGAGTGCCTTGCTTTGATGTCCCAAGAGTTAGTGTTGCATACAGGGGTAACTATTCTCCCAGAAAACCTTAATTAAGCCACACACAAATTGTTGTGTTGCCCTTAAGTGCCAAAAACATTGAGGTCAGGTCGGTAGGTCAAATCTTTTTGCTGAAAAATATTACTGACTGCCGTGGTTCATGTCAAGACAAAATTGGTAAATGTCAATTTTACTGATGTTTCTAGTTTGATAATAGTTTAAAAACTATTCAGGCAAACTTATTCATTCATCTCAAGCAGAGAATAGTAATATTTTTACAATTTGGGTCAAATTAAAATCTAAGATTTTTTAGATTTTAAGGTCCGTTGCCTTATTTCCCAGCGCTACCGTTGTCTGACCAATCCCTTCCATACTCCAATACTAAGCTGCCACCCAACTAAACCATAATTCAACCAAAACTGCCACCGATCATACTCAAAATCTAACCCTAAAAATATTTACTTTTTTGCCATTCTTCTATTTTTACTCTCTTTTTTATAAATATTAAATATGAAATTCTTCCCAAAAAGAGAAAAACTATTCCCCAGCATTTACAGCAAATATCGGAAAAATAGGCACCTATGCATTCAGAAGAAAGTGTGTGAGTTTGGTGTAGAATACAAAGAGTATAACAATATAGTTTCTGCCTTATTCAAATTAAGTTGACACTGAAGTTTAGAACTCTCAAGCGAGTTGCTATAACCACAGCATTGTGATTAATCTTGATGTCTTGCTATGTATATTATGTTAACCAATAGAATATTGTATATTAACCTGTAATGTAAGAAATATCATGATTCTGCAAACTTGATTAATTTAGTGATTTCTATAAAATTAAATGTGTAGTTCAAGGGTGAATATAAGAAAATTGGAACCAGGGGACAATTTCTAGAAATGTGTGAATAAGTGGCTCCCAGGTAAAGCATTTTCCATTGCAAACTGGTATTAAACCAGGGCCATTTCACAATCTATGAGAGCCAAACAGCACCTGAGTGGAGTGAAATCAGTTGATTTGTTTAAAAATCATTTTATTCTGTGAATAAATAAAGTGAATATCACTCAACTCATATATGGAGAAAAAGAATTACCCCCTGGCCCCCGCTTATTTTCCCCCTTGGTATAGTTGTATGCATGTTCTTCATTCCACCTGAAATGTGATTTGACGTCATCAGGCCATAGAACTGTTTTATTAGGCAAGCAATCTGAATGTGCTGGTGTATTTACATCATCAAAGGAGAGTTCAGCTTTGAGTGTAAATGATGTGTTTTATCTCTGGAATAGGTGACCCAGGAGATCCCCTTCGCCGTGGATAACAAAGCAAAATGTTTTAACATTTCAGTTGTATGCTCTACACCATACACAAGATCGTTCCTAGTGACCGTGTGAGGCAGTGTAACATTAGCAAAATTTCCAAAGTTCATAAAATGTTTCTTTTCACCCGATTTGCATACTTTCAACTGTAAAAAACATGGAAACACTTACATTGTGTGCAAATATGATAACATTCAATTCAATGGTACCATATCATTCAAAGAGGTACAAAAAGGGATATATTTTGGCCGTTTTTATGATCAGTGCAATCTGAAATTTGTTGACTTCATGATGTTTGTTGTCAACGGCATGTGACGTCATTCTGGGGTCACCTATAGGCACTGACTTCACATTCATGTTTTAGATGGAATGGAAATTAGACTCTTGTCTTTCATAATAAAATATTAAACATGTAAGAGAAAGTATACATGGGCTGTATAATGCAACCAGTTTAACATAGAATTTCAGATAAACGTTTACAGTTAAATTTGTATTTTGTGAAGTTTTCCCCCATTTTGACACTACATTTATGTTGATTAAATTTTATCAGCATGTTTCATCCTATAATCAAAACAAAAATTGTATCGATCACATCGTGTGGCGTGGGGTCTTGTTGATTAGGGCCGTGATTGGTCAATTACCTATTTGTTTACAAGTACGTCACATCTTCCGGTTCTACCGCGCCCTTGCCATTGCGAATGAAGCGGTTACGCATGATACACACCAGTTGCATGGGACGCAGGGGGATCGTATACGCTGTGATTGACAAATTTTTGTTTTGATTATAGTGTTTAGTGTCTGTTATCAATATAGACGCTGTCGATTGGGCCTAAATAACAATTTACCTCTATCAAATCAAATTTTGCTTAGAGTATACAGTTTGTGTCAAATTTAAGACAAAAATGCCACATGATGGATACATGTGTTATTGGTGTTTTGATACCAGCTTTGAATTTTTGAAGGGGTTGCATAATAGCACATGGGTACTTTCTATTTGTGTCAAATACGCGTAAAAAAAAAAATATTTGCATGTAAAAGTAGATTTTGTCTTAATAATTTGAGTACAGCCCCCTCCCCCTGTGGGGAAACAGCAAACCCTATTTTTGTTAATAATTAATCATGAAAATAAACCCAACCCTATCAAGTGTTTGAGGTTCTTTGATCTCAAATACGTTTATTACTTTAAAATTCATCATGTAAATCAACAACAACAAAAATATTGTAATTTTAATATTTGATAATAATAAACAAAGGTAAGGTGACAGGGGGAACCTTGTTGTACAGGGCAACGAAAACCTCTCGGGTAGGGTATGTTGGCATTTTTTTTTTGTGGGGGGGTCTTTATTATTTCAAAAGTGCCAGGTTAATGGTGAATTTTCATTCTTTTTCCAAAAATTTTAAAACATTTCACAATTCTCAAATAAATTTTAAAAAATCAACATTTCCCAAAAATGCTCCCAAAATGTTCAAAACATTTTCTTTTAAAAAAGAAGAAAATAGGTTGGTTAGGCCTGTACAACAGGTTGTTACCTATAAGAGGTGTTATAATGTGTATTGTGATAAAGTATACATGCAAATGTAAGACCAAAGATAAAGATTTTTTATATTTTTAGAGCGTTAAAATATATTATTCTATAAGGTCATGTGTTTTAAGCTCGCCTCCTTTCGCGTTACACACGGATTTTGGCTTTCACGACATGATTTTAACTTTACACATTTATATTTGCTTGTATACCCCCCTGAGGTAGTAAAAGTATATATTTTCTGAAGGGAAATTTCATGAGGAAACCAAATATGCCATTAAAATTATAGTACGACTAAGAACTAAAATGGTATGATCGGAAATGTTCGTGAAAATATCAGAGTTTTTAATTTTTAATTCGAGATCCATATATTTTTTATACCTACCCCTATCATTATTTACTTTACATATTTGAATTCCTCATGAAATTACCCATTAGATGATATATAATTGTTAAAGTTACTACGTCGGTATGGTAATTATACCGGCTAGTGAATATCTCCAATTTTTATTTTATATATTTTTAGAATTTTCAAAAATATTTGTTTAAGGATGAACCCTTCCCTGATATAAACTGCATTTCTGAATTCCTCTAGTTACAAGCTTTCCAAAAATGTATACTTTTGCTATCATAGGTTGAAAACTTTTTCTGTTATTGTCATTTTTATAAATCCGGTAAATTGAGGCTGATTATTCATGTTTACTGTGTAGCGAATAGGAAGAAAGCTGATGATCATTGTCTTATCCATAATTAATTAGTTGTTACAAATAGTTGACAAGTCTGTTGAACCACATACTTAAAGACTACTAATTATCCTTTAAATGGGACCAGAATGGTGTTTGTAACATTAGGAGATGACTAGTTATTGTAAAAAGAACAAAACATGGGATTATCCCCATTGAGTTTGTACAGGCGACACCCCTTCCAGAAACACCCCTTCCAGCACCACCCCTGGTCCCCAAACATCAAACAGCTGTATCTCCCATTCTGTATTAGCTATACCAATGCCATTTTGCAGGCAGATAGCTTGTTATTAGGGCTTTAAAATGATACCAAATTTGTTGAGATAGCTTTTGTGGTTTTAAAAATATTTGAGGAAAATTACAGCATGAAACTAAAAAATGTAACGGCACCACCCTATTGGGAGGCGAGTTCATAACGCGTGACCATAATTAAATAATATTAGATATATACACATTTGCAGTTCCACTTTTCAAATGTCACATCACTGTATATCTTTGCTGTGCATGTTTTATATATATCTTTGCTGAGCATGTTTTATATATATCTTTGCAAGCTATTGCAGCCAATAAAATGGTGGTCTGGGAACATTGTTGTTTGCTTGTGTATTTTCTTGATGTTGAATGGTATCACAAAGGCCGATTCCGGGGGGGGGGCACTCAACCTTTTTTTTTGGGTAGGGTGTGCCGCACAGGGTCTCAAAAGGGGGGGGGGGGCTACAGAACTGAACTGACTGGATAGTATGACGAAAATTAGGGTCTTAGGAACTGATTTTTTCAAAATAGTAGGTCATGAGAACTGGCCTATAGTTCAATTTTGATTAGCAAGAACGCAAATTTCGCGATTTTTTTGGGGTTTTAGAACGCACAATTTTTGAGGAATTGAGGCTTTGGAACACAAAATTTCGCGATTTTTGAATTTTCAATCAAATTGGGGTCTTAAGAACTGATTCAGGCTCAAAAGGGGGGGTCATAAGAGCTGGCAGCAGAGGGTGAAAAAGGGGGTCTTCAGCGCGGCACATACCTATACCCTTTTCCAATGTCAGTGCCAACCTCCCCCCCCCCCCCCCAGGGGCTGATTATTAAAGGTGGGTGTCCCTGTTTCGGCCAAAAATGATCAGTGTTCATTATAGAACACATACAAAATATTCCTGTCGTTTGGTTGGAATACTACATCATGTGACATAACAATATTTGGACTAGTTCCCAATATTTCACAAGAGGGAAATAGTACCTTTTTATGGGATTGATTTCCCTGCTGCTCATGGTAATTGATTTGATGATTTATGAGCAGGGCTCAAAATACACAGGGCGAAGGGCGATTAGATTAGACTTGCCCTTTCCGACCGACCCGAATTTTAGGAAATCTAGGGTTGCTATTTTTTATTTATTTTTTCAAAAAAAAAAAGAAGTTTAAAATATTTTTTTTTTTGTTGTTGAAAGAAGCACACAACAATTAAGAAAGATGAAAACGTGTGTTTGAGTAGTATCCTGCTTGTTTAAAAATCATAAAAACATCCAAAAAAATCAACAACAAAAAATCAACAAAAAAAACCTTCTTTAAGGGGGGACTTAAGGAAGTTTTTTGTTGAAGTTTGTTGGTGCTGTAATTATTGAACCATGACTCAAATGTATATAAAAGTATACCTTTTTGGAAAGGAAATGGATCAGAGAATCCAAATTTGGCACTTTTTTGACCCAATTTTTTTGAACAAAGCTAACAAACATAATTTTGAGTTTAAAATGCCCAAATCACTTGATGATGATGTTAAGACACTACTGGAGGGACTATTTTTTTTTTTTTAAATCTAATCCAATATTTTTTGAAATTTTGACAAAAAAAGTGTAAAAAAAAATTAAAAATCCATTTTTTCACGATTTTTGGCACTTTTTGGTCAAAATTTTCAAAAATATTAGATTAGGTTTTAAAAAAAAAAAAATCGTCCCTTCATTAGTGTCTTAACATCATTATAAAGTGATTTGGCCATTTTTTTACTCAAAATTATTTTTTGTTAGCTTTGTTCAAAAAAATGTGGGTCAAAAAAGTGAATTTTGTGATTTTCTCAAAAAATTGACGCCAAATTTGGATTCTCTGATCCATTTCCTTTCCAAAAATGTATACTTTTATATACATTTGATTAATAGTTCAATAATTACAGCACTCACAAAATTCAAAAAATCAAATCAAAAACTTCCTTAAGTCCCCCCTTAAAACGTGTTTTTGTGTAGTAACATTTTTTTATTTTTTTATTTTAAAAATCCGACCGTCCGACCCAGACTCAGGCCCTGAAAGGGCAAGTCAACTTTTTTTTCTTCTTTTTTCCTTATGTGCGGTAAATATTTATACTATATTCTATATGAAGGCACGTCATAAATTCAGTCATATCCTAAAATCTGTTTAAATTTCTGCAGTGGTACAAGCAAAAATTCACTTAAAATGTTCACATAGGTGTCCCTTAAAAAGGGTGCACATGTTCAAATCTTGACTCCGATTGTATTTTTTCTCCATCTAAAAATATGTTGATCAACAACGAGTCCTCAATTGGCTTGTGCCAGTTTTTAGTCAAAATTGAATTTAAAATTTATATGATCACTATAACTAGATAACCTTTCAGACACAAGTTGTTTTTTCGAATTTGCCTATCCAGATATGCTTGTTTAACCATGAGCAATCAAAATCAAAGTTGTGCCAGATGTTTGAAACAAATCATCAATATGTAAAATTGAAGCATTCTTCATAAACACGCAAACATTTGACTTGAGTACTTAAATTTAAAAAAGGATATTTTGGGATAGAATTAAGCAAATGTGACAACACAAACAGTATTCAAAAGCTATACAAGTTATTTTTAAGATCATATCGACATCAATTAGTAAATACTGAATATTAAACGAGCAAAATGACTCTTTTCACAAGCATTTGTTTTGTCCTAAAATGGCACAACCCGTTTTAAGTACCTGTGGTTGATCAAGCATATCGTTGCATTGGTAAGGGCAATTACAATAGAATAACAGCATTTGAAAGTTAACGAGCTGATATAATCAATAGTGCCAAATAATGAATATTAAATGAGAGCAATTACGTCGACTGGCCACTGCTACAGAAGTGAGGAGCCTGTATCCAAACTAGTGCACTGGATCCCCAAACATGGCAAAAGAAATTTATCGATCTACTCAAGCAAGATACTGGACTGGAGACGAGTAACATAAAGACAGCAATGAACGACAAGAGTGTGGAGAAGCATCGTAGATTGGGGACACAACCCGAATTAAGCAAATTAAGCAATTACGTCGAACATGTGCACCCTTTTTTTAGGGACACCCTGTATACAAATTAATAACCACTTTTGGAGGTGGAGATAATTTATTATTTTGTCACTTGAAGCATCTAAACAAACATCTCCATAGCCTACAATTTACAGAGAAAATATTGTCTTTCTTTGGATACCTCTCAATTTTGATAATGGGCAAAATGAATTTGATTGGGTCATCTTTAAGAGAATAAAATATAACCATTTTTGATTGGTTGCTTGAATATCCTGTGGTAATGGGTGAACAGGTCCCTAGACGAGTATGGTATGTTGACGCAACATTGACAACATTGAGTTGTTATTAGGCAAAACAAAAAAACAAGTTTGTTTCCAGTAGCACGCACATTGAATTCTGACGCTTGATTCTTGCGCATTTAAAAGAATTTATTGAAAAAACAGAAACTCTCTTGTTAGTGCCCCATCTTTTGTCGAAATTGTGTCCAACATGTTTCAAGATGGCGAGCATAAGAGTAATAGTATGGTTCCTTGTGTATTTTTAACTAACCTTTATGCTACATTTTGAGTTTTTATCTTTTCTAGGTAGTGATTACCCTCAGGAATTCAATTTTCATTGTTCCCACATAATCTGAGCCTTTATGCAATTTAACCCCTGACCTTTGATAGCAGCCAACCGGCTTCAAGAAAAAATGAGAACAATGACTTTTAGATTCCTAAGGGTTAATACTACCTAGAAAAGATAAAAAAATCAAAATGTTGCAAAAAAAAAGCTAGCAAACTAAAGAAACATATCATAAGACAACACACTATAACAAAAATTCACAAATTTGACTAAATAAACCCATTTCAAGTGAATCTCTTCTATAAATTTGCATTAAAAAGAGTGATTTTGCTGACAAGTTCACTTTCAGTAAGCCTATTATTAATTTGTCGATCTTGGGTTTCGCCAAAAATAAACCACCCGCATTTCACATTTGACTTTTCAGGCTTGCATTTTTTTTTACCTAATCAAAGCAAACTATTCTTGATCATGAAATTTGCCACATGCATGGATGAGGCATGAACACAGTGAATATAAAATGTGTGACTGCATTGTATTCGTGCATATTTCTGAGGTGCATGTTTGTCGATCAAGAAGTCAATTTCTTTTTATTACAGCAACAGAACGCAACGATATGTTTTCATGTGGAAATAGTGTAGAATTTCAAAATGAATCTCTTCGATGGCTCGATATCTATCGTAAGGAACATTGAAGCATTGGGAATCATTAATTCACACTAGTAAAAACACAATACACACAGTTCATATTAAATATCAGATGAATATAACGTGTTTAATCCATTTGATTATGTTTTTCAAAAATTGTACATTTCTCGTTTTTACAAATGCATAGCTGTACATTTCATTATTTACAATAACTAACTAAATAACAGAGAAGTAAATCTGCAAAATGTTTTTACCAGTCCACTGGTAATTCTTTTTGAAGAATAAACACCATGCACAAGACGCACGTCAATGCATGGGTGGTTTACTACTAAAATCCGGTAGGTGGTCTGAAAACCAAGATGCGTGTAGTGGGGTGGGATGATTTCTAAAGGCAACTTTCCCTTTATTACGGAGCCATTTTGTTGATATATTATATACAGTCATCACAATAAGTAACTGACCAGGTAATAAACATGCTGACAACTCTAAAGTATAACTCCTACATAAACATAATTAATGATTTAAAGTTGTTGAGAAATTTCTCTTCTTGAATTTGAGATATTACATGCTAAGAATGGTTGATTAATGAGGAAGTTATGATCCCAAATGTTAGGGCAAGTCTGATTTTCATTTTAACATTTTCTTTTTAACACGGGGAGAGTATGACAGGTAAAGCGTGTGTGCCGTACTGATCATCGGTAACAATGCCACCGGCCGACTTTGTAACAACCAGGCCATCGACGGGTGAATTGGCACTACCACTACCAGTAATCAATACTTTGTAGGTCTGAGTCCCCGTGTTGAAAATGAAAATGTGAAAAAGAAAATCAGACTTGACGGTACATTTGGGATTGTAACTTCCTTGATAATCAGCCATTCTTAGCGTGTAATATCTCAAATTCAAGAAGAGAAATTGTTCACCATGTTTATAATTTAATATGTTTATGTATGAGTTAATACTTTTAGAGATATAAGCACATTTATTACCTGGTCAGTTTCTTATTGTGATGACTGTAGATCCAGATACAAGGAGCATGTTGATTTTGATGAGAAAATGTCCGAAAAAAATGCTCCCAGCACACGCTCCTCGGAAGGGTGACAGACTATTTTAATCACTTATTTGATTATTTGTGCAAAATGTATAATCTTTTCTTAAAGCGATTTTAATTTCAATTTTTCAAAATGCAAATAAAAAATGAAATGCGCAAATTTACGTTGCCAAAGTGAGATGTGCTAGGCCTACCAGAAACAACCTTTTGTTTTTTCCGCCTAATTGTAGTTAATTGCTTTTATTCTGTAATGTTTTCCATCAGGGATTAAATTAAGTCTTGGCCAGTTCAATCCCTCGCTAGTCCATCGCGGACTAGGGTTACTGTATGACTGCGGCGTTAACTCTTTTTTTCATGTTTTTTGTTTTTGTTTTTTCATTTCCTCAAAAATCAGGTAGATTTCAGATCTGAACTGAAGAAAAAAAGGAAAACAAATCTGCAGACTGCATTAGATTTTCAGTCTCTCATGTCATCTAAGACAAACTTTTTTTTGTTTGGCCTTAGAATTTGATGAATATTGACATCCATCAATTTAGAAGTATCTCCAGAACTATCAACACAACCTATCAAAAGTATACATTTTTGAAATGCTGAAGATCTAAGCAAAACAGGGTGGCCTTGTAGTAGGCATAGCACAATGCACACACACAGAGTCTGCCACTGGGAGCATTACACCAGTGAACAACAACATATGAAGAGCTGTGTTGCATAAAGGCCTACATCCACTTCTACCTGTTACTCATGTTGCATTATTAAATGGATGGCTATTCACGATGTGGAATGTGGTTTGTATTGTTGCCTCAATTGGCATGCATGGATGCACTAATCCAAGTCATGAAGACAGCCATGGAATATTTGGATTAATTAATCATGCAAAATGAGTAAGATGTAGGAGTGGTCTGTAAGCCCTTATGCAAAACAATCTGTTCATATAATGTATGCAGCTCCACTTTGAAAAACACCCCTATATAAAATTAATTATCCTCACATTGGGCACTCCCTGTAGGGCAGTGAGCTTGCCATATATGGTAGCCATGACCTTGGACTACATAACCTTGATCCAGGTATAAATACTTATCATCCGATTTATAGTTATGACTGTTTTTACCAATTTTCGAAATTTGCTCTGAACTTGAATATATTGGGCCAATTTAAATAAACCTAACCTGAGATATTGTACTAAACACTTCAATCCATTTAGTGATATGCTCAGATTTTGCATCCTTTGAGTGCCCAAATGTGAGGAAAAGACTGAGAATTTAAATATGGGTATTTAAGAAATGGAAAAGCTTGTTTAATTTCTAAATCCATCAATATTTGTCAATCAAATTGGGTATACATGTTATATATCTATTACCGATCACTCTTATGATGGGGAAAAAATTGTCGGACATTGCTCATTTGCATATTAATGACTTGAATATTTAATGAGCTTATGAAACTAAATTATAGTTTAACAGATTGGGTATCGTACAGTTGGCCATAATACCAAGTTTGATTGCAATACACCATTCACATCTGGATTTATAACATTTACGCATATTAGTTAGCTGGACTTAGTCACTTTTTTGATTGCGGTCAGTAAAACTGGTCAAAATGACCAATTTCACTAGCTAATTTTAGCTTAATGCAATATAAATTTACCATATTTGTTAATTTAACATGGTATATATCAATTGTTAAAGAAATATGTGTAAATGGTGTTTTGAATGTTACATTATTAACAAATTGAGCTCTCTAAATCCTGATAAATTATATTTGTGGGCATTGTTACTGTTTTTGGCAGGTTTTCGGCCATTTTTCGAGTATCTCAAAACACCGTACCACAAGAATGCATTGACCGATTGTCATAATTCTTTTTGGAAAATAAATCTTTCATTGCAATCTTTCATTTTAATCCAATTTTGTACATGTCTCAATCATTTGAATGTTATGTGTGCTATGCCTACTTGTAGCTACACAGGATGATACAATATAACTAATTAAATGCATTCTTGCAGTGATAAATTGATGTTTTTGGTTAGAATAAATGGTAACAATTTAAAATGGCCAATAAAGCATGATTATAGCAGAATCTATGACAAGCGAAACTCAATTAAATACACGCGAGGATCAAGAAAATGATATACCAGCCGAGTTAGTGAAATGAATAAATAATATATATGAAGAGGTATTTTGCAAAAGGGCTATGGTGCATTTTTTCAAAAAATGAGTTTGATATAGAAATGTATAGGGAAAAATCATATGTTTCAAGGAAACAAAGTCATTTTTTTTCAAAAAGACCTACATCTCATTGTAAACAGCCATTGAAATTGTTGTTTTGTTGCAAAAGGGCCTGTATCCAGAATTAAATCGGGATACAGGCCCTTTTGCAACAAAACAACAACTTCAATGGCTGTTTACAATGAGATGTAGGTATTTTTGAAAAAAATGACTTTATTTCCTTGAAACATATGATTGTGACCTATACATTTCAATATCAAACTTATTTATTTGAAATGATTAAAATAAATGATTTTTTGTGTGTGGTATTTTTTCTTTATGTACAAACAGATGGAGTTTTGTTGCAAAAGGGCCTACATCCAAATTTTCAAAAAATGTAAACATGATTTTAAAAAAAATTAAAACTAGCACATTTAAAATTTATTTCAATTTCAATTAGTATGTAGTGTACCTCTTTCATAATCCATTCAGTTTTTCAATTGCTCAACTTGAATATTTAGAAACAGTTTTTTGACTTTTTCTCAATAAGAGCCAAAGTGGATGTAGGCCCTTTTGCAAAATACCTCTTCATATATAGACTCGATCAAACTGGCATGAATTAAATTATCAAAGACCTTAAAAATACACTGTCTCGAACCCAGTCCCTCTCGCATTCGTGGCAATAGGATAATCCACTAGACACAGTCCCTGCTAAAATACAAGGCAAATACTTTACATGCGGTATACTGCATGTGTGTGTACAGTCCTCAAAATAAGTAACTGACCAGGTAATTAATATGCTCTCAATTCCAAAAATATAGCTCTAACGTAAAAATATTAAATTATAAAGTTGTAAGGAAATCTCTTTTCTTCAATTTGACATATTACACGTGAAGATTGAATGAATATTAATTCAGTTATGAGTTCAAAACCACAGCCAAGTCAGTTTTTCATTTTAACATTTTGTTCGTCGACACGCAGCCTCGAACTAGCAACAGACAGATTATTGATTAACTAACTGGTAGCGATTACTCACGGGTTGATAGTTAGATGAGGATTGGGGATGCTTCAATTGATCAATGCAGCCCATACACATACCTGTCACACGGTCCTGCGTGTTCAAAACCTAAGTGTTAAAATGAGAAACTGACTTGGCTTTGGTTTTGGACTCATAACTGATTTAATATTCATTCAATCTTCACGTGTAATATCTCAAATTGAAGCAAAGCAATTTCCTGACAACTTTATAATTTAATATTTGTCATAGGAGCTACAGTTTTGGAATTATGAGTATATTTATTAGCTGGTCAGTTACTTATTTTGAGGACTGTATATACAAGGCGGTTCTCGAACGGCGCGTCTCGCCTGTTCATCAAAAGTGACTTGAAAGAAATGATGATGAAACATATGATACAATGTAGCACTGTCACAGAGGTATGCATTGTAGTTAATGCAAGGGATGTAATACCTTGAAAAATTTAATCAACAAAAAGAACACACCAACCCCCTTCCCTACACCAAATCACATCAAGATAGGCCTTACAGATCTTATTAGACCCCAGATGACCTCTGATGACCTTGAAAATTTAATCAGCAAAAAGAACACACCAACCCCCTTCCCTCCACCAAATCACATCAAGATAGGCCTTACGGATCTTATTTGACCCCAGATGACCTCTGATGACCTCGAAAAATTAATCAACAAAAAGAACACACCATCCCTCTTCCGTCCACCAAATCCCATCAAGATAGGCCTTACGGATCTTATTTGACCCCAGATGACCTTGAATGACCTCCGATGACCTTGAAAATTTAATCAGCAAAAAGAATACACCACCCCCTTCCCTCCACCAAATCCAATCAAGATAGGCCTTACTGATCTATTTGACCCCATATTTGACCCCGATGACCCCGAAAAATTAATCAACAAAAAGAACACACCACCCCCCTTCCCTCCACCAAATCCCATCAAGATAGGCCTTACTGATCTATTTGACCCCATATTTGACCCCAGATGACCCCGAAAAATTAATCAACCAAAAGAACACACCACCTCCCCTTCCCTCCACCAAATCCCATCAAGATAGGCCTTACTGATCTATTTGACCCCCCGATGACCCCGAAAAATTAATCAACAAAAGAACACACCATCCCTCTTCCGTCCACCAAATCCCATCAAGATAGGCCTTACTGATCTATTTGACCCCATATTTGACCCCCGATGACCCCGAAAAATTAATCAACAAAAAGAACACACCACCCCCCTTCCCTCCACCAAATCCCATCAAGATAGGCCTTACTGATCTATTTGACCCCATATTTGACCCCGATAACCCCGAAAAATTAATCAACAAAAAGAACACACCATCCCTCTTCCGTCCACCAAATCCCATCAAGATAGGCCTTACTGATCTATTTGATTGACCCCCGATGACCCCGAAAAATTAATCAACAAAAAGAACACACCACCCCCCTTCCCTCCACCAAATCCCATCAAGATAGGCCCTACTGATCTATTTGACGCCATATTTGACCCCCGTTGACCCCGAAAAAATAAGCAACAAAAAGAACACCCCATCCCTCTTCCGTCCACCAAATCCCATCAAGATAGGCCTTACTGATCTATTTGACCCCATATTTGACCCCCGATGACCCCGAAAAATTAATCAACAAAAAGAACACACCATCCCTCTTCCGTCCACCAAATCCCATCAAGATAGGCCTTACTGATCTATTTGACCCCATATTTGACCCCCGATGACCCCGAAAAAATAATCAACAAAAAGAACACACCATCCCTCTTCCGTCCACCAAATCCCATCAAGATAGGCCTTACTGATCTATTTGACCCCATATTTGACCCCCGATGACCCCGAAAAAATAATCAACAAAAAGAACACCCCATCCCTCTTCCGTCCACCAAATCCCCTCAAGATAGGCCTTACTGATCTATTTGACCCCATATTTGACCCCCGATGACCCCGAAAAATTAATCAACAAAAAGAACACACCATCCTTCTTCTGTCCACCAAATCCCATCAAGATAGGCCTTACTGATCTATTTGACCCCATATTTGACCCCCGATGACCCCGAAAAAGTAATCAACAAAAAGAACACACCACCCCCCTTCCCTCCACCAAATCCCATCAAGATAGGCCTTACTGATCTATTTGACCCCATATTTGACCCCCAATGACCCAGAAAAATTAATCAACAAAAAGAACACACCATCCCTCTTCCGTCCACCAAATCCCATCAAGATAGGCCTTACTGATCTATTTGACCCCATATTTGACCCCCGATGACCCCGAAAAAATAATCAACAAAAAGAACACACCATCCCTCTTCCGTCCACCAAATCCCATCAAGATAGGCCTTACTGATCTATTTGACCCCATATTTGACCCCCGATGACCCCAAAAAATTAATCAACAAAATGAACACACCATCCTTCTTCCGTCCACCAAATCCCATCAAGATAGGCCTTACTGATCTATTTGACCCCATATTTGACCCCCGATGACCCCTAAAAAATAATCAACAAAAAGAACACCCCATCCCTCTTCCGTCCACCAAATCCCCTCAAGATTGGCCTTACTGATCTATTTGACCCATATTTGACCCCTGATGACCCCGAAAAATTAATCAACAAAAAGAACACACCATCCTTCTTCCGTCCACCAAATCCCATCAAGATAGGCCTTACTGATCTATTTGACCCCATATTTGACCCCCGATGACCCCGAAAAATTAATCAACAAAAAGAACACACCACCCCCCTTCCCTCCACCAAATCCCATCAAGATAGGCCTTACTGATCTATTTGACCCCATATTGGACCCCCGATGACCCCGAAAAATTAATCAACAAAAAGAACACACCACCCCCCTTCCCTCCACCAAATCCCATCAAGATAGGCCTTACTGATCTATTTGACCCCATATTTGACCCCCAATGACCCCGAAAAATTAATAAACAAAAAGAACACACCACCCCCCTTCCCTCCACCAAATCCCATCAAGATAGGCCTTACTGATCTATTTGACCCCATATTTGACCCCCAATGACCCCGAAAAATGAATCAACAAAAAGAACACACCATCCCTCTTCCGTCCACCAAATCCCATCAAGATAGGCCTTACTGATCTATTTGACCCCATATTTGACCCCCGATGACCCCGAAAAATTAATCAACAAAAAGAACACCCCCCCTTCCCTCCACCAAATCCCATCAAGATAGGCCTTACTGATCTATTTGACCCCATATTTGACCCCTGATGACCCCGAAAAATTAAGAACAAAAAGAACACACCATCCCCATTCCCTCCACCAAATCCAATCAAGATAGGCCTTATGGATCTTATTTGACCCCCGATGACCTTGAATGACCTCTGATGACCTGGAAAATTTATTCAGCAAAAAGAACACACCACTCCCCTTCCCTCCACCAAATCTCATCAATATAGGCCTTACTGATCTATTTGACCCCATATTTGACCCCGATGACCTTGAATGACCTCCGATGACCTTGAAAATTTTATCAGCAAAAAGAACACACCACCCCCTTCCCTCTACCAAATCCCATCAAGATCGGCCTTACGGATCTTATTTGACCCCATATTTGACCCCGATGACCTTGAATGACCTCCAATGACCTTGAAAATCTAATCAGCAAAAGAACACCCCACCCCCTTCCCTGACATCAAGTCCCATCAAGATAGGCCTTACGGATCTCTAGATATCGCGTCACAACGCGTCACAACGCGTCTCAAAAGTTTTAAGCATATTTGACCCCGATGACCTTGTATGACCCCCGATGACCTTGAAAAATCAATCAGCAACAGAACGCACCACCCCCCTTCCCTCCACCAAGTCCCATCACGATAGGCCTTACGGATCTCCAGATATCGCGTCACAAAGGTATTTCTTAGCACACGGCATACGGCGGACGGCGGACGGCATACGGCGGACGGCATACGGCGGACGCCGGACAGAAATAGTGATAACATAGTCTCTTTCTGATAACATCAGGCGAGACAAAAACCACCATGAAATTAGAAATAATCAAGCTTTTATAATTTCGCTCAATTAATAGTCTAGAACTTGGGCTTCGTCAAACTTAAAATGCGTTGCAAATTGGAAAGTTGTGATGGGACAGTTGGTAAAATTATACTAAAGTTGTATGCCAAAATAGATACTGAATGCAGATACAATGTGGTATAAATATCCAAAGTTAATCTAGGAACCCTTTGTTTGACTAAGTATATATATATCTTAAATTGTTCTATAGGCAACAAATACATATTAAAGTTGCTGTAAAAGCTTGATTATTCCCTTTTTTATAGCAGTAAGGAATTCAAAATTATATACATTTTCAGAGTCTAAAATGAAGCTGCGTTTCTTGCTTCGCAGACTCTGATAAGTTTTGTGTTTTATTTCTTGGGTTGAAAATAATATGCAATTTGGTGACAAAAAGTTCTGTTCGACCCTAGTGACGCCAAAAAAATACAACTATTAATATGATGCTCAAATATTTTTGAATTATCTATTTTCTTATAAGATAATATAACTGATATGGGTGGTTCATTGTACTGATCCAGTGACGGTACTCGCGTGTATGTAACACTTATGGTAGTGATGATCTTGACGACTCACGGCACTTTTTGCAGTCTTGGAGTTGACTGTTGATTTATCATCTGTGGATTTTTTGGCAGATGATAAATGAGTATCGAATACGTGAGTGAATCCCTCTTATATATCTGTCTTGCTCCGTGCCAATAACCTTTGTCTTGTCTCATCCGATAACATGGTTAGAATCCACAACATGGTCCATTATAGCTGATTAGTCATATCTGAAACGTACACATGAGTACTTACACTGGATCAGTATAATGAACTTTCCATCAGATTACAATCAACGATCCTTATGAACTTATTTTGTTACGTTTTGAGCAACCATTGTTACATAATTTTATAACATCTTGTACCCAATTCATTGATCTTATTCAATGTCATTGAACCCTCGACACCCATCAATAGCATTCCCATATTTACACACTATATATTTCTTTGGCCTTCCTTTTCCTACTAGACTTCCTTGGCGACTCCTCATCATCAGACATGCCACTTTCATCAGCTGCTGTCTTTGAATGTTCTCCTGGACTATCAACTTCCTTTTCAGCATTCCTCCGTCTTGCTGACTTCCTTGGTGACTCAACATCAGATTGATCAAAAGATTTGCCAGTCTTTGAAGGTTCTCCTGGACTATCATCTAAAATTTCAACTTCCTTTTCAGCATTCCGCAGTCTTGTTGACTTCCTTATTAGTGACTCAACATCCGTTTGATCACCAGATTTGTCAGTCTTTGAATGTTCTCCTGGACTATCAGCTAAAATTTCAATCTCCTTTTCGGCATTCCGCAGTCTTGTTGACTTCCTTAGTGACTCAATATCAGATTTGTCACCAGATTTGCCAGTCTTTGAAGGTTCTCCTGGACTATCAATTAAAATATCAACTTCCTTATCAGCATTCCTTAGTCTTGTTGACTTTCTTAGTGACTCAACATCAGATTCATCACAAGATTTGCCAGTCTTTGAAGTTTCTCCTGGACTATCAACTAAAATTTCAACTCCCTTCTCAGCATTCCGCAGTCTTGTTGACTTTCTTAGTGACTCAACACCAGATTCATCACAAGATTTGCCAGTCTTTGAAGGTTCTCCTGGACTATCAACTAAAATGTCAACTTCCTTTTCAGCATTCCTCAGTCTTGTTGACTTCCTTAGTGACTCAACATCAGATTCATTACAATATTTGCAAGTCTTTGAATGTTCTCCTGGACTATCAACTTCCTTCTCAGCATTCCTCAGTCTTGTTGACTTCCTTAGTGACACATGTACATCAGATTCATCACAAGATTGGCCAGTCTCTGAAGGTTCCCATAGACTATCAGCTTCCTTTTGAGCATTCCTTCTCCGAGTAGACTTTCTAGAGAGCAACTGGTAAACTGTAAGGCTATTGCTAACATCACCTTTCACAACAACAGCAGGATTCCTCTGAGGGGATTGATTATCTCTATGCACACTCTGAGGCGCAGATTCTGATGGAGAGGATACAATATGTTGAAGTGAAAGCAAAGTTTCTGCTTCGCTCTGCAAAGAATTTACTGCGTTTTTGGTTCTACGCTTTCGTTTTCTGCCAGTGCTGCTTGTTTCAGTGGCTATGACCGTGTTGCTTTCAGGACTTGTCAAATCTGAGCTAGTTTCAGTGGACTCAAACACAATTGTGTCACTAGCAGGACTGTCTACAACAGACAAACTTGAAGCTCCAGCAGTACTAGACGGTGTTATTGCATCGCTAGCAGAACCGACAGGCTGACTCAACGTACTCGGGCCACTAGTTTGTGTGGATGTGACTGTGTTGGGGGGATAATTGATAACAATCGGCTGTGAACCTATGCTGCTTGCAGTGGATGTGACAGCATTGCTACCGATTACAACGGGCAGATTTTGCCAAGGAACCATTAATGGAGATGACAAAGGAAGAAGCATTGGACTCATGCTAGGAGCGTTGGTCTGGAAAATACTAGATGGTAAAGTCGAAACTGGCTGATAGATGGTGGAGGTCATAGGCAGTAGTGGCATTTGGGGGACATTTACTGGCAACATGTTTTGTTCGATGACAACGGGATTTGTTTGTGTTCTTGGTTGTGCTTGTGCTTCACGTTCCTTTCTGACCCCTAACACTGTGTTCAGCACATCTAAATTGAATGCTTTGGATAGCTTGATAAGTTTGGCCTTTGTGACGGCATCAGTGTCTATGGTTGACACAAGGGCAACTTCTGCAGCATTATAGGATCTTCTTGCTGGTGGCCTATGCCTATACGCAGGATCCAGTCTCAAGTCTTTGCCGAATTTAGACATAAAGGCTGCATTCTTTTCAATCAAAGACTCGATACGACCCGAAACAGTTGCGGTTCCAGCCTCTGATGCACCTGTTGAAGACGTTTCTTGGAGCGTCTGAGAATTGACCATTGTCCCATGTGTTATCGTCGTCGGTGTTGCGGCATGAATGGACACGGGTATAGGCAATGGTTTTGCGGACGATGAAGACATTGAAGATACAGCAGGAGACAAAGACGATGAATTGATTTCCGAAGATGCTGTTGATGCTGCTTCAGATATGGACAAAGGTACAATACCGTTGGAGCTTGTTGCATGACTTGATAAGTGACCAGATTCACTCTGCTCGGCAGTTGATGCACTTGCTGCATTATCTGACGAACCTGAAGCATTTTCCGAGGCTTCTGTTGCCTTCTTCAAATCCATTCCTGGTGAACCAACTATGGGTTCCGGCGAGTTACCAGACACGGCAACTCCAGACTGTGATACAGCGTTGACCTTCTCGGCAGATTTCGTCCCACCCGTCGGATTTTTCGAAACAGCAGAAGCCAAATACATTCTTGGCATGGAGCTTTTAGTAGACACTGGCGGGGTTGAAGCTGATGAATTTGGAGTGGATTCTGATGACAACATTGATGATGTCTTTTGACTTTCCCTCATTTGAATTTCGATACCGTCTTCTATACTGGTCAGTCCTCGTAGCAGCCTTGAGCACGTTATGCAACTGCCAACAGTGAGAAAACGCCCAGCGGTTTCCACCACGTCATAAACACACTCGTTGCACTTCGGCCCAACAGGTGCTTTCAAACCTGTTTCTGGTGAACCAACTATGGGAATCTGTGAGTTATGAGACATGGCAACTTCAACTTGTGATACGGCGTTGACATTGACCTCCTCAGCCGTCCCACCTGTCGCAACAGCAGAAATCAAATTTGTTTCCTCATTGTGTAGAGATGTACAGTTAGTTGGGGATACATTTGGCGTGGAGCTTTTAGCAGATACTGGCGTGGGTGAAGCCGGGGATACTGATGACAATGTGGATGATGTGTCTTGACCTTCATCTTCTAAACTGGTCAGTCCTTGTAGCGGTCTTGTGCACGCTGTGCAACTGCCGACGATGCGAAAATGCCCATCGGTTTCCACCACATCATAAACACACTTATTGCACTGCGGTATATCTGGACAGAGAAAGAAGTTAATATAAATTAGGTTTTAAATACAAGGTCATTTAATTTGTTACCACCGCCACTTATGGGCTGTAAACTCAGCCAATCCCCTGTCAACCCAATCTATTATAGGTCCGGTCAACCCAATCCATTATAGGTCAAGTCAACCCAATCTATTATAGGTCCAGTCAACCCAATCTATTATAGGTCTGGTCAACCCAATCCATTATAGGTCAAGTCAACCCAATCTATTATAGGTCCGGTCAACCCAATCTATTATAGGTCCGGTCAACCCAATCCATTATAGGTCAAGTCAACCCAATCTATTATAGGTCCGGTCAACCCAATCTGTTATAGGTCCGGTCAACCCAATCCATTATAGGTCAAGTCAACCCAATCTATTATAGGTCCGGTCAACCCAATCTATTATAGGTCCGGTCAACCCAATCCATTATAGGTCAAGTCAACCCAATCTATTATAGGTCCGGTCAACCCAATCTATTATAGGTCCGGTCAACCCAATCTATTATAGTTCCGGTCAACCCAATCTGTTATAGGTCCGGTCAACCCAATCTATTATAGGTCTGGTCAACCCAATCCATTATAGGTCAAGTCAACCCAATCTATTATAGGTCCGGTCAACCCAATCTATTATAGGTCCGGTCAACCCAATCTATTATAGGTCCGGTCAACCCAATCTGTTATAGGTCCGGTCAACCCAATCTATTATAGGTCTGGTCAACCCAATCTATTATAGGTCCGGTCAACCCAATCTGTTATAGGTCCGGTCAACCCAATCTATTATAGGTCTGGTCAACCCAATCTATTATAGGTCCGGTCAACCCAATCTATTATAGGTCCGGTCAACCCAATCTATTATAGGTCCGGTCAACCCAATCTATTATAGGTCCGGTCAACCCAATCTTAACACTTCCAAAGAAGTAAGTTCCCCTTTAGGGTTTCCCTTATATTTTCAAAAATATACATTGGGTTGAAATGGGTTTTCTGTCAAATTGTTATGAGGTTCATACCAATACTTGACTAAAATTTTAAATCAACAGGTTCTGCCGTGTTTGAGTGAGCTTGTATTGAATGACAGAATGTCCCATTTCAAATGTTGTTAAAATAATGTTTAGTAGTGTGTGTATCCACCACGTTGGTGTATCAATTGACGACATCAATTTCTCATAGTGTTGTCTTTGATGGACGACAATGCGCGCCCACATAGAGGAAGAGTTGCTAATCAGTTCTTGGAAGATGAAGGTATAGAACGTTTGGTTTGGCCCGCGAACTCCCCAGATCTCAACCCAATCGAGCATCCGTGAGATCAGTTAAAGCGGCCGTGGATCGTAGAGTGGATGATCACACTAATCTTGCTAACTTACGTCTTCTGGTACAACAAGAGTGGGATGCCATCCCACAGCATCGAGTGGCGCGCCTCATCAACACTATGAGACGTCGATGTCGGCAAGTCATACAACAACGCGGTGGATACACCCGCTACTAAACATTATGTTAGCAACTTTTGAAATTAAACGTTATTTTAGCAACTTTTGAAATGGGACATTCCGTCATTCAATACGTGCTCACTCGAGCATGACAGAACCTGTTGATTTGAAATTTTGGTCAAGTATTGGTATGAAGCCCATAATCATTTGACTGAAAATCCCATTTCATTCCAGTGTATTGTTTGGGAAATATGAGGGAACCCCTAAAGGGGAACTTACTTCTTTTGAAGTGTTTATTATAGGTCCAGTCAACCATTATAGGTCCAGTCACCCAATCTATTATAGGTCCGGTCAACCCAATCTATTATAGGTCCAGTCAACCCAATCTATTATAGTTCCAGTCAACCCAATCTATTATAGGTCCGGTCAACCCAATCTATTATAGTTCCGGTCAACCCAATCTATTATAGGTCCGGTCAACCCAATCTATTATAGGTCCGGTCAAGTCACTGGTTGGTCCAAATCAAGTCACGTAAACTCAGTGACTTTGTTCAGGTAAGGTCAAGTCACACCAAACTGATCATTATAATTCATTTACTTCATAAATTGATATTGTCTGGCAAGCCATGTTCAGATTACTTTTCCAAGTGATGGATGGTATAGTCCAGATGCCCGCTTGGGTGTTTTTTTAATGCATTATGAGGTTTCCTAACATCTTATTTTATGATGCAGTTTAATGATTCTATCCATGTAAAGGTGTTTCAATTTGAGTGCCGGTCGGCCAGCGTGAGTGCCGGATACACCCTACTGGGGAAGCTACAACCCTGGTCACAAGTCAAGAGATTGCTCTCATTTTAATCGATATACATTTTGTATTGGTTGTACTTGTCACAGCATTATGATGTGGGGAGACAGAAATCAATAAATGTGTCCTTGTGCTACCATGAGCCTCAATACTGTCACGTGTCATTATAATAATCTGTGTATGTTTCAGGGAATTTCAGAATGTCTCCAAATTTATTGGGAAGACCAGCACAATGGATGCTGTGTCCGATCTTTTGGTTAACAATATTAATAACTCAATATCATTGCCAAGTCAACAGGCTCACAGTATACTTTGTTACGAACCACTGATCACATAGATCATAACACAAACTACAAAGCCTGTGGCATATCAGAACTGATGTATATGGGCCCTTCAGGCTTGAACCAGTAACCTTGTGTTACTAACATGCACTAAACATCAACAAATAAGAATTAATATTTACCCTGTATTGGATTCTCCTTCTTTGCCCTATCCAGCAGGACAGCAGCTGCCATGGGAGTGGTGACAACTCCTTGCTCTGCCATAGGAGTGGTGACAACTCCTTGCTCTGTCATAGGAGTAGTGACAACTCCTTGCTCTGACATAGGAGTGGTGACAACTCCTTGCTCTGCCATAGGAGTGGTGACAACTCCTTGCTCTGCCATAGGAGTGGTGACAACTCCTTGCTCTGCCATAGGAGTGGTGTCAACTACTTGCTCTGCCATAGGAGTGGTGTCATCTCCTTGCTCTGCCATAGAAGTGGTGACAACTTCTGGCTCGGCCATAGGAGTGGTGACAACTCCTTGCTTGGCCATAGGAGTGGTTTCAACTCCTTGCTCTGCCATACGAGTGGATTCAACTCCTTGCTCTGCCATAGGAGTGGTGACAACTTCTTGCTTTTCCTTCACATTCTTAATAGCTTTTTGCCAAGGTGTCATCTTCCATTTCTTTCCCCCACTCAATTTCCGATCAGATACTGTCTCCGATTTGAGAAGATCTTCGATGACCGGGTTCAATGGGAAGACTCCTGTGTCTTTAAAGGCCTCCTGTATGGTCGCCATATCGAAAGCAGAACTGAAAATCTTGGTGAGTGTCACTGGAAAGAATGGTTCGACAACACGCCGATCTCTGTTGTCTCTGTTGAATTGGGCTTGCTGCTTAAGGTACTCTGTGTTTAAGGCGCTCAGCGGATGTAGTAATGGGTGCAACCACTTCAGCACCTGTCATGAAATGGAAATGAGATTGTACAACTGATCAAAAATTCGGAAATTGAATACAATCTCAAAATTTTCGAATATCTTGGGTGTTCTTCATGCACCCTACTTAAACAACTTTGACGTATAAATTCAAGAAGGGTGCATGAACAACGCCAGGATTTAAACAGTGTTTTTACAGTGTAACTGTCAACGTGACACTTCATTGAACAGATGACAGAGTTGTTCTTTTGAGCATGTGGTACATTTTGCACATTTTGAATGAGACCTCCCCACATTCTCAAGCAGGTTGCTTTTAAGCACTAAAACAAGTGATTGCTACAAATGAGGTATCATTGGAAATAGGAACAGATCCGCTTTTTATTGATACTAGTGGCGTACCCTCGATACGCTCGGGACCCCGCTAGATGGTTATGCCACATTACCTACCTCTGAAACCACATAAACCCCCTACAACTGCGCCCTCCCCCACACACTACACCAACCAGGTTGGTTAATAATCATAACCCTCCTAAACCATTTACCATGGCTAATTTATTAACCCTCGGTCCCTTGGATTGTTTGGCATGCCAACTTAAAGTAAAGAAATCAGGTTGCTGTATTAACCACTACAAAAACCCTACTTGTACCACATTACTATAGGCATGCATAAAGTTCTGCTGCAGTGAGCACTTGCGCAAACATGCACACGAAACGTTACGCGTTATCAAATTATGGTTACGTCGTAGTACGCACAACGCACAATATCGTGCAATTCTAGTGGCATTTGTGAGCCAAATTCAAGTGGTGTTTTGCTGTTTTGGGAGCCAATTGTTAACCAATTTCACTGGAATATACTTTATCACACTTTATTTCCTCTATATCTCATGCAAATTAGGCAACACTTTGATCAAAACTAACAGTGTACTAAGGATAACAAACAAACACACACCACTTCCATATTTATAGTAAGATACAAAACACAATACGAATATAATCATGAAATATCCGAAAATTGTCAATTGAACACGACTACCCATTCTAGTGCAATGTTGTTGTCGTTAGTCATGATTATTAAAATCATCATAACTTTAAAAGTATCCATTCAATTTGTATGAAGGAGGTATCAAACTACAAAAAAGAAATTTGCTCATTTAATGTACATTCAGATTTTTGGTATCGATTATTGCTTTTGGATTAACCAACATCAAAGCGCCTGGTCAGGGACTTTTTGTGTTAGGTGTACATTGCAACCTCATTATTGCACCTGTTACCCCAGGCATTCTCAACTGGTGGCGCGCGCGCCACTTGTGGCGCATCAAGGCATCCTAAGTGGCGCATGGTTAAAAATTAAGTGGTTAAAATTTGTTTTAAAATCATATCATGATATAGCCAGATTTCATAGGCCTATGACGATCAGATGTATAAATGCAGCAATTTTTCGCGCGCATGTGCCCTCAAAAGAGTAATATTAGTTATTATGCTGCCTACATGTTAAAATAGTTTGAAACTAATGTTATAAAGGGAATTTTGCCATTGTAAATTCTAACAAAATATTTTTAAGTGGAGCTTCAACAAGTTGGTTACTAAATTGTGGCGCATCAGTTAATCTAGTTGAGAAAGCCTGTGTTACCCTGTAGGGGTCACACCACTAAATAGGGCTCCATAGGGATATGTACAAAAACATTGATATAAAACTCTGTTTTAGACCAATAAATTGCAAAATTGGACCCTGTAGAGTGATTTTCTTCTTAAAGATGATCACATTTTCTCACCAAAAAGTGAAGAAAATAGGTAGGTGAGCCTGCTCGATTTTCCAAAATACGCCCATGGAGTGACTACCTCTCTGACGGGCTTGAAAATGTCGCCGTAATCGCCAATGTTTCCAGTAAAAAGCACAAATTTGAAAGACCTCTCAAAATTTATCTAGATGATATTCACAGTTTATTAGTCAGGGTGCATGTAGGTGATGTCCCATTAATCACAATTAATCAAAAATCATAGGAATTTACGCAATTGTATTACTGTCAATTCTTTTTAATTGAGGATTTTGCCATGCATATTTTCCCGATTCTAGTTTTAAACACCGCCCTTACGGGTAGGGGATACCCCATTTAGTGCAGTGCACCCTGCATAGACCTAATCATACCTTGTCATTGATCAGCACTAATTGCACACACTGCTCTTCTGCGACTGCTAAGAGTTTTGGAGACAAAAGCTTATTGTTGCCAGGCAGTATCAGAACAATTGGGTCCTCAGCGGTGCGCACAGGCAGATAATGGAGGAAAATAGTGTGAAACCATTGAACCTGGTTGAAAACAAAAGAGAGATAGTCATGATAGTTATTTTGTTTAAGGTAGAAATTAACTGAGCTCTAGAATGAATGAGGTATCAAACCACGGAGCTATGTCAGGAGCTGCTTAACTTTCAAGCAGTTTACTTACTAGCTTAAAGGTATCAGGGTGAGTCAAAAAGACTGCAATAGTGGAAAGAAGCCATTTTGTTTTCAAAACCAAAATGAATTTTAAAACTTTTTAAACGTTGCAAGAATGATGTATTTAATCCTAACTTTGTGTGAAAAAATGAAGTCGATCGCATTTTTTGTTTGTCTTTGGTGAACCTTTTGACCAGTGCACCAATTTCACACGTTTGTCCACGAGATACCCAAAATATGCATCAGATCGCAAAATGTGTCTCTCATTCAAATTTGGAAACTTAAGTTCATTTGTGATGTTATTGGAATTTGATGCATCCTTTCTTGTTTACATGTAAGTTAGCATAATCAATTATAATCATACCCATGCTATGAAAGCGTATAATGTTCTAAATTTTAATAAAAAACTGACATTTTCCATTTTTTTGTTGGCGGGTTATTCAAATATGAAAATGTGATCGACTTCATTTGTTCACACAAAGTTAGGATTAAATACATCATTCTTGCAACGTTTAAAGAAATTCATTTTGGTTTTGAAAACAAAATGGCTTCTTTCCACTATTGCAGTCTTTTTGACTCACCCTGTATGTTCCTATCACTTTTTGGGGCTATGAATTTTTTTTCACATCAAGATATTTTGGTAATCAGAAGAATCCCCATATTTTTCTCATTATGTCTGTAAAATATTAGGGGCCAGAAATGTTCCATTTGGAAATTATAGGCGAAAATGTGGTGAATTACTGCCAAAGATGGTTAACCACCTATCAATGGGCACATGTCTTTTGACCTTGTGCTCAAAAAATAGAATCATTGGAGTTATGCAACTCAAACTTTGGAATGCAATAATTTTAAGGATGACCTTTCATGTAAAATAGAAAACATCAAGTTAAAAATTGGGTCAGTAATCGGAACATCTACCTTTAACATAATTAATAAGTAATACAATTTGTTCATTACTTATTCAAATTTTAAACATGATGGATTACTAAACTGCTTCGTATAGAAATAGCCACAGGGCGTGTTTTGGGAATAAAACTATCAAGGAGAAACATGTGTCAAATTTGGGCAAAAAATTGACACCCCCTGCTCCCTGCGTGGCAGCCCGCCACTATCTAACTAAGCTAAGGAGGCAAGCTTGCAAAAACTCTTGGCAGCCACGGATAGACTGGGGAACCATACGCTACCAGCACGTACCAGCGTAGTATTTTGTAGCATGTAGTTTCGTTAAGAGATAATATAGAAAGATGCTAAAAAGGAGTATAATATGCGGTTTGGGGGTTTTAGCACCGGAAGCTAAAATGTACCGCAATTTCAGTCCCACAATGCAATGGGCGTAGCATGTAGTAAAGCCCGTGAATTAACAGTGGGCCCCTAACCATTGTAATGCAGATGTTCATTGCATTATGGGATTGAAATGTTTGTTGCTACATTGCGGCTAAACCCTGAGACTGTGTATAAGCACATGTCTGCTGATACTGACTTCTTCATGTTAAGAAATTCTCATGGTCGCGGTTGTTGAATTTGCCGTACTCACTCCCGATATTTAACTGGAGTGAAACTCAGCATGGAGTGTGTCTGGGGTGCTGGGAAATATGTCTTTTATAAACTGTTTTTGACCTGATACATTGAATTTTATTCTCGACACAGCTGTAGAACATTATTATTATTGGTAATATTTTGAACAAAGAAGCTTTTTATAACGAGCAAGTTTGCAATAAAGTGTGATTTTGTTTACTTCACCCATCACGGTAAAGCAATTTTTCACTCCAGGGAGTAACTTGGAGCAGCCGTAATTGCCCGTAATTGACCAATCAGGTGCCAGTATTCCATTCTGTGCCATCATTGCGACCGTGAGAATAAGGGGGTTTAATTCATTTTTGTTATTTATATGGGGGTAGCATGCCTCTTGACATCACTAGATCATGTACAAAATATCAGTGCAAGCCCTAGCATCTGTGTTTCATTATCTGTGTACAAAACCTTGAAATCTCCATCTTACCAAAATGTCAGCGTTAACCTTCCCACCGTGTGACTTGACGAATCCAGCCTCTGGCAAACCCAAGAATTCGGGAATATTCTCCCCAAAGTCATCGTCATCATACACGACACACGGCGGTAAGATCTGATACCCAGTTGCATTTGCTGCAAAGATGATCTCAGTGGATAGGTAACGTACAATCTCCAGCTCATCATCGGGGGCAGTCTGCTTTTCCCATCTGGCAATGTCAAGGGGCGCCGGCTGGCATGCGTAGACTCTCGATGGTTTCGTGTGAAAGTTATGCGCCTCAAACAACTCCGTCAACCGATCAAAGTACAGCTTGGCCCGGTTGTGATGTACAACTATCTTTGTGCTTTGTGCCCTTGTTAAACCGATGTCCTTGATTTCTGGGTGATACTTGCGAAACAAAAGCCACCAGTTCTCCGGCTGTTGTAATGTCTCCCCTCGGTTTGCTAGACACTGTGATAATTAGAAAGAAAAAACAACATAAAATAACAATGGTTTTAAAGTTTATTTCTTATTTATAATTAGGCCAAAAAAAAAAAAAAATTTGGTTGCCCTTTCACCTCAATTTTTTTGGGGGGTCGGTGGGTCGATTTTTTAAAATAAAAAAAAATTAAATTTCTTTTTAAATATCAAAGAATGCCAAAAATACACTTTTAAGTGAATTAGATATGATTTTATTTCGAAATATAAGTGTTTTTACAAATGTAAAATGGAAGATGAAAAGGATTTTACATGATTTTTGCATGCATTACCAATCTTTTCTTTCACAAACGATTCACACTCAGACAAATCAGATATCTATAGCTATCTATAAACTTGATGTTGTGCATATATGGTGTTTTATTAAAATTCTTAGAAACGTTCATGCACAATAGAATAGAAACACACCAAGGTGATCGAGCAAAACATGTGAGGTGAAATGTTATGTTTACGATTGTCGTGTACCTGCTTGTTTAGCATCAGCCTACACTGCAAATTATGAGCTTTTACTTTTGGACAAACTAAAAGTAAACTCAAAAGTAAACGCAATTCTAAACACAAAACTAAACGTAAAAGTAAACGCAAAACTAAACGTTTCTTGCATTTTGCACCCAATTGACCTGAAAGCACGCTCCAAGTGAGTGAATATAATCACAGATGTTTCCACCATCTGTGATATAATGGGACAGTTATTGATTAGAGTCTGGGTGGAAAACAGCTTAGTTGTTTGGCTCACAAAGTGTTTAGTATTGCGTTTACTTTTGAGTTTACTTTTAGTTTGTCCAAAAGTAAACACTCATAATTTGCAGTGCTAGAAGCTCCTAGAGAGGAATAAAATATGTATGGCCTAAGAATATGTGTCTGCAATACATTTTAAATGAACAGCAACCGTATTTCACCATCTCGTAAGCATTATTCATGAAATTGCCTTTTTTCTTTTCTTTTTTTTTTCTTCTTTTTTTTGAAACAAAAAACAAAACAAAAAACGCGACCAGATGCAGTAATTTTTGTTTATTTTTGAAATCGAGTTTAAAAAATTATAACTGCTGTTATGCATGTTATGTTGACGGGTATGTTGAATAGCATTTAAAACCTATTGAGTATTTGTTATTTTATCCATCATTCATAAATGAAACATCTAGAGAAGAGAAAAAAAATACAAACATTTAGTTACAAATCTTTAGAGTGTTACCGTATATCATTTTACAGGCAACACGTCTATTGCACAAATAATTAACAAAATGTAATGAATTTAGATGTTTTTTTGTTTCTCTGGCAAGTATAGGCCTAGTGCAAAATCTGTTTAGGAGTGTCCCCGACACAGTCAGTTGGTCACTTTCGACTTGTCAGCCATCTTGCAAAAAAATAGCAAAAAATTGGAAAATAGTAAATAGTAAGACCCTCCCTCCTCCTTTTTTAAAAAAGTCCGGACGGGAAACATGTTATTTATTTTACTATGCCTAATAATATCACATTATTTTGTTCTTTTTGCCCGACCCTCACCTCTGTGACAAGCGGCAATACGCAGTACATCGTGATGACGTGCTTGACCCGATTCAACGCCAGGATGTAGTGCACAACTTCCCTTTCCTCTTCGTACGTCAGTTTCCTCTTTGCCAACCATTGATTCATCTTTTTCTTCACCTTTCCTTCAAGATTGTTCTTAAGAGCAAGCCTTGGGACCTTGAAATAAAGGGTTTCAATAGAAATACAAGTCAACAAGGACATATGAAATGTTAAAGGTATGACCCGATCACATTTTCATATAACACAGATTTTTCTCAAACATATGGAGATTTTCATATCATATGAAAGATCATATTTTTCTGATTAACATACTGAAATTTGACGGTCCAAATCAGTATGATTACGAAGAAATCGGTGAAATAACATCGAATTACCGCGAAAGGTAGTTAACCACCAATTAGTTTGTGTACAACTAAATGGGCACATTTCACGGCATCTTGTGCGCCTAAAATAAGAACCATTAGAGTTATGCAACTCAAACTTTGGAATACAACTCTTTTTAAGGATGACCTTTCATGTAGAATAGAAAACTTCCAAGTTGAAAATCGGAACATTTACCTTTAAGAAAGCCATGAATTACAAGACAATCCTTTAAGTTGCCTTTCTACTACATGTAAATCATTAGCATACTTTCAGTGTTGACTCAACTTTGGAGGTGACGTCAGCACCAAATCTAGTGATGGGCGATTCCATGGAAATGTGACGGAACAAAAAACTGACAATTGCTCCAAAAGATTTATTTTTACCTTCAATCATGTTGTTCAAAGCCCATGCAAAGGTTCAGGAAAAAATTGTTACCATATTGGCTAGGCTATTGTTTACTATAAAAAATGTACTTTTCTTACTTTCAAAATGGTAACACGTGTTACCGGAGAAACACTTTTTTGAAAATATTTCCCAATTGATTTGGTTCCAATTGATGTCACTTATAATTTTAATCCTACTACTAGTTAGGGTCCTATTTAAAAATAGTAAACAATTAGATAAATTAATAACCACCATTCCAAAATAAGCCATCAACATTTTGTATCGCGTGTTACCAAACTCATATTCAGGAGAACGTGCTAAAACCTTAATTTTTTAAGTATTATTTATCACTATCTATGGTTAATATGTTAGTTCACAGACAAAATTAATTTTAATTTAGAAATTAAATAAAGAATCGAATGCTAGTAAATTATGGCTGGATAAAGTGTAACGCGAGTTACTGTAACATGTGTTACCGACTATAATTTAGCAATTTACAAAAAAAGTGGGCACGTGGTGCACAGGGTGCGGTGAACGGGGTGAGCGCGCAACTCGCGTACCATGTCTGGATACGCCCCTGGACTTGTCATCAGCACAAAATAGTGATAATATTGGCACATTCAGATTGAGACCTCCCTATATTTTCAAGCTGAGCATTGAAACAAATTTAGTATCATTGAAAAGATAAACACGTCAGCTATCCATTGATGTGAATCACATTTTATGAACATATTATCGAAATATACAAATGATCAATTACTGCATTTCCTAAGGGGTTTACATACCTTGAAGACCTTTCTGGCCGCATTGATAGAGTACAGCCCCTGTCTAACAGCATCAGCAGCTGCCTGTATTTCAGCATCAGTGCACTTTAACGGACGAGGCACACTCTTAAAGACAGACTTTCTCTTCATCTTACCCATCAATGGTTTGGTTGCACTGTCGTTGGGCTGGGAGTCTCCGGGTGCATCATTTCCACAGGGTGCTTTCTCATCAGATGCTTTATCAGAGAGCTCCATTCCAGGGGCCTCAATTGGCACTGTATCATTGGCATCATTGCCACCAATGGGCTCTTCAACAGGAGTTATTATATCTGTTGCTCTATCCTCTTCCGCCTTTTGGGCGGCGAGATAATCGGGAGCATTCTTTCCCCAGTATGTACTCAACTCTCCTGTAACCCTCAGTGCATTTGCGCGCGCCATCATTCTCTTTATCGGTACATCTGCTATTTGCGCCGCTCTCGACATGAAGACACCCTGGCGTATGAGTTCTAGCCCCCTCTGGATGTTCTCCTCGGGAACGTACAATTGGATCTTTCTCACTTTGCCTCTTGTGGTGATAGGGGGCTGTGGTGCAGTTGGTTCAATGAAATTGGGACTGTAAGTTTTCAATTTTGGCAATGACATCTTCGTAGATTTTGATCATTGCAACAACCCTGCCACCTAGGAAAGGAGGACAAATATATTAATGAATGCAATTACTTATATTCAATGACTGCCTGATTAATTTCATGACTTAAAGCATAGATTATCAAGAAAAATATGGACAAGCGGTATTTTCTTTCGAAGCTATGTGGGTGTCAGACCAAGGTGGCTCAAGTTTTATCGCCTTTGGCCTTGTCATGAAATAACTTCTCAACATCCATAAAAAATAAAACACCACTCTCGTTCCATTCACATTTCGTCCCCGTATGGGGCGCAAGAGAAAAATCAGGGGGGGGGGGGGGGGGGGGGAGGCAAGATGAAAATGGTGGGAGTGGGGGGGGGGGCATAATGGGCTGGAAGTGTGCAAAAATGTTGAGTTTTATTGTAAAAATTGCCTGACATTTGTTTTGAATTAACTTTTCTAACCAATTTAATGCTATAAATATAAATAATGTTGACATTATAACTATACATTTTCGATTGTTTGTGCGAAAAAAAATATGGTGGGGCGTGAGCCGAGTGGGGCCAAGGGGTGAAAAGGCCATGACTGGGCACCACTGACAGGGCGTCTCAAAAAATTACAACACACCTTTAACTGTAACTTCCTAAATAAGTATCGGAATAGAACAATTCAAACGACAAAATAACATCAAATTAGTTGGCTATAATTTGAAGATAAACATGCTTGATTTGGCAATATCCTCAAATAGTTCTTATATGGGTATGTCCATGAAGTTGGGCCAAAAAGTGTGACATGAGGTCAAAATTTCAAAATTGTTCAATTGTTAATCTGATATTATTTTTAGGTCCGACAATATCCATACTTTTGAAAAATAGTGAACTTTTTCCTCTCAAGTATGAAAATAATCATTGATTGCAGGTCAGTTTCAGGTTATTACATGGTAAAAATACCTATATGCTACATGGACACCATTCTGACACTTCTCCCTTGCATTATTTTTAAATAGTTCAGGTTACTCACCATTCTTATATAGATTTATATTGCACTTTCATGGTCAGATTCATAAAAGCACACAATTGATACTACTCTACATCACAAAAAGTGATATGATGCTTTGCAAATTGAGGGTTGCGGGGTAATTTGGTTCAAGCCTTTTTGATGTAGTATTTATGTCTGTAATCAATAAGGATTGCTTCTGACACACATATTTTGTATAATTTTATCATCACTGATAACTGTTTAACTGATTTAGTAACATTACAATTAAATAAAAAGTAAAAGCTTCTGTCCATACAGCTAAACATACAAGAAATTTACCTGATGCTACATGGACACCATGTCCTGTAGCATAGGTATAAATTCTATTGTTTTACAGATAACTAACATAAAACGAAGTAAGACACATTTCACTTCCTCTTTATATCAATAGCCACTACAATTACTACTAAAAATAAGAGTGATGTATAGAATTTTTTTAATTTGATACCCAATATCTACATGTACTTGATTACCGGCACTACATGGACACAGTGTCCATGTAGCATCAGGTACATTGTTTTGGTAAAAATGGTATCAAATATTGTGAGTTATCTCACTAAAAACTGTCATGTTATGTTATTTCCCATATATTTTCAAGTAGAATTGAAATATTTGAAAAAGAATTATGGGTGCCATCATTATAAACTAATTACCTTGTCCCTAAGCTACATGGTAATACCGGCACTACAGGTGGACACCTCGCTTGTTTTCAGTTTTTTTGCTGTCTTTAATAAAACCAATTACCCCAAAACTGGTCCCAATGAGAACCTCTAGTAAAACACTTAATTGCAGGGAGCCATTCATTTCAGTATGTGAAAGGATCTTTTTACTTGAGAGGGGCAATCATTGTAAATATACCTATGCTACACCGGACACCTCGTCAAAAATCAGTGACGTTTCCTCAAATAATTTTAAAATAACATCATCTACATGTATGGGTACAGTTGTTGTTCAAACTTTCTTATGAATGTGATACGGTAATTTAGGACCCAAAATCAGTGGGTTCAATTGTCATCTGTGTTGTTGGTGAGCTTAAAATACCGATGCTACATGCTTTTTTTGGTGGACTCCTTTCTGTAGCATAGGTATGGCAATTTCCCGAAGACGTCATATCAAATTGGCCGATTTCTGTTCTGTCATAATCTACTTAAAGGTGAATTGGAACATATATTCATAGATTATGTAGTAATTTTATGATTTTATGACATTTATATTTACAAAATTATGTTTTGCATTTTTTCTATTTTCATGTCACACTTTTTTGACTAAAAAAGGGCCGGACACCAACTATTAATGAAGCATAAAAAAAATTACAGGGGAGCTATAACTTTCATTTGACTTTTAAAAGACATGTTCGTATGAGGTCTTTCTAAATTATATTACTTGTGAAAATAAACTTCAGGCAAACTGTCAGAAAATGCATTTATCCTACACAAATCAGCACAATTTCTTAAATTGCCCAACTTCATGGACATACCCATATACGGATTAAAGCATAAGGCAGCTATCAGTTTTACAATGTAAAACAACTGCAAAGCAATTGCTGCCTTGTGCTTTATAATATTTTGTATGTGAGACCAATTCTGTTGGTCGGGCTGTCGAATTTAAGGTGGCTCTATTGGATGAGTCAATAATTTAGATTTCCTTTCAGTCGAACATTCGGTTGCCGAGATAAAGGGGGATGAAATCAACAGATCTGTCAACAACTTTTGTTTTATTTTATTTATTCTTTTGAATTCCAGTTGCCAGGTAATTATTTCCTAATTATGTCTAATTATGTATAAAATATGCAAAGTAAAGTGTGGATAGATGAGATAAGCTATGGTGATGTGACTTGTTGGTATATGGGTAGTACATTTGGAGAGCTAAAAACACACATGGGCGATTCCACGGTAACACACGTTACATTTTAGGGCGCCATTCTTTATTCTCCCCTCTATAACTGTATAAAAGTAGTCTGAATGAAGTTTACATCTTTTGTATTGTAATACCCAAGACTTAAGGCTAAATCCTCATGCTAACACCAATATGAAATATCAGCTCATGTTAATGTAAGACCGCTCTGAATATCGGTAACACGCGTTACGAAAAAAGACGCACTAAAAAAAATCCGAACTTTGTTTTGCTTGTGTATTTAAACTAACCTACCTGCAATCAATTGGTCACTACTGTGAGCAAGTACCTACCCAAGGTTTATAATACTAGAATAATAACAAGAATTTAAGTTCTCACTTTTTTGTAAATTGCAAAATAGTCGGTAACACGTGTTACGGTAACACGCGTTACATTTTGTCCATCCATAATTTACTAGCTTTATATTATTTATTTAATTTCTAAATTAAAATTAAGTTTGACTTTGACAATGGAACTAACATATAAACCATAAAAAAATTAAGGTTTTAGCACGTTTTACTGAATATGAGTTCGGTAACACGTGTTACGGCATTTTGATGGCTTATAGTGGAGTGGTGGTTATGAATTTATCAAATTGTTTACTATTTTTAAATAGGGCCTAACTACAAAGTACTAGGATTAAAATTATAAGTGGCATCAATTAAAATCAAATCAATTAGGAAATATTTTCAAAAAAGTGTTGCTTCGGTAACACGTGTTACCGTTTTGGAAGTAAGAAAAGTTTTAAAAAATCATAGTTAACAACGGTCAATGGTTGCAATATTTTTTTCCTGAACGTTTGCATAGGCTTTGCACAACATGAATGTAAAATTAAATCTTTTGGAGCATTTTTTAGTTTTTTTGCTCCGTCACATTTTCATGGAATCGCCCATGTTAGTTTTTGGCTAATTTCCATTTGCATAATTAATTAGGCCCGCTAATTAAAATGTTTAAACATTTTTTGACCCAGTGGAGAGGTATTTTCTGTAAACACAATTGCAGAATATCATATGTGACCTGGCACCACAAAATGAGCGTAATGTCGCGGCGAAGATGTTGCTGAATTGAGCTAGGATATAGCATGTTATTGATTTTTGCCGTTTGTTGTTAGTATGGACCAAGCCCTTTTATTATAGCGGGATTATAAAATAAATAGCCTGGCATGGCTGGTAATACTCTTAAAGGGGCATTGAGAGATGTATCGATTATACTAAATGAGCAAATAACCGTAACGTAAAGATAATCATCAACATAGCCCAAATCCAAAATATCATACAATTCCGACATCGCCTTCAAGCCAAACTAAGCAAATAACAGCACTTCCGAGTTGAGATTTGCCGCGAAAGTCCGTGACTAAAACTTAGCATAACTTCCGAATTCAGCACCTTAGTTTCGATATGATCATATTATCGAAATTAAGAAAATCATGAAATTTTATATGATCAACGGCGAATATTGGTAAACTGTTTCAGATGGTAGTTAGTATTATATGCTTGTATTACTTTGATGCAAAAAAAACTGATTTCCAGGATAACTGAGGGCGCACTCCCATTCGTATCTCTCAATGCCCCTTTAATATAACAATACATACTGCTATTTTAGTTTTCCCCTATAATAAAAGTGACCATGGGTCCATACCAACAACAATTGAGGACTCTAGATCTAAAAGGGGGTTAGTCACAATCTTGTGAAATTGTAGTTAGTATCAGTTTCTGCTACAAGGAGGATCTCTGCACCCTCTGTTCAAATGTTACAGTAAAGTCATATGTGGTAAAGCTGTGTAAGAGTGCATGGGAGGTACAACCCGAGTGGGTCAAGTCCACACATGGACACAATGAAACCCAGTTTTTGCCATTATTCTCAATGTGACTTAACCCCCTTTTAGATCTAGGGTCCTCAATTTAAACGGCAAATCAATAATATGCTATGCTGTCTCAATTCAGCAACATCTTTGCCGCAACTTTCCGCTCATTTTGTGGTGCCAGGTCACATATAGTAATAAGGCATAGTAAAAAAAATTACATGTTTCCCGTCCGGATTTTTAAAAAAAGGAGGAGGGCGGGTCTTACTATTTACTATTTTCCCATTTTTTGCTATTTTTTTTCAAGATGGCCGCCAAGTCGAAAGTGACCAACTGACTGTGTTGCAGACACTCCTAAACAGGATTTTCCACTCTAATTGCCAGAGGAATAAAAATATGATTAATATAAATTATAAGGATTACCTAATATAATACTAATAGAGCCAAGTACACATTGTTTCTTTATGTTTTCTTCATTTTTCAGGTTGAATGAGGAACAAAACATCATTGATCGAAAGGATGTATGTAGGCCTACATGTATTGGTCCCCATGGTACTATTTCAATTGAGAAGCCATGTCAATAATTCAGTGAACATGCTATGAAATGATACAGCATTTCTATTACACCTGCCATACCTATGGGCAAAGGATCAATCACTAAAAAAAAAAATTAAAAAAATTATTATTATTATTATTTTTTTTTTTAAATCTTTTTTTTTTTTTTTTACAGAATTTTCGGAAATAGTAAATAGTAAAAAATACGAGGCGGCGGCCAAAAAGGAGGAGGGCGGGGACGGGAAACATGTTTATTTTTTTACTAGGCCTAATATATTGATCAAAACCGCTGTTTCAGTAAATAACTTAGTCGGAAAATATGATATGACATCATGAAAGTAAACCCTTTTTACCTGGTTTAAAATGTGCATGACTTGCCCAGTTTTCGGCAATTATTAAATAAATAATATGAGGCAAACTACTTTTGGTCATAACTTTTTATTATTCAGCCTGCAGACAAGGTTGAACCATCATTTTTTATTGTGAAGTACTTTTTACTTTGTTTCCATCCATTTTCAAAGAGATAATTTTATTTTCAAAATGTTATGATCATGCCTATAAATAATCAAAACAAATATTGTCGATTATTTCAAATCATTCCCCCGCGCGTGTGTAACATCTGCGTGACCACGACAGCGTAGCGCGCCCAATTGTTTTGGAATGCAGTGCCTCGCAAGACCATGTTAAACCTTTGGAAGAACGCGAGCGCTCAGATTATCACGACGCTCTGATCGACAATCGTTTGTTTTGATTATAACAAGGCTGAACCTCACCTGTCCTGAGCAAAACTAAAAGTTTAACTTCTTAATCATCATGTTAATTAGGCCTATATTTAGAAAAGTTAAAAATATTGATGAAAATATCCCACCATCCACGATGTCGACTCATATGCTTTCATTCCATAGATCTCTCTCTCCCAGAGAGAGAGAGAGGTAGGATTCAAGAGCTAATTATTGTATTGTAGGTTGTAATTGTTGTAAAGGGGTCAAAAAAAGTATGTCCCCCCCCCTAAAATTAGATTACGTTTGTTTACATAACCTCACACACAATTAGACGTTTTGAATAATTAAAACGATTATGAAAAGAGAAAACGCTTGGCTACCAATAGAAAGTTTTACATTTTCGATATCATGTTTACTTTTCCCAACAGTCACATTTTCTAAAAATGATGTTTTCAGAAAAAGTGGCACTCCCGTGCCACTTACTTGTATTGGATTTTGGAAAATTTCATGTTAACGGAACATCATTTTGGGGATAGGCCTATTTGACTTTTTTGGGAAAAGGAAACATGATATTGAAAATGGGAAACTTTGTACGGATAGCTAAGCATTTTTCCTTTTCAGAGAAGTTTCAATTTCTCAAAACGTCTAATTGTGTGGGGGTGTTACGCAAACAAAATTGTATAGGATTATGAAAATTGCAACTGTTTCTGAGAACATTGTTTTGGGAAAATGAGTCAATTTTGGGAAAAGTAAACATGATATTGAACAATAGAAACTTTCTGTGAGAAGCCAGACACTTTTTCTTTTCACAAGTTTTTAAATTTCTCTAAACGATTAATCCTGTGCGGAGCCTATGCAAACAAACTTGGTCTAATTTTTGTACAAAAAAATCACGAGAGAGAGTTTTTAAATTGACTGGTATGGACCAAGTGCCACTTTTTCTGAAAACGTCATTTTGGGGAAATGTGACCGGTTTGGGAAAAGTAAAGTAAACATGATAAAACTTTGCAATATCCTCAAATAGGTCTTACATACGGAATAAAGCACACGGCAGCTATCATCATATTTACAATGCAAATCAACTGCAAAACAATTGCTGCCTTGTGCTTTATTCTGTATGTAAGACCTATTTGAGGATATTGCCTTTGAAGTTATGTAAACAAAAGTAATCTAATTTTAGGGGGGGGGGGGCTTACTTTTTTTGACCCTTTATCTGACAAGACGTTCAAACCTGACTTTACGTCCCATTGATATACAATAGATACAATAGCCACCAATCATCTTTTGTGCGACGTCTTTGAAATGCAATCTAATCCGCTGCTACTTAGCTACTTGACACACGACACGGTGATCAACCTCTCAATAGTGATCACGTGATGGTTATGGTTTGTTTATCAATACAGTCAGTCTATACATAGTACTAGCGTGATCGATATTAGTCATCACCGTTAGATCTCAGGATTGACAGGACCCATTTATTGTCAAAGCGTGCTGCCCTCTATTCAAAATTGCTAATAACAACTTTATAATCTGGTTTTCAATGAGCAGAGTTGAGGCACTTATCTTTTATTATATTGATATTTATTTATTTATTTATTTGAACATACACTTTTACAACAGTGGCACCCGTCTACCCGACGGTGCGTTCATAATATATACATACAATAATTGACAAAAACGAGAGAACATTAAAAATTATTATATAGTCATGTATACAATAGTCTCAATAGATTCACTTTGAGTTCATAATATTACATCTAACAGCCCACGCACGTTTAAGGTATGATTTGCAGAATTGGTCAAGGATAGCGTATGCAGAACGGGCAGCTTTAGTGTGTCTGTAAGGCGTGGTGATATTAATTGGACAACCTAGCATTATATACAATTTTGAGTCCAGATTACTGATAATAAATTCCAGCCAAACATCACTAAAACCATCGTTGCATAGGTTATTTTCGAGTTTGATATATTCCTCGACCCTTATCTCATTCAGTGATCTACATGTAAATAAGAAATGTCTTAAGTCTTCCATTGAATCATCATTACAAAGCATACATTTACCATCCTTATTATTTGAAGACCATTTGCGTATTCTATGTTCCAATGGAAGCGTGTTTGATCGCGCTTTGAATTTTAGACTACAACCAAAGAAATCAGTTTTGTCTAAAAGATAGTCTTCCAATTGAACGGTTTTTTTAAACTGCAAATAGTCACTAATTAGTAATATCGAGTTAGGTTTAGACTTGAATAGGAATGAGAATTTGTATTAGACCATCAATTGTTTGCAGTTTATAACGGAAAATCATCATTTACAGAGAGAATTTTATCAGAAAAATCTAGCATAAGGCCAAGTCAAATTTAAAAAAAACATGATTCTCGTTTGGGTTATTTATTTATTTTTAATTTTATTTTTACACAGCGTTTTAGTCTGGTTAATAAATATTCGCGTATCGAATTAAATTATCTAATAACGAACTCAAATTGGTTATAAAACTAGTTCCTGATATTTGAAAAAAATCCCGTATATTTCATTAGACAATAAATATTCTAAGTGAAATAATGCAGTGGACGAACAACGGCGAGTCCAGCCTAGACTGTATCCGTCGCCCCCTGACCATCGGCCTCATTATCTTTTGCGCATGCGTCCGTGCGCCATGTTAGGAGACAGAAGGATAAAGTCTAAGTCCAGCCCTCGTTTGAAATGACGTCATGCATTAACACCGACGGCGACACTCATCGATTGGTAATCGATAGCATCGATATAGCTTTAATAATACTATGATTGATGCTAGGTTGAAGTGGAAGTTTAACGACAGCGGATTAGATTGCATTTCAAAGACGTTGCACAAAAGACGATTGGTGGCTATTGTATCTATTGTAATATCAATGGGACGTAAAGTCAGGTTTGAACGTCTTGTTTTATCTGTGTATACTCGATCGATTTGCAAGGACCGCAGAATTTTGCACCGCCAGCATTGTTGATTGTATTCAATGTGTTAATAAATTGTTTAACAAGGCAAATAAAATGATTGTAGAATATTATCTTTTTCAGAATAACGAAACTTACCAAACGTTATTGGGCACGTATTTGTTCAAATAATAATATTTGTTTTTAAAAACAAAAAGAGGAAAAAGAAAGCACTCGTAAAAATTCGGACGAATTCGGCATACTCAGCTGAAAACTTAATGAATATGATCGGAATGTTTACCACAAGGCGGAGATCCTGTCAAGATAAACATATCATACAGGGTGTATCAAATTAAATTAGTAATGTTAAACGGCAAATTTACACTTTGTCATGTTGAATTTTTTTAATTTAATTAATTTACCGCAGAATTCAAGATGAACATTAAAAATTGCCATTATGGTTGTTTCTACTAAAAAAAAAACACCCTAGCAAAACTTGATTAAAACAATGTTTTAAATATGTTGGAATACCACCCTTAACCATGTAAAATGCTGATCTGGCCCAGGGCCGTCAGACACTTTTGCCCAAGGGGGTTGCGTTTTCACCTAAAATTTTCGTAAAAGGTTGCCCCAAAAAATTTCAAAGTCACTCACCTCGTGAATTTCACGTAAGTGGGGGTGGGGGGGGGGGGGGGGGGGGGGGGGGGGGGGGGGGGTGAAGTCAAAAAATTAAAGAAAAAACTAAGAAAAACGCAATTTTTACCTTAAAAAAAAGGGGGGTGCGTCCGCACCCAACGCACCCCCCATCTGACGGCCCTGTGGCCAGATAAAGCATTTTGAATCGACGTTTTGTAGTACAAAGAGGGCTGATTTTTCTTAATCCTTTCTTAGAGGGCTGATTTTTCTTATTCTTAATCCTGTCTTAATCCTGCTGGCAACACATCCAAACTTCGTCTATTCGCTGATGACTGTCTTATGTATAGACCCATCCACAATGCCCATGACAGCCAACTGTTCCAACAAGATCTGGACCGTCTCCATCATTGGTCAATAACATGGCAGATGAAGTTTAACACCGCCAAATGTCATGTCAGGCGATTCTCCCTCAAACGTAATAACTTTGAGTCCGCGTACCATCTTGGAGGAAGTCTTCTGACGGTGTCTGAGTACCCATATCTTGGTGTCACCCTTTCTTCAAACCTTTCCTGGCAACCGCATATCACGAATGTCTCCAAAAAAAGCCAGCCGGATACTGGGCCTACTCCAAAGAAACCTCCGTGGCCTGCCCAAGAAGATTGCGGGAACAAGCTTATACATCTCACTTGTTCGTCCCAACCTGGAGTATAGCTGTCCTGTGTGGAACCCCTACATCAAGAAGGATTACACGAATTGAGAAGATCCAGCGCCGAGCTGCTAGGTTTGTGCTACAAAGATATCGACAACGAGACAGTGTGACCACCATGCTCCAAAGACTGCAATGGGACACTCTCGAAAAGCGACGCCAAGCAGCTTGCCTTGCTTTGATGTACAAAGTCCAGGCTGAGACCATTGCCATCAATCCAGCCGACTACCTCACTCCAAGAGCTCCAGCCATCACCAGAAACTACCATCCAAACCAGTACCAGATTATTCCATTCCGCATACAGCTGTTCCAGTATTCTTACTTTCCCCGCACAAATCTGGTGGAACGCCCTCCCGGCAAGTGCTGCAACCTCCCCGTCGGTGGAGGCCTTCAGGAAAGCAGTATCAGCCAGCAACTAAGAGGCATCCAGTTTTTACTCGCACGATGATTGACATCATGTACAGATCAGCACTTTGGAACTTTGCACCGCACATGAGCATAATTTACAACCTTGGCCACAAAGTCCTAACTTATGGATCCTGCCAAGTATTCGAGTAGAAGTAGAAGTAGTTCATACATGTAAAACAATTGTAAAAATAATACAATCCCAGTTTTTATTATAATTTTTTTGTAATTAAGGGGCTTGGTTCCACCACATATCGTAATGCCCGGTTTTAAGTGTGATATGCCCGGGGATGTCTAAGAAAGAAATGTTCTCTTTCCAATTAGGGATTGAATGACTAACAATGCATGCAGGTAAAAATTGCACTGTGACAAGTTAGCAACTAGCCTACATAATTGTATAGTAGGATCACAAAGGTGACCTTTTCTGGTCGGCGGATTGAACGAGCACCATCATCAATCATTCCTCTGTGCTGTTATCCCCATTCACTAGTTGAACCATGATATGGGTGTTGCGTAACACCAAGGAGTTATCATTTATACCAAAATTGCTTCTTTCTAGAACCTTTAAATTTAGGGAGGACCCGAAGTTCACTGAGGTTTCTACATACAACAAGACATGCGGGCCAAGAACACTTTTTCGAATCAATTCCGGTAAGACCTTAGAGTTAGACCTTCGACCAAAAAACTAAGACCCAAAAACTAACTGGACCCCCCCCCCCCCCCCTCCCACGGTGCAATACCTATTTACCTTCTTTACCACTTTTATCCGCCCAAACAAATTCTTCACCATCAAGTCTTCAAAGGAGCTTTCTGAATTTAATCAAATTCAGCTGTTTTACTTCCTCTATTACCCATTTCCGCTCCGTACGTTCCAGATGGGGCAGGGGGTGCATGCTTGTTTTCACTGAGCTGGTTGGGTGAACAACACCGCCCCACCCCATAGGGGAGAGCGGGGCTAGTCCGCCCTCTAATTTTCAGGCTTGCCTATCGGATTCATTTAGAAAGCTACTTTCAAATGAAAGTTACGTTTCTTAGCTACATACCCCATAGTTTCAGCATAGGACGTTTAGTCAAGCAAGACCGGCGAAGTGGGCGAACTCGCCCCAGGGCTCATTTTTTTTGAAAATCTCATGGTATAATAGGCCTACCTATTAAACACGAAATGGTAAGTTTTTAACTGCATAATATGTCAGGCAAAGCCCTTACCTTTTGAATGATGGTAATAAATGATGAATAAATGAAAAATAAAAAATGACTATAAAATCTAGTAACCATCGCTGTGATGTCTTTAGATTAATGCAACATTTTTAATGACAAATAATTTTACTTTAATTATTCAAAAACAATTATTCAAGATAAATCCTTATGGGAGATGTATCCGGGTCTGAAGTTTCAAAAATAAAAAGGTTAACATCATAAACTTCATATTACCTTAACTCCAACTATAAATTCAACTATTAGTCGCTGTTGTTGATGTTAGGCCCTATAACATTTTATTTATTATTTTTCTCAAAGGGAAAGGCAAATTTCAGGCTTTTTTGGCCTTCCTGCCTTTTCCTCCATATTGTCCTATGGTTGTATTTTGTTTGTTATCTGTTTGCTTTGTTTGAATATTGTTGATGTTTTGTAAATGTTGTTATATGGAAATAAATGATTGTAGCGATAGGTTGTCCACAAAACCGGCCCGAAAAACCCGAATGGTCAAATACGAAAATCTACCGACGGAGGCTCGAATTTACCGACGGGCATATTCCAGGGGGGGGGGGGGGGGGGGGGGGGGGGGCGCTGGCCCCACTGCCCCACCCCCCCCCCCCCCCCCCCCCCTCTGGGTACGCCACTGAAAACACAAGTTCTTCAACATATTTTTGACCACATGATACCCGCAGCACTGCGTCAATCTAACACAGCACCGTCCATTTTGTGGGTCTCCAATTTCCGTACTGTTTCGGAAAAGGGGTCGGGCCGGGGGCCCGGCCGGGGGGTCGGGAGTCGGGACTGACACAAATAGAAGGTTGTAACAGACAAATCCGCTACATAACACTTGCTGCTTTCTATGCGGAGCAGATTTTACCAGATTTAGGCTACTGAATCCATTAAAATCCAATATACTCGTGACACTGTGCTCACACGTCGTATAAAAATACTTTGCTATGGCATCGTGCAACCAAATTACACCAGTCTGATACTTTTTGAACAGTCACGTGATGAGAAACAATTAGTGGTGCCGCGGACTCGCCCCGAGGGCGGACTAGCCTGCTTTCCCCTCAGCGCTACTTTTGAACTATTAATGTGATGTATATAAAGGTATACATTTTTGGAAAGGAAATGTGTCAGAGAATCTATCTTTGTTATCAAATTTCAATAAAGATGCTGATTTTTAACATTTTGACACACAGATAGCCTATAAACATTTCATTTCTGAGCCTAAAAAAAAATCAATATGGAACCCTATAGTCTAGGCCAAATCCATGCTCATCTGCTCATGGTGCAATAACACAGTGGTCATATATACTACATGTAGTACAGTATGATAATGTACTGGATAATGCAATTCTTTGGATAATGTAAGCCATTTTCATAGGCTGGTCAGGAGGTGGTGTATGAATATAATTACTTCTAGAACACCCTATATTATCATGATAGTTTTACAGGAAATCTCGCCTTTTGTAAATGGCTGCCTTTACTAACAATTGTTATAAACAATCCTTTTAGCGCACAATTGGGCGATATTAGGAATACGACCGCATCTCCGCCCGACTATATTTCACATTTCGAACACAATATTTCGAATATAGGATAAAATATCAGGTGAAACCTTTTTCAAAAGCGCCCAAAATAGGACAGATTAGGCGATTGATTGGACCGGCGTTTAGTCAATTTTCTTGGCAACACTTTATCCACTGTGTGCAGCTGCTACTGTCATGCTGTTGGCTTACGAAATCATGAGAGATGATCATGAAACCGTGTCGTGCTAGAATTTAGAAAGCATTTCTGAAGCATTTTGCCGGCTATTCTGGATCTGTTGACTGCTGCATAGACGTTAAGTCGTACGTATTCATTCTGATTAATCAATTGATATTTTACCTCCAAGAACAATGAATAACCCCCTTTTTTGGTTAGCCTCCCGTGGTTAGCCTAGGCTATGTCTATGATTTAATCAGGGATTTAATGAATGATATCGAGCTCGAGTCGAATCAAGAATAGATAGATAGCAGAAATTCAGAATGTCCATCCGTATTCAACAACCTTCTACATTTAACATCTATGCTCGTCAACGCCTTTCAGCAACTAAAGTAAACGAGGGTTGTGTGGTGTTTTGTGTCTCATACGGCGTGTTTCCACAGACCTGAACTGAACTTTCCGGTATTTGCCGTGTAAGAAATTGCAATTCATAAATTCCGGTAAGTTCTTTTGTGGAAATACACAATAATCGGATTATTGTCATGATAAACCGATGGTCCGATCATCACGACACCACCACCACCAGTCCAATCATGGTTTTATGCAATATAAACGAGGCTTGGGGCTAAACTGTAGACTAATCTACCTTTTTTAAAATTATCTTCGACAGCGCGAAGCTCAACCTTTAAAAAAACACATCGGAAAGGTCTTCTTTTTCAATATCACCTTCGCCAGCGCGAAAGCACTGCCGATGAAGCCATCATCATCGCCGGCGCGAAGCTCAATCTTTTTTGTCCTACCATTTTTGAAGCTCCACTTTTTTTTAAATCATCTTCGACGGCGCGAAGCTCAACTTCATAAAAAAAAATGCAACATCGGAAAGGTCTTCCTTTTTCAATATCAGTATCACCTTTGTCAGCGCGAAAGCGCCGCTGGTGAACCATCATCATCGTCGGCGCGAAGCTCGACCTTTTTTTGCGAAACAATCTACAACAGAGAAGCACCGCTATTGAAGCCATCATCATCGCCGGCGCCATAGTGGGTGGAGCCCACACAATTATTGAGCCGCTTTAAAACGCTAGCTACAAAAACAAGCATAGACTTCCTCAAGGTTCTAGCAAGGACCATTTTAGAACCGGGTAAATTTACTGACGGCGAACGGAGAAAATGTAGCGAACGAAGTGCAGTGGATCATGGCATGGAATCCAGAGGCCTTCTTAATGTCTTTTTGGTTTTTTTTCAATGCACATTGAGGGTTCCTGCTAGTACAACAAATCATACTTAGTGATATTTGTCATCAGTTGGTATTATTCACCATAGGGTATTTTGCATGTTTCACTATCTGTCCCCATCCTAAGTATGACTCACTTCTAAATATGATTTTTGTGGTAATTTCTGTATCGCTTACCAGAGCTCAAAAACACACTTCTTTGTGCTTGTTCTTATCTACTCTTTCTCATTTATCTTGCCATTCGCTTAACATTTTGTACAAATGCACTATTCCCTTGAAATTTAAGGTGAAATTCTAAGCCCATTCACTAAACAGCACTAGCGGTGTTTATCGAAATCGGCGCCATGTTTTATTAATAAATAGTCTCTTTTAATATTTTCGTTAGTTCGTAAGTGGTGTGCGTAGCGTATATAGACGTTTGTTATTTTGCGATGGGGAATGAGACTAATCTGGACCGCGATACTCGCGAAATGTCTAAAAAAATTCTGCCATTGCGTTTACACGGCGGAGAATTACAATTAAATATGGTGGTTAACCACCAACCAGTCACTCATGACATGTGCGTTCTTCTGAATCTCGCTAACAGCAGCCTGGTGCAATAATTAACTGACAATTTGGAACCCGGTAGTTTATTTTAAGGGAATAAATCGTATTGAAAACTGGAAACCATAGCTGGTGACGTCAGAGTACCAGGCTGTTGTTAACAGCAGGGACTGAGTTTTAAGGCATTACAGAGCATTGCTCTCCTTAATCGCTCCCCTTAATTACTCTAGGAGAGTAGTTTAAAGCTCCCCTCAAATCTGATAAATCCTCTGTCACTGCTCTTCTTATGCTCCCCTTAAAAACTCCAGGAGAGCTTTTTATTACTCTTCTGTTCATTTTAAAACTCAGTCCCTGTAACAGTTGATCGCATTCATAGCATTGGTTGTCCGCCTATGTTTACCCACACGCGTACACCCATGAGAAGTAAAACGTGGAACGAGACTAATTGAAACTATTCTGAATCTATCGTAAATATGACTGCCATGATATTTCTAGTCATTTAGACATTGATAAAACTTTGTGAAATTTAGAAAGGTATCATGATTTATTGACTTTTGGGTGATTCTGTATACCTTTACCTATACTTAGGGTTCGGCAGAATTCTGTGATTTTTTAAGGCAAAATCTGTGGGCAGTTTGTGTAAAATCTGTGATTTCCGTGATTAGTGTGATTTTGAACCAAAATCAAACCGTGGGAAATGACACATGAAATCCGCGCGGTCATGTCTTTAGGCACTCAATTAAAAATATATTTTACTCAAGGGACATTTTAGTAAATAACAAAATAAAAATAAAAAGTCGAAATTTAGATAATTCGTGATTCTTATTATCAAATCAAACTGTAAAAATTAGCTTGTTGGACAATTACCGCGTCTGAAATAGCATTTCCGCGATTTAACAGTACAATTTCCCAAATCCGTGATCAAGTATGAAATCTGTGAATTACGGCGTGAATTCTGTGTTCACGGAATCTGCCGAGCCCTACCTATACTATGACAACTTCTGTGTTAAAATTGGTTAAATATTTTTTTAAATATGATGTAAAGACCGACAAATGAGAGCGTTACTACGGAATGACGTTTTGTCCACAATGCAAAATTCATAATAAAATACATCAAGAAAAAACAAAATCATGTTAAACTTGGAACTCATAAATTTAAGCTGTAATTGTCATTGAGCAACTTAAAGTACTAACAAAAATTATATCAAAGCGTAAGAAGGGGTCAGAGAAGTGCACTATAAATGGGCATTTTCCTGTAAAAAATCACAAAACTTTACCAAAAATCAGGGTTTTTTCAAAAAAAATCATACTTACATGTATAATATCAATTAAAAAGAAAAAAAGCTCATGTGAAAGAGCTTGAAAATATCTAAATCTAAATATGTGATGGCAGTTACTTTAAATTGTAAATTTATAGCCTATTTTGTAATGTCCTGTTTTGCTTGGAACTGCCCCCCTACCTTTCTCGCGCGCATACATTGTGCGCCTCACGGCCCGCGCAGTAGTATGCTTGATTCTATGCAGCCTTGTTATGCATGGGTTGTTTCTAGATATTCAATCAATCCCAAAATTTCACAGTGTAAAAAAAAGGTGCCGAATTTTGATCGTCATCGTAATTTGTACGCAAACTTTCGAGGCTAATTTCATGAACTTTTGGGGAAATGCAGAACAAGGTTATGAATTCTGAAGTTAAGTGTACAATTGCGTTAGGTGCGCCATCTAATAATTCCTTTACTGAAGGGTTTTTCGCCAGTCAAACGGCGGTCATTGACTATCGGTGTGTTTCCACAGAAAAGAGCTAGTTGAACGTTTATCTTGCCCGGAATAAAAATTCTGTGTCGGCGCTTAACCGACACGTTTCCACAGAGCGCAATAAACCCTTTAAATAATCGGCTCCCGACCTTTCTGACTTAAACCGTTGAAACCTTAATGGTGTTTGTCGAACACACCGCATCTCTGCTGCTATTCAGGCTTTATTTTCTTATGTTTCATAAAACATAAGAAACATTGTTATAGCAATCTTGCAAACCTCAATGTGTTTTTAGGCAGCCTTGAAACTACCCAACATAAAAAAACCCTATTCAGGCTTTATTTTCTGATGTTTCTTTTAGCCCTAACCCCTTAAATGTACTTCTGCCCCAAAGTACTGAGTGCTAAAAAATGCTAATGGCATTTTTTAGCACTCAGGTCTCTGGCTACTTTGCAATAAAGCATGTACCTACTGTGTTAGAGAACTGAGTGCTAATTACTGTTACAGTGTACTAGTCAGCACAAAGCCCAAGTGCTAAAAAATGCTATCACCAATTAGCACTATTTAGCACTTAGTTTTCTGCCCACAATTGAGTCTGTAGTATATGTTAGCACTTTTTAGCACTTAGTGCTGTACCATGTATGGAGTATTATTGTACTTGTAATTTATGTAGATTAAATTGCTAAATTTATATTCATATTTAAATGTCAGTGTAATATATTTAACGTTCTTTGTTTGTTTGTAATCATCAAGGATAAAAAACAACTAAATCATTGATTCTCTCCCACAGATGATACAATTTACTGTCAGCATATCAGTTCCTGGACAAAATAAGAGTATTAGTTTTGTCCTAATTGACCCGAATGGCTATCTCGTGATCGTTGCATAGTTTGTTTTCATTTTTTTTTTGGTTTTTGGTTTTTGTTTGTTATTTTTTTTTTGGTTTTTTTTGGTTTTTTTTGTTTTCTTTTTCTTTTTCATAAACAAAAAATGTCTTTTTCTTATAAGACAAAATAACATATATAAACAATACCAAAATAGCTGTATAAAAGTTGTAACAAAATGGTTTCAACTGTCTCGCTGAACTCTCCTCCAGGACCTGTAGAAAAACAAAACAAAAGGCAAAGTATAAGTAATGTGTCAATTGAATTATATAAAGATTAATAACAGATCACAATTATAAAACCATTTAGTTAGTTCATGTTTCACAATTTACATACCTGTAGTTCCTTGTCTCATCTTTAGTAATTTCCACCATCTACCGGAATCCCGACGCGAGCATGGTATCTGTGTAAATGAAATAATTAAAATAATTAGTCGCATGTTTATCAATTTTATTCAGTAAAGTTTTGATTTATGATTTAATTGAGTACCGTAATATCTAGCAAATGGATTGCACACACAAAAAAAGGTTTTAAAATTTGAGAAGGCTTACCTTGGAAAGCAGAAGACTGGGCAGAGATGAACCCCACATGTAGGGCAGCCATAGAGAGTCCTAACGTAACCGCCTGATGCTGTCTTCTTCTTCTCTGATGAGCATTGCCTACAACTCCTTGGAGAATTGGTCCCCATATGCTCTGAAGAGTGCAAACCGTTGAAGTTTCGGAGCGAGACGGGTTGTGCTGCAGCCTGTCTAGAAACTTTCTGCCCGTGGCAGTAGCCGTCAATCAGCTGACTTGCTATCTCCATAGTATAGTGTGTGTGGGTCAGATGACCTGGCTTGGGGTTCAACTCTCCATCTGATCCCATCTCATCATCAGTATCGGCATTGTTGGTGGCATGGTGCTTATAACAGATCCAGGAGTTTACTCGAGCCAGGTCAACTAAAAAATACAAGACCTGCTTCCACCATAGCTGAGATTTCCTGTTTATGGCGTGGTAGGATCGTAGTTGATCATTACGATCTACACCACCCATATTCTGGCAATAGGCGATAACTGCTGGGGGAGCTGGTACGCTTTGTGGTTCCCGTCTTGCCCCGTCCGTCGTGTATCGCCGGGTGACAAAATCCTCTTCAGAGTTTCGATATCCATTGTGTGCTGAGGATAGGATGGACAGAAGGGATGAGTCATTCCATAAAGTGTAGGTGATTGGCCCCTTCTGCCGCACATAAAATGTACCTCTTGGCGTTTTCTTGATCTGCTGAACGGCCTTCAGGTTGAGGGTATTTCTTTTAGGAGCCTGTGATAGATCATTGGGCAGTCCTGCTGAGTTGGTCTTTATGGCGCCAGTGAGGTAGGTGTTTCGTCCCAGTAGATTTGATGCCAAATCCATGTGCGAGTACAGCTTGTCAGTGTAAACATTATGGAACTTATCCAGATGAGTCGAAGCCACTTCGAAGGCCACATCAGCATACTTGATTGGTTTGGCTGAAGGTACATGTATCTTGAAGTTACATAAGTAACCTGTTGCTGCCTCAGCCATGGCGTAGACCTTGAATCCGGCTCGTATCGGTTTGGATGGCATGAAAAACTTCTGACACCACGCCTTAAAGCCCCTGTAAGGCACCATTGCCTCATCAATGGCAAGATGTTTCATGCAATTGTAATTCTTTCTGCAACTAGCAAGCACAGCGTCCCATACGGTTCTGAAGTAAAACTTCGGGTGTGAGCGGATGTAATTGAACTTATCCTGCTTTTCCCTTGTGGTACTTGATGGCATTTCTTTTGGATCCTCGTTTGGGTCGGAGCATGCCAAGTGTGTGCTGATTTGCTGAAATCGGTTCTTTGTCATGGTTTTGCAGATGAGCGCATTCCGGAACCCAGGGTGATCAGACCAGTAGTCATCCTGGTCAGAAAGTATACAAAGTCCCATCACCATTCGTATACCGAACCAGGCACGAATCTCTTCGGTGGTGGTTGGATTGAGGTTCTTCTGTGCTAGCTTGATGTTGGTCATGTCAGCTATGAAGGTAAATAGTGCCACTGGAAAGAACTTTAGAAAATAATCCACGGGACGCTGGAGTTTTGGAAAAGTAGGTCCCGGTGGTCTCTCCTCAGTACAACCAATGAAATCATGGGTCGGAACCTTTGACAGGCGGCTTGTCCAGTTGGTATTAGGTGGCTCACCGGCAGGCATAGGTGCAGAAGGCCCATCAGGGTTGGCATCTGGCCCTGGTTCAACGATCTTCCGACGTCTAACACGCTGTCTAGTCTGCTGCCGTGGCTGAGGATCATCTTCATCAACTTCACCTTGCTCATCTTCGTCACCTTCATCTAGATCATCTTCATCAACACCATCATCATTATCTGGGTCATATGTATAGTCCTCAGCACTCTCATAATCATCAACCATGCCAAGCATGTTGGCGATATCATTATCAGTCAGCAGCTCTCTGTCATCCGGAAGATCATCTTCTTCCCCATCTTCTTCGCTTTCATACATGTTATCTTGGGCTGCATCTTCTTCACTTTCATCTACCTGATCTATCCGCTCTTCTTCAATCTCAGACTCTTCTGCTTGTGCACGGTACTTCCCTCTATCCTGTTCTACAAGGCTCCTCCTCGCTGCTTCCCTCATCATTGTTTTCTCTTCTCTTTTTCTGGACTCAATACAGCGCTGCTGTTTCTCTTTGGGTAAAAGCGACTTTTTCTTTGATGTTGGTTTTGCAGATGGTCCTGCACGTGTTGTCCCTCCAGTGGATGTTCCTGGTTGATCTGTCTTTTTCTTTTCGGACTCTTTTTTTCTGGATCTCTCGGTCTGACTCTCTCTTTCTTCATTGGAACTAGTTGTTTGCTTTGACTTCTTTTTCTTTGAAGATGTGGACGCCTTCTGTCTTTTCTTTGAGTTTTTCTTCTTGTGAGCTTGATGAGGATCACTTGTCTCAGACTCATCAGGTGATGTTTCTTCTCTCTTTTTCTTCTTAGACTTGCTACCATTGTCCGCTATAATTGGTCTACCCCTCATGATAGCAGCTCTTCTTGCACGTTTTCTCCTCCCAGCCAGTACAGAATTTGTAAATGTGTCACCTTCACTCTTAGACATACCAGCCTGAAGTTGTAGTGCTTCACGGCTCGTCATATTTCACAGAGGGTGAACTTGAAGTTGCTTAGATAAATATCTCTAGATTTCTACAACAAAGTTGTCTAAAATGATCAGAGGACGATGTCTCATTTTTCACTCCTTATATACCCTCGGGTGTGCTGGCAATTTACATAATTTCTCTCTGATTGGTGTATTTTTCCCGCCATATTTAGATTCTTGATATGGGCGGGAAAATCCACCAATAATATTGTCAACATTTCCCGCCAAAATAAGTGTACCTTGATTGGGTGGATTTTCCCCGCCATATTTAGATTCTTGATATGGGCGGGAAAATCCACCAATAATATTGTCAACATTTCCGGTACTTGCAATAAGAAATTTGACACCATTGATTTCATATTTGATGACATGGGTTACTATATATACCATGATAAGTTATAGTATTAGTGTCAGCGCACAAACAGAGGAGTTGTATAGTGATGCTTCCCCGCATCAACAATCTCCCCGCCTCACCAAGGCAGCGCTGGCACCCGTGGTACAGTGGATGGAGCTTGGAGTAACTATACATAGGTTCATGGACAAAGCCTGGGGTCCACCATGATTCTCCCCTGAAAGACTCGCCATCCACTCTCTATTTTTTAATTTCCTGCTAAATTTGACACCATTGATTTCATATTTGATGACATGGGTTACTATATATACCATGATAAGTTATAGTATTAGTGTCAGCGCACAAACAGAGGAGTTGTATAGTGATGCTTCCCCGCATCAACAATCTCCCCGCCTCACCAAGGCAGCGCTGGCACCTGTGGTACAGTGGATGGAGCTTGGAGTAACTATACATAGGTTCATGGACAAAGCCTGGGGTCCACCATGATTCTCCCCTGAAAGACTCGCCATCCACTCTCTATTTTTTTAATTTCCTGCTAAATTTGACACCATTGATTTCATATTTGATGACATGGGTTACTATATATACCATGATAAGTTATAGTATTAGTGTCAGCGCACAAACAGAGGAGTTGTATAGTGATGCTTCCCGCATCAACAACCTCCCCGCCTCACCAAGGCAGTGCTGGCACCCGTGGTAGAGTGGATGGAACTTGGAGTAACTATACATAGGTTCATGGACAATGCCTGGGGTCCGCCATGATTCTTCCCCTGAAAGACTCGCCAGCCATTCTGTATTTTTTTTAATTCCTGCTCATTTTGACACCATTGATTGTATATTTGATGACATTACTATTTTAAATGTAATTAGTTAATGAACCTCATATAAATATACTACGGCAATTTACGGCTGGTACTGGCACATTGTACGACTTGTAAATAAATTATGAAATGTGGTCCATATTCTGTTAATTACAGTATTTGTCTTGTACATTTATATCCCTAGTTGGTCAAATATACTAAATGCTAAAAAGTGCTAAACATACTGTCCTTTTCACCCCAAGCACTGAATGCTACATGTTAATAATGCTACCTATCTGTACTCCACTAAAGAACTAAGTGCTAAAAAATGCTACACTCATATCCCTAGTTGGTCAAAAACTAAAGGCTAAAAAGTGCTAAACATACTGTCCTTTTCACCCCAAGCACTAAGTGCTAAATAATGCTACCTATCTGTACTGCACTAAAGAACTAAGTGCTAAAAAATGCTACTCTCACTGTGTACTATCATGGCAAAGAACTGAGTGCTAATAAATGTTAATTTAGCATTTTTTAGCACTCGGGGGGGTTAGGGTTAGGAAACATAAGAAACATTGTTAAAACAATCTTGCAAACCTACAGTCTGAAGACCTTGTTGAACCTACCCTTTATGCCTTTGATTTGAACCATACAGGGTGAGTCAAGAATAATGGGCCCCCTTTTAGAGAAAGCGCCACAGAAATGTCAGGCCTGCATTCAAAACCAATGATGGTGGTACAAAGACCGCATAATTGGCTTGAATTCAAGAAAGAAAAGTGAAAAGAGGCATCTCAGCTGATTCAGAGAGCAAACGTCATTAGAATACATTAACAAATGGCTCAATAAGGCAACCATCCTGTGGATTGGATTCAACATTTGGGGCTTAACTACAATTATTAACTGTAAAGTGGTAATTTTTGTGTGGTTAAATATTCGGGCTTTGCCAATTTTCAGCCATTTCGCTTGTTTTTAAATTCATGATTTGAAAGTTCATTACATAGACTTTAATAAACAAAATAAATATATTTGCATGTTTTTATTTTCACGGTAGAGGCTTCAAACACGAAAATTAATTATGTAGCGCGGAAATGTCCATGTTTACAGTAGTGTAACATGATAAATCATAAAGCAATGGTTGATTTTTAAAATTCTTCTTTTTAATTAAAGCCAAATTATAGGTCTCTCTCTCTAGTGCTACCATTGATTTTGAATATGCATGCCTAATTTTTGTGTGAACGCCTTTGTGAAAAAAGTGCCCGTTCTGGCGTTCTTTCTGACTCACCCTGTATGTAGCCTTTTGACAAATCATGTAAAGTTCTGACACCACTACTAAAATTCATCTATCACTGCATTTATTTTTCTGTACAGATAGGATAGCTCAACTAGCAGAGCAAACAAGCCAGTATTTGTTCTTTGTCAGGTTGGTGGGGGAGTGTCTCCAATGCCCTCTATTGACTGGTATTGACAAACATGCAAACAGCCAATTGCACAATGTCAACAATGCTCAATGTAGCTCATGAAGTGGGACATGGAGGACGGGTCAACGCTAGCATCAGCAACAGGAGGAGGAAGGCTGGGAGACCCCGTTGATTCTTCTGCCCACGTTTGACAAAACTAGCGTTTGTAGAAACTAGCGTTTGTAGAAACTAGCGTATCTTCAGCTATACTTTCTTCAAGCTGCTTACAAACCACCAGTCAGTTGGACGGACCGAGACACAAACAATTTTTATATATTACCAAGCCAACTATAACCTGCTGAAAACAAGTTCTGTGGTGACTGTGGATCAGGATATAATTTGGATTTACTTTGCCATGCTAGCTGTCATTTTGGAACTCTCACTATACTGATTGATACTGACTGATAGAGCCAATCAAACATAATGCAACGCACGGTGTCCTAAAAGCGCACATCTACAGTTTTACCCATTCGGTCAGATTCATTCAAAAGATTGCAATCATGGCTGAAGTTGACACTGCTCTAGACGAGAACGATAATTTGGTGGACGAGGGCAACATTACACCTAAGAAATGCAGGAAGTGTGCGTGTAGCAAGGACCATTGTTACTCACAAGTGGTTGTCATTGGTAAGTTTCTGTTTCTAGAAAGTTTGTGGTTTTGCATGACTATTTGAAAAAATATGGGAATTTTAATAACAAGTTAAAAGATTGGTGTATTTTCTTTAATGATTATGATTGAATTTGGTAAATCTCGGTGAAAATCTATCTGGGGAATCATGTTTCCAAAATTACATTTTCGGAGCCTATGTTATGTTATGTACCTTTTTCGTGATTGCGCAATGACACTGGGGAATGAGGGTCCACCGGCATGGTGCTTCTGTTGGATTTTTCCGGGGTAGGGGGTTAATATGATAGCCAAAGTCTGTCACAGTATCACTAGATGTTGTTCAAGAGTGAATCTAGAATCAGCCAAAACTTACTCGAATCAATCATCAAATAGACCCTTATTTCAGACGATAAGGAATGAAAACTTTAAGACAGTTTTTACTTTAAATACAAAGCAGGAATTGGAATTTTCAGGATTTTGCCTGAATTCAAACTTAAATTGTTTTCTCCACTTTTATTTGCAGTCCATTTTTGGCCTAAAGTTATTTCCCAATTTCATATACATTTTCTAGGTTTTGTTTTGACAATGACATGCAAATTCATTCTCATGTTCAGGCCTGCTCATGTTTAAAAAAGTATACTAATGTCTACTTGCACATTGTGGTTGTGAAATGTGCTCTACAAATCCATATCACGCCATATGTATTGAGTTCTCAGGCGTGAAACCAATCAATAGTACAATCCAGATCTACTTTTGAGACTATTCAAACTGATCTATTTTTATTAATCAATATCAACATTCAGATTGACAATTGCATAATACAAGTGTGGCACATGTTTGGTGCATGCACTGTACAGTGAGCTCAATACTAAGACTGTCATCAAGACTCGACCGGGGCAATCAATGCGGAATATCCGGTCAAATTTTGAAACCAATAAAACTTTAAACTTATAGATCTATTTTTACTAATCAATAACCAAAAGTCTGATACATATTAATTATAGAATAGTACAGGCCACACTTGTTTGTTGCGATGCATGGTACTGCGTACTGCACAATGAGCTCGATACAAACCAGTGCAATTCAGGAAACCGTTTTATCTCCACGGTCGTTGGGACCCTCAACATTGATTGGTGGGGGCAGGGGAGGGATATGAGTAACTAGATGGCTGAAGCTCTAATACCAGTTTGTTGCAAAATCAGCGCTTACAAATTGTCTGGACTCTGGGGTTCCAACTTCCAACACCAAATGTCCTAGATTGTGGGTACCCGGAATTAAAACCAGCCAGTACTACAAATTACAAAATGAGTCTACTTTAACGACAGCGCATGCAGATGGTTATGAAGACAGTTGAGTTGTCAAATTCGGATTTGGTTTGGTCGGGGTGTGCCGATGGAGATTCAAAACCCATTCCCATTTTTAGGGTTGATTTTGGAAAAATCAGTACCCATTTTTAGGGGTTTTGCTTCATTTTAGACCTAATTTTTGCAAATTTTCGCGAAAATAGACAAAAATTTCGCGAAAATAGACCCATTTGTAAAAAGTGACCCCATTATTAGGGATTTCCAGCACAAAATCATACCCCATGTTTAGGGATTTTGTGCCCAAAAAGCTACCCATTAGAGCGGCACACCCCCGTATACCGTCTTGGGTGGGTACCCCCCCCCCCCCACGGGTGTCAAATCCATGAACTTTGTCTGGGCTCCTATTAAGATGATTGATAATGGATAGCTGCCATTGCTTAGTTACATAAGAACGACTGTGTATTTAGCAAGTCATTGTTGCTATGGATGGACGGAAGAGTCTGTCAAATACTCAAGTAGTGAAGCATGCAATCTGTCAGAAAGAAATGATTTAAATTGCACACTTTCCTCCTCAGTCATGCAAGTCTTTACCCACTTACCAATCAATAGGCAACCATTTTAGAGTTCAATTTAGGCATACCGTAAAAGCCAATATTTTGATATCATAGACATTTCGCGAATTTATTTTTTTCGCGGCCGACTTTCTGGATCTGGTAAGACTGTTCATCCAATCGAAACACCTTTTCATCCAGAATAAGATCAATTACTTTGATTTATCTGTGTACAGACTCACAGTGGACAATACAAATTAATGAATGATCCCATGTACATTGTAGGAAACCAATTATAGTGCAACTTCCAGGGGCTGATCCAGGAATTCTCAAGTTGGAGGGCGCCAAAGCGGGGGTCAAGGGTGCAGAGCCCTGTGCCGCCCTTGGAGATTTTGTTAAATGTTTTTCACACGTTTTACACATTTTCTTACACGTTTTTACATGTTTTAAACATTTTCACCCTGTCAAAAATGCGCCCTATCAAAAATAAGGAGGGGTGGCGCAGGCGCCCTGTCAAACAGGCGCTCTGTCAAAAATAAGGGGGGGGGGGGGCTGTGTCAAAAATTAGGGCAGGGGTATTTATTAATTGTTTATCCTCCCTAAAGTTCATTTGTTAAACACTAAACCGTGCATTTGAAATTTTAGGGTAACAAATCACAACAACCAGATTTTTCATCATGGCTTTTGGGATTAATTTGTCTTTTATGATTTTATATCCTTCATTCACCCGTATCCTTAATATAGATCAAATTATTATTCTCATATAATTACAACATTTTATATTATTATCGATTATTGTACGATTGTAACAATTAGTTTCAGAAGTTTGTAATTTATAAAAACACAACCATCCAAATAAATATTGATCTCAATATCCCTATGTTTGTGTACAAATTGCAATTTGTACAAAGGTTGAGGTTCGTCCAGGGCTGGGCCGGGTCGGGGGGGGGGGGGGGGCACGTCCCCCCCCCCCCCCCCCCCCCCCCCCCCCCCCCCCCGGGGCCGGGTGCTATGCTATAACTTACACTACAAGTTGATAAGGAAGTAGATCTTTATCATTATTAAAGTAGTATTTGTTATCAAAAAGTCCTTTTTCTTTACTAAATAAATAATATGGCAGGATTATTTATAGTATTTGTAATCAACAAGTTCGTTTGTTTTACTATAGATATGGCAGGATATATTTATGAACCTGGCCAAGTTGAACTCATGGGCAAGGTTGGGTTACTGTCCGAGTGGAAGTTCATGCAAGTGCTAGGTATTTATTTAACCAGCGCTTCCCAGACTAAACAATTCGAGACTATATGTTTACCTGGGGTTTGTTGCTGCTACATGAGATAGAACTTGTGTGCGCGCAAACCAAGTACTGCTGGTCGTGTGTTGGAGTAGGGTTAGGCCTTTAGGGTTATAGAAAATCTGAAGATATTCCAGTTGCCCCAAAATGTAACCTGTTTTTCTCCACCGATACACCCCAAAAACATGCCTGGGGAGTAAGGGTTAATGACTGAATATTGAATGTTAAAATGTGGCCTTTAGATAGGTCAGTTATTCAATCTCTTGCAGCACATCCTGTCCCAAATGAAATATGAGTTCAGTCCCCCCCATCCCCGGTATTCTATCACATCATTATGTTATTGTCAATCTATTTATCTTGCAGGTAATGGACCCTCCGGAATCTGTCTTTCATATCTTCTGTCCGGTAACTGGCCGTATTTCACGGGGGAACCACACCCAGACCCGTATCTGCAAATCAAACTCAGAGAGGATGTGTCTATTATAGAGCAGGTAAAGATTAGAACTGGAATCGGCCACTCGCGGAAATATAATACTATCACATGAGCGGCAAAGCCGCTCACGAGCGGCTTGAGAGGCCTGGGTAATCCACCAAACCCGGCCTTGCCAAAGCATGGCGCGGTTCCCGGCCCGTCCAGATCATTTTGACATAAGTTTACATGGGCCCAACCATACTCTTCCGCGCACATCGTAAACCAACGGAGCAATTCTAACGGTTGGTGTTAGGGCGGCACTCTTACAGTAGATGTCAAAAAAGTGATGGACACTAACGGGTGCTATCAGCATGGGTGTTCCTTGCTGGTTAACTTTGTGCGCAAATATTCGCGGTACTATTATTCTAAGTACTATAGAAGTGTTGAACCAATTAAACTGTGAATATTTATTTACCAGAAAATTTTAAATAAGAGGAAACTATTTATAAACGTCAGAACAATATTAAAATTAATTAAACGAAGAGTATTTGTTTGTTTGGCAACTTTTCTTTGCACAGAGGCTCCCTTAGGAGTCATAAAACATAAAGTGGATTATCCAGGTCCCTCACGGCTTCGCGGTTCGAAATCAGTGTACTAAGGCCGTGAGTGACCGATTCCAGTTCTAGTAAAGATTAGACAGGTTGCTTTTAGTAGACATTTAATTGAAGTTATAGGACCACCGTGTCCCAATATTTGCCCACTCAATTAACATTTCCATTGATTTAAAATGAAATATATAGCTATTTTTACGAATGACACATTTGTTCAGTGTCAATTGTTAACTTTAAGATTATGCAAATCAGAACTAAAGTAAAAGAATGGTGGCCTGGACAAATTTAATTCGTTATTTTTTTAATTTTCATTTAATATTTGATTTGCAAACTTGTTTAAGAAATGGAGATATATAAATGGGATGCCCAAACCATGAAACGGCCATGTATGCCAACATGGTTATAAATGGACCCTGTTCCAGGCTTACAGAAAATGATGCAGCTCCTGGTACCATTTGATCTATGCCATGTATGTTAATTACTTGGTAAAATCATTGTCTACATTTTGCAGGATTTAGATTTCCTTAGTGGTGGCTTAGAAGGGCGTTCACGCAACCCTGTGGCCTTACTTTTTGACACTCTGCACCAACCCAACGCTGACCTCGGCGATGAGGAGAAATCCAGGCTGGAATGGCGCCATCATGAGAGCAAAAGAATACAGCACGTCGTACTGGGAAAAGGGCAACCCGGAGGATCATGGAGGGTAAGATTCATAAAACTGAATATTGACCATTTTTGAGGATGGTTTGTGATGGTGCTCTGTTTAATAAGGCTATATTTTAAAAAAAATTGTCTCAAAGTTCTTCAGTTTTTCAAAACCTAATGCGGAATGAGGTTTTTTGAAAGTTTTTTTTAAAAATATTTATAAATATAAAATATTGAAATCCTGAAAATGATGTAGACTGTAGGCCGTGCATGTTTTATTCCTTCAGAAAACAATTCTAGCACTCTCCATCTAGGGGATAGATGAAATGTGGCTTAAAATGAAGCTAATATATGCCTGATCAATATTTTACCTTATCCCACGTTCGTAGGTTGCACATTATGACCCTAGACCTCGATTTAGGGTCAAAGGTCACATGTGTTTCAATGGGAAGTCAAAAACTAAATTTAACATGGTAAAAAAACTAAAAAATGAGCTATTGACTATGAAAAGTATATTATATTGTTGGGATGAGTGTTTTAAACAAAAAAGTCAATCACAACTTTGATCGTAGATCAATAGTTTTTGAACTGTGACCTTTTGAAAAAGACAAGTTGGCCAAAATAGGCCATTTTGGTCATTTGTTTGCAAAATTGGCACAAAAATGACATGTTATCATCATTAAAAAAATATTTTGACTCAATGTGAATTGATAAACCATGTTATAATGTTGGTTTATAGATGAACTTTACATTAAAAGACATTTCAAAAGTCAATGGTGTCCGCATGCCATGGCAAACAGCTTTAATATCCTTCAAATTCATCGAAAATGGGTAAAATCTGAGTCAAATTTAAAGGATTTGAAGGATATTAATGCTGGTTGCCATGGCATCAACATACCATTGATTTTTGAAATGTGTTGTAATGTAAGGTACATCTATATACCAACATTATAACATGGTTTATCAATTCATAATGAGTCAAAATATTTTTTTAATGATGATATCATGTCATTTTTGTGCCAATTTTGCGAAAATATGACCAAAATGGTCTATTTTGGCCAACTTGTAATTTTCAAAAGGTCACAGTTCAAAAACTATTGATCTACGATCAAAGTTGTGATTGACTTTTTTGTTTAAAACACTTATCCCAACAACATAACATACTTTTTATAGTCAATAGCTCATTTTTTAGTTTTTTTACCATGTTAAATTTAGTTTTTGACTTCCCATTGAAACACATGTGACCTTTGACCCTAAATCGAGGTCTAGGGTCATAATGTGCAACCTACGAACATGGGATAAGGTAAAATATTGATCAGGCATATATTAGCTTCATTTTAAGCCACATTTCATCTATCCCCTAGATGGAGAGTGCTAGATTGATTGATACAGACCTACGTCCCAGTGTCTAATGTATGTGTTCAATGAAAATCTGAAAAATCGGTGAAACTTTGGGATTTTTTTTTTTTTTGAATAAAAAATAAATTTAAAAAATAGATTTTTTTCCTAACGCGCATCAATTAACTATCGCGCGCGAGAGCTTTGAGACAATTTTTTTTAACATAGCCTAATATGAATGCCTTCTTTTAAAATACCAAATTAGTGGAACCATCAAAATGCTGAAAGGATCCCTATCACCTCAAAGAAGTTGTCACATTTTGTTTACATTTGTACATAATTGCAAGGATTCCTTTTCACCGATATTGTACATAATTCTTCTTTATTTCATTTTAAATGTTTTTTTGTGTAAATTGTGTGTTTATTTCAAGAACTATAAATTCAGTTTATTTGTTGGGCCTTTATTGTGTCTAAAGAATTCTCATTAGGCCAAATTAAATTAATTGTTTGTCTCAAAGCTCCCGCGCGCGTTAGTTTATTGGTGCGCATTAGAAAACAAAAATCTGAAAAAAACTTTTTTTTTTTTTTTTTTTTTTTCCTCAAAAAATCCCAAAATTTCACCGATTTTTCAGATTTTTATTGATCATATCATCTTAAAGGTAGATGACCCGATCACATTTTCGTAACACAGAATTATTTCAAACATACGGAGATTTTCATATCATATGAAAGCTCGTATTTTTCTCATCATCATACTGAAATTTGACGGCCTAAATCGGTATAATTACGGAGAAATCAATGAAATAACGTCGAATTACCGCGAATGGTGGTATACCACCGATATAGTTTGTGTACTACTCAATGGGTACAGTTCACAGCATCTTGTGCGTGTAAAATAAGAACCATTAGAGCTATGCAACTCAAACTTTGGAACACGACTTTTTTAAGGATGACCTTTCATGTAGAATAGAAAACTTCAAGTTGAAAATCGAAATGTGATCGGGTCATCTACCTTTAAATACAAAAGTTCACTTTTACAAGGATTTCAATATTTTATATTTAAAAAAAAAAAAAAAAAAAACTTGAAAAAAACCCGCATTCCGCATTAAATTAGTTTTACAACAGGAGAGGAGCTTTGAGACAAACAATTAATTTAATTTGGCCTTATTACCCTACATTTTATCAAATTCCTGAATCACAGCTCCCTGGCACAGATCCCATGGTTTTATATAATTATATAAATTAAATTGAAACTCTGACGGAACCAAAACGATCAATGGAAAAAAATTGAAACTCTGACGGAACCAAAACGATCAATGGAAAAATGGAAGGATCTGAACTTGACCTAGATTTTTGTTGTTGCAATTTTCTGATTGCTGGGGCTGACTACTGGTACATAGTGTACATACATTGTACATACAGGGTATCCCAAGAAAATGACACTTGGATAATAACTGAGATATCACTGATTTTGTAATAATTTGGCACTGCTACGCAAAATCTACAAACATAGAAAAATGTGTTGAACAATGACCCTTGCTTGCTTGCCCCTTTAATAACCATAGTACGTGTTATTAAAGTCATGTGAAAATACCAATTAGCATGATAGCCTTAAAATGTTCCCCTTCCACTTGACCACATACCCCTCCTGCCCCCACCAATCAATGTTGCTAGGCCACAGGTTGATGATTGGTCGACTCAACATTGATCAGGGGAATAACTTTACATTACGCGAGTAAAAAATACCCCCTGTATCACGGGCAAGGGTTAAAATACTTTTTGGGCTATGAGGGCTATTTTGAGCAAATTCTGCCCAAAATCGCCCCTTTAGTACACTTTACCATAGACCAAAAGAAAATTCAGGGGGCTATTTTGTGAAAAATGGGGCTAATCGCCCTTCGCCCCCGTGTATTTTGAGCCCTAATTACGGGCCCAACTGACCCACTTTTTGGGTTTGTCAAGATTTTTTAGAAAATCATGTAAAATCATGTTTTGTGGCCGAAAAATCTGTTGAATATTTTTTTTCTTCAAATAAAAAAAAAAATCCTGATTTGTGCAGATTTTAGTGACATTTTAGGTTATTTAAAATTAAAAAAAACACGGACCGACCGACCCTACTTGACAGGTCCTTCCCCCATTGTGTGAAAAGCAGAGAGGTGAAAATTACGCAAGGACATTCAGACAAGCAAGCACCAAGCAAAGTAATTAAAATGCACAAACTCGGGCGCAAATAGCTGTATTTCATGATTTATTTTAATAATTTTTTTAATTTTTGTTGTTGTCAGTTACGTTAGTTACAAGTTTGACTTTTAGGTGTTATTTTTACAAAAATACGGTTTTGTATGGTAAAATATGACTTAAAATACAGTTTTGTGAGTTTAGAAGTTGGCAGGTCTGCATAATTGCAGGGTTTTTCACTGGTCGAATGTGCAAAATATATAAAAAATAGGCCTGTGTCATATATGAGACCTGTCATCACGAAATGAGAGTTAAGTCGAAAAATTTAATGTTGACGTTTCTCCAGATTCAGAATACTCAGGAAACAAGCTTTAAAATGATATGCAACACGTCATAATTGCTCAATGTTTTCCCTGTCAAAATTCAAATTGAAGTTGCAAAATGCCTTTGTTTTCTATTGATTTTTGGCATGTTCATTGGACCATATCTCCTAATGCACACTGGCGACTTAACGCTCATTTTGTGGTGACAGGTCTCATATTGATTTGCAAAGGATGTCAATATAATATTTAAAAAGTATCGTGTACTGTTTAGATTTGACCGAACGTGAAGCTTTCAGCTTGCGAAAAATATAATATTACCCTTTACCACTAGTGGTCTTGACCCACTTATTGAAATCAATAATGCAGTCTTGACTTTGATTGGCCATTCCAAGTGATTGCACACATATAATTAGGTCAGTCATTCAAATAATCTGCCCAGATACCATGATACTGAAATGTATTTATAGATAATTATGTATTCTTATATAATTATTGGAAGTTCTACATGTAGCAATAGATCAGCGGTCTCTCTTTATCGAAGTGTTAGTGTCCGGTCTAGGCATTTTTGAAATTTATTTAGACCAATTCTTCAGTGAATGAAAGAAATAAGCAATAGCATAGTCTAGTTAGTCATGGGTGAGCGGATCTGTATGTAACAATGAACTTGCAGAGTCACTATCGTACCAGTATGTATACCAAATCACCACCAGGGTTCTAGCCAGGACCATTTTAGTGCCTGGTAAATTTACTGACGGCGAACGGAGAAAGTGTAGCGAACGAAGTGCAGTGGATCATGGCATGGGATCCAGAGGCCTTCTTTTGTCTTTTTAGGTTTTTTTAATGCACTTTGAGTTTGAGGGTTCCTGCCACATAATGTCTTGTTTTATGAGGCAGTTTAATGATTTTATCCACAAATTGTTAAATAAAATAAAAAATAAAAAATAAACCTTTTTTTTTTTAGAGTGCTGGGCGGATATTGTCAGTGCCGGGCGGCCCCGCCCAGTGCCGCCCACCGTAGCTAGAACCCTGATCACCACTTATAATTACCCAAGGTTATTTATGTATTTATTCAGTTATTTATTTATCTATCCTGAGATGAAATCAACTTCCTAAATTAAAAGCATGTTTATTTTCTACTGTTCAAATGCAAAAGGAGGATATTGGTGGTTTAGTTGTGATCAGTGGTGTTTTCACATAATCATTACATTCCGTACAAAAAATATCATCACCTCAACCCCAGCCTGTTGTTTTTGGTTGTTGTTATGTTGTCCTCGACCGCCCGCTTGTAAGATTTAGGGCCGCTCAGAATTTTTTTCTTCAGATTTTTAAATTAAAAAAGTTTTTTTTTTCAGAGATTTTTTTTTTCAGTTTTTTTTCAGATTTTGTTCAGATTTTTTTTTAAACAGTTTAAATGGCATTGAATATTAAATTAAGTGTTTATAACATATATGTGCGACTCTTAAGAGTGATTTCAACTTCTTGTTGGCTGAACTTTGAGCTTCCGCTGGTAAAAGAAAAAAAAGAAAAAAAAAGAATGGCCTTATCATGATGGTAATAACTCGAGCAAGGTTTCCATGTGGATTGTTATGCAAAACCCTTTTTCGCGTTGTACCCACATAGCCAGTAGCGTATGTGACACCGCTTCCGTGGGTGCACTTCCCTTGTCTGTATTTGGTGGAACTCCAGATGCCATCTCCTGCTGTGTCATCACCTTTTGTGATAAACCTATTGTAAGGTCGCTGTGTGTTCAGGCCTTCACGTTTGAAAATTGAAGGTGTGCTTTAAATCGCACTCCTCAAAACATTGAGGTGTGCTGTAGAGGTGCCATAAATTGCACTCCTCAAAAAAATTAGGTGTGCTGTTTTATGACCATGCTATCTTTTCGATTACTCTTGAGAGAAACGACCTCGATTGACCCATACATAACCCTCATGTGACCCCAAATCATTTCCATGTATCCTCTATCTTGGTGTCACAATTAATTAAGAAATAGACATAGGCCTAAATTTGGGAATGATGATAAGGTTAAATGAATTAATTAACCCATGAATATATCTATGCTTAGTATAGTATTACAAAAAACAAAGAGGCTTCACTAGATAAGATGGACAGGATCCCTGCAACTTTACAGGTAATGGAATAGATTTGATAATATACATCTGCTGATGATATCACAAGCATAAGCCCACCTAAATTCAGTAAATTATCAGTTAATACAGCAAGATAGTATAGTATTTTAGTACTATTTTAGTATAGGATCTTTGGGTTATGAGTTACTATTCCTATGGTGTGGGTCATGAGGTATATGTGGGTCATTTAGGTTCAAATATGGGTTCATCTAAAGTCCTGTTTTGGACTTGGAATTAAAATTTAAAAAAAGTAAATATATATTTAAAAAAAAAAAAAAAAAAAAAAAAAAAAAAAAAAATTAGGCGTGCGATAAATCGCTCTTCTCGAAACCATTTCAGGCGTGCGATGGCGTGCGATCGCACGCCTGGTGTTAAAATCATGTTTTTCTGGCCCATCGGCATGTATTTAGTAAAACTGCCCAATGGTTATAAATACAGTGTTGCTTTAAATACATAAACGCACTTACAAGGCCTGTGATAGATCTGTTTTTGGCCCTTGAACATGTTTGGAGCAGACTGCCCAAAAGTAAAGTATTAAAGTCGTCATCAGAATACTTCGGCACTTTTTAAAACCGCCAACGCACGCGATCTACATGTAGTTAATGAGCGTGTGGGCGGGGACATTCATGACTCATAGATCTATACGATCGCGACCAATCTGATTACAGATACCGTGACGCGTCGAGCTGCTCAAAGATTACATTGTGACGCTGTTCTACAACGCACTTCCGTGTTTAGGCTGTATGCAGTTGTCAGTTGTCACAAAAGTGCCGTAGTTCTCTGACGCCAACTATACTTGTTTATTCCAAGGGGGCGGATGGAAAAACAAGGTTTTGACAGAACCATGACGATTAAGTGCATTTGTGGTTATTGACGGGGTATTCTGATATGGATTATCACCACCAACAACCGGTTATTGGTGGTGATTGAATAGAAATAGGCTTCATATTTCCTGGCTGGTAAGATAAGCACTCTTGGGGTTAATCCAAATACTTCCTGACATGAAACACATTTACCTGTTCTGAAGGAAAAAACTTGCGTAATTCTTAGAACGAGCTTGCACCATATTGTATCCTTCTGTTGTAATAGAATTTCCAGGGTCAGCTCCGGACTTGAAACTTCTGCTATAATATAAGTATAACTAAAGCCAAATAAAATATTTCATATTGATTTGTACATTTTCTATTGCATGGTTGACATACTGTGGCAAGGGTGGTCAAACATATTTGCGACTTTTGTGAGCTCTGCTCTGATTTTAGTCACCCCATCAATGTCTGTACCTAATTGTTGGTAAATAAAAACTAAAAACTAAGCAGTTAAGCTTCACTTCCATCTGACAGAGGTGCAATATCGAATATAAAGGTAAACTGTCTTCTGACAGCTCTGACCATGAATAAACTAGTTTGCACTCCTGTAAAAATCTACCACAAACAGGGATTTTACCTCAAACAGGGATTTTACCCCTCTGATATGAATGACTCCTGTTACGCTTTGACATACATTTACTGAATTTGAATGGTGAAAATTAAAGGGGAACAAATAAAAACAAGAACCCAAAAACTGAAGGAAAAAAGTAAATAAAAGAAGAATACGAAAAACCAAGAGTAAAAAAACGAAGAAAAAATAAAATAAAATAAAATAAAATAAAATAAAATAAAATAAAATAATATACAATTCAATACAATTCAATTTAATTCAATACAATACAATTTAATTCAATACAATACAATTCAATTCAATTCAAATCAAATCAAATCAAATCAAATCAAATCAAAATATACATTGAAACTTCTTTAACACAAACCTTGATAACATTTTAAGTATTTCCATAAGTCCCAAGCTTTATATGTAACCTGATAACACGAATTCCCTTTAACAATTTTGTTTTAACCAGGTTCCACTATAATAATTGACATGCATTTTCAAAATAAAAAAATGAAATCAAACAAGAAATAAAATACCATACAAATTGTGTTATGTAACTATAGCAGTATTCCCAGGGCAGTGAGGCACACTGTATCAACATAAAATGAAGCATTGACAAATAATGATTTGCGTCATTTGGCCTAAGTGAAATATAGCGTATGTTTGGCGTTGCTGAATTATTCATTGAAAACTGCACCAGCAAGATACGTAATACAGATATTGGTGCTTGGGTTCATTTAGTTTCATAATGTAAAATTTGAAAACATCACTTCAACATTAATGGGGATTTTCCTGCTAAAGTACTCCCATTTTCTTTGGAGAAAAAATAAAAGATTGAAAAAATTGTATACAGTGAATCTATCTGATGCGTGAGTAGGAAGGACTTAATAGGTTTTATTGAAAAGAAAGCGTGGGCTGTGACCTTGAAGGTGTATTCTAAGTACTATAGATGTAGGGAAGTGTGAAATGTGGTCAATTTATGCCAGAATGCAATCTGTGTTAATAAATAGAACTAGACAAATTCCGAAATCCCCTGTCCATGCATGAGAATTTACCTGATTGCCCAGGTTTCCGCGTATTATTTTAATTTCAGCCTGTTTTGGCCTTTTTAGCTCAATTTCACACACTATCTGTGGAAAAGTAAGTCTCAGGTATAATATAATAATAATGATAATAATAATTAAGCATTTAAAAAGCGCATTAAACAAATGGTACCTGTGCGCTGTACAGTTATAAAACTACAATAAGACCAATATTAAAACTATGTAAAATACACATAAGGAAAAATATTTAAAAAATACAATAAAATAAATAAAGCGTGTAGTATAACATCACACCCTATAACCGGTTATTGGTGGTGATAATTAATAATCATAACCACCAATAAGGCCACGACCCCCCCCCCCCCTGTTTTACGGGCGGACTGATTAAAAAAATCACACCAATTACATAATATGTCACCAAAATCTGCAAACATTTAGATTTTAAAAAAAAATGAATGCACACAGATTTTCGACAGATTTTCTGCCGAAAAACGGCTGATTTTATATGATTTGAGATAAAAAAATTCTAAAAAAATGTCTTGCAAAGTGCAAAATGTAGGTTGGTCGGGCCCCTAAAACAGGGTTGGTTTTTTCCTCGCCTAACCACCAACAACCACTAAATTTGTGTTTCTATCTGCACCAATAGTGCGGTAACATAAAACAAATTCATAGTGACGTATGGAATCGATACAGAGTCCCCCACAAGTGGTTGAGATACTGACAGCTGTAGGAGACCCATGAAGTACTATATTATAATCGGTTCCGGAACTATGCGTTTATTATCCATCTCCCAGAGTGCAATAAAAAAAGTAATCGAAGCATATTTGGGGCATACGCACATGTGACATGCAGGGGTTAAAATACTTTTTTGCTTATGAGGGCTATTTTAAGCAAGTTCTGCCAAAAATCGCCCCTTTAGTACATTTTACCAAAGGCCAGGATTTTCTCAGGGGGCTATTTTGTGAAAACTGGGGGCTAAGGGACCGTTCATTATTTATGGTGGGGGGGGGGGGGGGGGGGTTGGGACAAATTCGAGACTCGTATGTTAAAATTACCTAACCCCCCCTACAGCTGAAACTGAAAATTACATGACCCCCCTGCGATCCAGTAGCTTTTTACACAACCCCCCTCCCCCTCCCCGAAAAAAAATCAACTTGTCACATACTTACGGGGGCTGTCTTTACCTTTGGAATTTTGTTCATGGATACATTGGCAAATTCTGTTTGTGCCCTATCTGAACGGCCAATCATTTTATGCCCCCTCTTTTTATTGTGTGAAATTAGTAATGGGAGCATAGCGAGCCGAAAATGTTGTCATATTTATACATTTTGGGTGGTTTTGTGATTCTTTATAACCTGAACAAGTTAGAACATACTGGGCAGATACTTATATAATCCAGTAAACTCCTTCTGTGAGCATTGGTGCAAAGCTGAGACAAGGTGAAAAGCATGCAATAAATCACATTTTTTTAAATCATAAAATTGGATTTTGTAACATTATACACCCTGTGGCTCTAATTTCTCGACCGTTGATGATTATTATAGATGTTTTTCCAACATATCATCCGAGGCACAGAAAAGATTTGCTGTCCAGAAGTTGTCTCATAGTACCGGTAACAGTTTTTGATGCGATAGGTTTTAAGAAAATATGCGCGAAGCATTTACACTCCAAAATAGCCTCTAAAATCACCCCAATCACCACCGTAATTTAAAAAAAAAAGTTACACAACCCCCCCCTGTTTAAGAATAAAAAGTTACATAACCCCCCTATTTCAATATATGAAAGTTACATGACCCCCCTATAGTTTACCCAACCCCCCCTCCAGCATAAATAATGAACGGTCCCTAATCGCCCTTCGCCCCTGTGTATTTTGAGCCCTGCTGACATGTACAATTGACGGTGCGCCATGTGTGCTTGGCGAGCCTTTGTGCACCACGTTCTTCGGTATTATTAGTTTGCTGGTGTAAACAGATCTGCCAATTTGGAACTTATTGAATTATAACAGTGTATTAATATTTCACTACCTTTAAGGTGGCTAACTCGGCTACGGTGACCGGCAATGATTTGCTTCAAAATAACAGAGGATGTGTATATTGATGAGAAAAGATGATATGCCAAGTTTGAATTTTTTCCAAAAAGCCGTTTTTGATTTACGGAATTTTTCATTATTTGAAAACCCATTGACTTAATACAGGAGGCGTAGCCGAATTCCCAAATACTGCCAAATTTCAGAAAACACATAGTTTTGTTAATATTTTTTTCTCTTCTTTAAAATCAATGTATGCTAAAGACTTTGATTTTATTTTGATGCCAAAACACCGAGGTATAACACATTTTTTTCTCCTCCACAACTGAGTGGTGATTGATGGTTTATTCACTGGGAATGTTAGTACTTTTTCACTATTTTCTAGAAACACTATATTGCCAAACTTTGTGAATTTCTGCAGAAAAAACTACTTGTTCAATTTGCACAAACAAGGTGTCATATTAAAGGTAATTAAGTTTAGAAAGTAATCTCGTGAGTTTTTACTAATTAAGTGTTTCTATAACTTTTTACAGCCTTTTGAAAATTTCCCTAAAATCAAAATTGAAAAAAATATTTTTTTCAAAAAGTAAATACTGTATTTGCAAAAACTCACGAGAGAATTTAGGTAATATATGCTTATAAATTTATTCCCAAAGTTTCATGGCCATAGCACTTTTCGTTTAGTCTACAGAAATTCCAGAAGGTGAAAATTTAGGGAATTTTCAAAAAATAAAGAAAAACATAAGAAATTTCAAAAATTATCCGAAAGTCCTGAAATAGGTAGAGGAAAGACTTATCTTTACTGTGGTCTCAGTATAAAGAGTATAGATATAATTGATTTGGTATTACAGCAGTTTTTCTGTAGTGGTGTAGGAGCCGAGTTAGCTACCTTAAAGAGAAACTTAGCATTTTCTGTATCTTTTTGTCCTCCTATTGTTTCTAGGAAATGGATGGCTCTGTATTGACATTAAGCTTGGGCAAATGGATGGAGTTACCGGGTGTAATATTTCAAGATTGGATCAAAGAATACAGGTAATGTACAAATGAAAACATACTGACATTTAACTTCATACTGACATTTAATTTGAGAGTGAGACCCGTTAGCTGATATTAAAGGTGGATGTTCACCTTTGTGTACTACTCAATGGGAAAATATCATGTCACCTTGTGCTTCTAAAATAATAATCATTGGAGTTATGCAACTAAAAATATTGGGTCAAAATTGGTTTAAGAATATTAGCTGATTTTAAATGTGGATGTTTAACACCCGGCAAGTTTGTGTACTATTCAGTGGGAAAATGTCATTGTCACCCTGTGCTTCTTAAATGCAACTCGAACTTTGGAATACAACTATTTTTTAAGGATGACACTTCATGTAGAATAGAAAACAGCAAGTATAAATCAAGCCAGTAATCAGAACACGTACCTTTAAAGCCTTTCCACACTGACCAGGCCCTAAGCGGGCTTTATGGTGTGAATGAATTAGAAATATTCCAAATTTAGAACTTAACAATGGCTTAAATAAAAATAAAAATAAAATTCATGCCTCAATGGTCATATTTACACAGTGCTTAAACCAAAATACAGATTATAATTTACACTTTCCACACAGGCGTCTGCAGACGACATTCCAAAATTTCACAAAATATTTTAAAATGTCAGAATTATTGAATTTCATTACCATATTTAGAATTACCATGAGAATTGTGAAATACAAATAAACATTCCTAGTAAAATTGGTTCAGTAATCCTTGAGATAGACTTCGAAAATTGCGAAAGGTATCTGAATAATCTGTTATGTATAGTATTTATAACAAAAGCTGCGTGGAAAGTGTTAATGTAAATTCAGGAACATTTCAGGCACATAAACTGATCTGCTGATGGCCTTGACAGCATCGTAATATTGCCAACAATACCTTTGTCTAAAAAGGAAATTCCATGCTCGGTGTACAAGAAATATATTATTGTGAAATGGCAACATGAATAGGAAAAGGAAATAGATACCGGTGTCAATGTAAGTGTGCTGCTAATGGAAATACATTTGTATATACCTTTATTATACTGTAAAAGTGGAAATGTTCGCGCTACATTTATTTTCGTACTCGAACTAGCTACCACGAAAATTATAACACACATATATTTCTTTTGCGTACTATGTAAAACACTTCAAATCATGAGTTTAAATAAAAACATGCAAAATAGTTGATAATCTGCAATGTTTGAAAAATTAATCATACAAAAATTACCATTTTTACTGTACCTAGTCCAAGTGAAAGTGCATTGCCCGGTTTAGCTGATCTCTCGTTGGACAATAATATGCGGCTTTTTATTTTCGGTTTGGCTTGAACATGATATTCATGATGTAGTAATTTAATCACCCAGAATATGCACTGAAATCAGGCATGGGAAAAATTGACTGTACTAAATTAAAAAGATTTCAAAATGTTCATGTTGCATATTTTTACAAGAAAATAAAATCATCTCAACATTGCCAGGTCAGACTTTAATAGTTTGCATGATATAGTCGGTTAGAAGTGAGAAATGACTTTGCATTTTTCAATGCATTCAATTTGAATGGAATATTGATGATGAATGCATTATTTTGGGTGCCAGCCAACTGCTAACTGTTGTACAGGGTGTATCATGAAAAATGCAACACTTTTTGTTTCGAATGATGCCTATAGAGAAATATCACTTAAGGTAGCTAACTCAGCTCCTACACCACTACAGGAAAACTGCTGTAATACCAATTCAATTATATCTATATTCTTTATACTGAAACCATAGTAAAGATTAGTCTTTCCCTCTACCTATTTCAGGACTTTCGGATCATTTAAATTTAGATTTCTTATGTTTTTCTTTATTTTTGTGAAAATTCCCAAAATTGTCACCTTCTGGAATTTCTGTAGACTTAAGGGAAAGTGCTATTGCCATGAAACTTTGGGAATACATTTATAAGCATATTACCTAAATTCTCTTGTATCTTACATCCTCTGTTATTTTGAAGCAAATCATTGTGGGTCACTGTAGCTGAGTTAGCCACCTGAATTGTCTAAACTGTAAACATGTTAATCCTGTTTTGAGTATTTAGTCAAATCTTAGCAATGTAGGCCCAACTCTTACCAAAAATATTGATGATTCTATGTCACACAATTCAAAATCCAATTGACATCATTCTGTAATGCCTAGTACAGAGTGGATGATCTTAAACATGTTAGGCCAAAAAAAGGTCTGTTTCAAATACATTGGGAAAATAGCTATGCGATATGCAATTTAAAAAATAAGAATTCAGAGCCCTTTTTTTCGGACAATGAAAAAAAGGGGATAAAATTGGGTTCATTGAGTAGGGTTATATGGCAAAAGTGACTCCACATACTTATGCACGCGGGGTATATGTGAGACAGAATGGCCAACTCGCTTCCCTATTAGACTCGCACTCTAGCTCAAACCAATGTGCTTTTCCTATGTAAAGGTTTCGCTATTCTTTCAACATTGCACATTATCCAGGGACCACCAGCTAATCTACAAGAACTAATAATAAACTGCGTCACCAATGTTACTCTGCCAGGCCTCTGGGAATACTATGTACACAGATGATGTCAGAATAATATTGGCATCATTATGAAAACAAAATCCAATGTGCCTCTCGATCAAAGATCAAATGTATCACAAATCAATAACATTATTCTCTGTGAATATTACTCATTTCATACTTTTGCTTTGAACATAAACTGATGATACAAATTAACAGTGCATGTGCATAGGCCAAACAAAATTAAAGGTTTGTCTCAGACTATTTTTGCAAAATAGCTAAGTGCTGAGCGATTTTTAAAAAAAAACCTATGAGGTATGCAATTTTGTTGTTGTTGTTGATCCAAGCTTACAGAGCACTTCAAAAATCAAAAAAAAATCCACAAAAAAAAAAAATCACAAAATAAATCACAAAAAAAAACCAAGAAAGAACCTACGCACCGAAGCTCATTTCACATATATAAATAGTTCAACAAAATTACAAAGTTGTCTTGCTAGCAGGGATTTGATTAACAGCAATGGAGCCCCATGGTGAACTAAGCAAATAGCAATATAGACCAGTTTTATATTACATGTAGGTGGATTTTAAACAATGTGGGAGATGATTATCTATTCATAATCGCAAACATGTTTCCATTTTAAATCTTGTAGATAAAAAAGCATAGTGAGCATGGCCTGAAAAAAATGGGTTTTTTCCCGGCAAGCGATTCTAAATTTCCCTTCAAAATGGAATGCATTTCTTAATGAAAGAGTAACATTTCCCTCCAAATGCCAAAATTTCCCTCCAAATGCTTAAATTTTCCTGCTTTCCCTATCACCTACTTTTTTCAGCCTGTGATAGTGAGGCGGCATTAAGGCTCACTTTATTCATGGGTGTATAAGGCCAAATTAAAATAATTGTTTGTCTCAAAGCTTCCGCGCGCGTTAGTTTATTGGTGCGCATTAGAAAAACAAAAATCTGAAAAAAACTTTTTCTTTTTCTTTTCTTTTTTTTTCAAAAAAAAAAAAAAAAAAAAAATCACAGATTTTTCAGATTTTCATTGATCAGATCATCTTAAATACAAAAGTTCACTTTTACAAGGATTTCAATATTTTATATTTAAAAAAAAACAAAAACAAAAAAACCGCATTCTGCATTAGTTTTACAACAGGAGAGGAGCTTTGAGACAAACAATTAATTTAATTTGGCCTAATACTAGTAATATTTTGAGCCAACTCCATAAGGTTTTTATACAACTATTGTAGTAGCAAATAAGCTTGTAGATTTGTTTAGAATTTGAACTTGATGATTTGATCTGTGGTATATAGTAACGTAAAAAGTGTATACATTACTATGTTAAAAAACTTTTTTTATTAGCTGTTATACGCCAAATCAATTTTGTTATTACCAATTATTAACTAATTGATTTTTAGCTTTGGGACTTTGTAAAATTAATTAAGGCAACACTATTTCAAACCAGGTTTTAATTAGACATCACAAAATTGACCAATAGTTTGGCATGATTCTGTTAAATACCCTACACACCTACATCGGTTGTATGTGTCATTCTTAAAAATCATGCACTATGAATACCTCTGTGAAGGGTATAACAGAATTACTCCAAAAGTTTACCAGGTCACCGATCATATATGATGCCACTGATGATTTAACATTGTAATCATTTAACATGTTATTCTGTCTCTTTTGTTTTCAGGGAGAGAAATTTATCCAAGCAAAGCAGTGTCAAAGAAGGCCAAGAACCAATGGCAATGAATAGAGCCTCGCTTGGTGAAGTGGCCAAATACTACGAAGAATATGTTAGTTCCACCAAAATAAAACAACACTGCTTTTCTCAGACCAAAGTCACCTCTGTTCGTCGGTTGAAAGGAAAACGGGTGATCAACTGTGAGAGCGGAGAGCCAGAGATTCCATGTGCGGGCTGTTCCAAGTATGAAGGGGATAATTTGTTTGAGGTTAAAGGTGTAAGACTCGACCATCAGTGCGGTTGCACAAAAGATTTTACCATTTTGTCGGCGAATGTCGTCGTAGCAACGGGTATGCTGGGTATTCCAAACAGGCTGCATGTCGACGGTGAATCGTTACCGTACGTTTCTAACAGTTTGAAGGATCTTGACGCGGCAGTGCAGCAGGTAGAAGTCCATCGCAACTCTGATCCGATACTCGTAATCGGCGCCGGTCTGACGGCAGCAGACGCTGTCATGTGCGCTCTGAAACAGGACATTCCAGTCGTGCAGGTTTTCAGAAGGCGAGCTGATGACCCGGACCTTGTTTACGGTAAACTACCAAAATCTGTGTACCCGGAGTACCATCAGATGATCAAAATGATGAAAGAGTCATATAGTGACATAGGGTCATATACAAGTTTCCCCGAACATTCTGTAGTGGAGTTCAAACCAGATCGCACGGTGGTTCTCAAAGGTGCAGACGGCTCACCATGGGAGTGCAAGGTTTCGTTAGCAATCATTACCATAGGTAATCGCCCCGATTTATCGTTCCTTCCCAACAAAGGTCGTCATCTGGGAATCCATGAAGGGGAATTTATATCGGCAAGGGAAAATCCCATAGCAGTTAACCCGTTCACAATGGAGGCCATAGCAGAGCCAGGACTCTTTGCTATCGGACCACTCGTCGGGGATAATTTTGTGAGGTATGCACAAGGCGGTTGCCTGGCGCTTACTCAACACTTGGCTGTTAAACATGGATGGGTGCAGGACACCACCAACGGGGAAGAAGACGATGAAGATGATGATGATGATGATGATGATGAAGTATAGTGGGAGGATAATTTTACCATACTATTTAATTGTATCTTCAAAATGTTAAACTTAGGAAACAAATTGACTGGTTGCTGTAAGTGAGACATGAGTGTAAGTGAGACTTGTTAGGGTTCTATAACAAGAACTTGATACTGATAGAAACAGGGGGGAGTTGCTGTAAGTGAGACATGATTATAAGTGAGACTCGTTAGGGTTCTATAACAAGAACTTGCTACTGATAGAAACAGGGCTCCTGGTTTGCTGAGTGTAAGTGAAGCATTGTGTGGCTCAGGTCCTTTCCAACAGGTTGGTTGGAATTACAAGGTGGAGGGAGGTCAAACATTTTGAATGGCCACCCCTTTTAGCCATTTTTTAAACAAATGTGTTGGCTCTTTTTCAAAGAAAAAGAGGTTGTACAATGTATAGTTTAATCCCAAATTTATATTTGATACCAAATAGACAACTGTACATTCTATTATTTCTTTATGGTGTATAAAATGAGCTATTTGCAATATTTGCATACATGTAGATTGTAAATATTGATAAATTCTAATGACATGGCATGGCTTATAAGCTTATTAATAGGTGCCAATGATATTGTAATGATGTAAAATCTTTATGGATATAAAATATGTAGTATAATTGCAATTCATGACTTCAATGTTCATACACCAAAGAAAACAAAAACATGGCATGGTTTAGGGCGTGTCTTGAACCATTTAAACTAACCGAGCATGCATTTGACCAGGATTTCCTTAAAATGTCAAAGGTAAAAGTGTACGTACCTTAAAGTTAGTTTCATACCCCGATTTGTTAATTGTATTTACAGATATGCACTGTACTGCAACTCCTACCCACTTGTTTAGCACCCATAAATTCAAGCTGAGGCTCCTCCTTTTTCATTGGCGAAATTGTCGGAATTAAAGTAATTTTGAAAACAGGTTTGTCTATTCGTCCATTAATTCAAAAAACATGGGAGACTAAATAACAATACTCCTTGGAGAGTCCTGAAAGTATTTGAGCGTTTCAAAGTCGTGTTGAAATTGCAGAAGTAAATTGATTTGAAGAATAGACGGACAACCTTGATAAAAAAAAACCCTTATTGTGATTGTATCTTGATGCATTCCAGATGTATAATATGTGTGTGCCTTTGTCAAACCTCAAGTCTGTTTTCATGGTTGAAGGTAGATGTTCCGATTGCTGGCCCGATTTTCAACTAGATGTTTTCTATTTTACATGAAAAGTCATCCTTAAAAATGTAGCATTCCAGTTTGAGATGCACAACTCCAACGGTTCTATTTTGAAAAGCACAAAGTCACAAAATATTTGCCCATTGAGAAAATACACAAAATGGTTGGTGGTTAACCACCTTTGGCAGTAATTCACCACATTTTAGCCTATAATTTCTAAATGGAACATTTCGGGCCCCTAAGATTTTATAGACATAATGAGAAAAATATGGGGATTCTTCTGATATCAAAATATCTTGATATGAAAAAAACACCAAGAGTCCAAAAAAAAGTGATCAGAACATACACCTTTAACAGTTTCAAACATCCAAGTCCCTATCAGAGCCTAGGTAATGAAGGTGTTGCATAAATGCGCTTGTTTGTAATGGTGTGTCATTGCAATTGCACTGGAACTGAGAGCACCCTCTAAATTTCTTTTTCATACTTCAGGACATTTTGTAAATCAAATCTATGCAGTTTTATTTATTATTTGCCTGCATAACTGGTTTTTTGCCCAAATCAAGAATTTTATACCGCTTGGAGATTGCTGCTTGTTCCAATTCAAAGAGCATTTTTTTATTTTATCTTTCAGTGAGGTTGACATTTTTCTTTTGTCCTATATAGCTTGAATACATGCAGACTTGGTTTTATCCTATTGAATATTAGCTAATCAGTCAAGCTTTTCAAGAAGCCATACAAATCTGCGCAGTAGATGTACAATACCATACTAATTACAAATCATTATTGAATTATGTAACCCCTTACGTGCACAGATTATTATAAATGAGTTGAATTAACTATCTTTAGTTATTTCTTTATTTGTATCAAATTTAGCGTGTTTTTTTTAATATAATAGGAGTGCTCGCATCGTGCACCGAAATGCAAAATGTTATGTAATAGGACCAGAAAAAAGCTCTTGGCTTCCTTTTGGCTCAAGGCTGCATACATTAATTAATATATATTTTTTAAATTTATTTACTTGTCTTATATTCCCTAATTAAATGTTATTATTATAATTTCTTTTTAAACATTTGTTGGTGTTTTTTTGGGGGGAGGGGGGTTGGGGGTGGGGGCAGTGTCATGTTTTTAACAATCTACCTATTTTGTTTAGGGGTTACATTTTTGTGTTAAGTTTACTTAATTTTCAGACTGTTTAATGTGATTTCTTTGCAATACTAATTGCTGTCAAAAACTGTACTTAAATCAAAAGTTTATATATATTATATATAGATAAGCTAGACCATTGGTCTAACTTATATATTTCGCTCTGCATCGCATTAAGCACTCTACAGAAGAGTAATTATTTACCATATGTAGATTAAGGCTCACTAAACTTGGCTATCATGCAATGTAGAAGAGTGCTCAATGCTATGCAGCAGAGCGTAAATAAATGAAAATCAAACGGAATCAACTCTCCCATTTGATTTTCATTAAAAAAAGTATATTTATTATATAAAAGTGAAAATCGTTTGTAAACCTATGTGCAGTGAAACACTGTTTACCTTGTCATGGAAGCACCTTTGCTTGAGTACATGTATGTGTGTGATAAATACAGGCGTTAATTTTAATCTTGAACCCACCCTCCTCAAGCCCTCACCTGTATAATTCACCTTCCTTCGGGAAAAAGTAGGTCAAGATTGATTCTTTCCTGTAATACATTGGGTTAAGCTTACATATGTTTAGGTCTATGGTAATATGTGACGTGTTCTACCGATACCAGACGGAATTGGGCAGAGCTCCAAACTGAGAAATAGCCCAAAACATAATTGGGGGTGATTTTTTGGGAATTTGAGTTTCGGGTAAATAATTAATCTTCAGAGTGTTTATTACATTATTGTGAAAGTTTCAGATCAAAATATCATCCTAAATGTATGTTTCAGTGATTTAAAGGGCGATATAAACATATAAAATCATGGTACAAAGTAACTTTAAAGGGCTATCTCAGTTTGGAGTTTTCATAAAGACCATTAAAGACGAACTTGAAAAGGATGTAACTCCGCTTTGGGAAGTCCGATTAAAAAAAGAGAGGTACCATTGTAAAGCTGAAGATCTCTACTTAAATAATTAATTACTAACTCAATTTTGATATCTTGCCCAATTGTGACTGGTTTCGGTAGAACACGTCACATATATTGGAGAAGTTGAAATATAGTTGGAAGATTCGACATAGATTCACCAATCCAAAATAGAAATTAGTTCACGGTTCACCTCATCAAAAATATAACTAGGCAAAGATAATGGGCCGTATTCTCGTAAACACGATTTTAACTTAAAACTGTGTTTAACTAAACGTGAGTTTATCCTTTAAACGACGTGTTTAACAAAACATGATTTTAAACTCTGCAAATCTTGTTCCCAGAGTGGTCCAGCGTTGATTGTATACAGGTATTTATTTCATTGTGGCCCTAATGGGTTACAATAGATATCGAGCGAATGCCTTAAATACACGGTACTTTTAAAGTCTACACGATCCAAACGTCAGCTTGCACCGGGCACGGTTCGGTGATCATTCAAGGCATACAGTTGGTGCACGAGTTTAGTTAAACGCGCACTAAACTATCCCCGTACCCATGTTTAAAGTTAGACACATTTTAGCGAGTTAGACACATGTTTAAGTAAAACAAATGTACGAGAATCGCCTTTAATTAAACGCTGTGTCTAAAATCAAAGTTAGACACGTGTTGAGCTTAAACCGTGTTTAACTACGTACGAGAATACGTCCCTAGGTGTGTAATCTTTGACTATCCTTGAGGAGGGTAGGTTTAAGATTCACATTGATGCCTGCATAAATGGCAGTAAAATACTGCCTTAGTGGTCAGTTTGATCTGTGTATAAATGTATTTCTAACCTTAACTTTTGCAAAAGGAAATAAATCAGTTGAAATAGTGGACTTACCATTTACCAATTACCAATAACGTCTATAATACAGTTCTGATATTTTCCAAATCAGCCTATTGTTGTGGATTAGCATTTTGTAACAGCTATTTTTACAATTTCATTGAACAGTATCATTCTCAACAAATTTGAGTAAAATTGAAGGTCTAGTAACTAACCATTCGAGAAATAAATATTTCTCAACAAATTTAGTAAAATTGAAGGTCTAGTAACTAACCATTCGAGCACAGGAATTATGTATCGTTTATTATTTATCTATGTATTTATTTTAGCTTTAATCACCACCTGTTTCTTATTATGAACAGATTAACAATATGAGTTATGTGCAATTACATCTGTTATGACAATGTATCAGTATAATTATGTGATGAGGTATAATTAGGGGTACTGTAGGGAAAATATGTGATCACATTATTTCCTTAACCCTAGATATATAATGATTATTCTTAAAGAGTATCAATATACACTGAGCCAAAAAAGAAACTTATAAAAAAAGGAACTTATACAATTTTAACAGATCACCAAATAATATTCTGTGCATGAAAATGTACCAAATTTGGATACAATATTACTGCAATGTATCGCTTCAAATGGCAGTCAATAACCAATTGTTTGCTTCAATGACACAAGAGAAAAGTGCACTGCCCCTATGGTGATCTGTTACAATTTTATAAGTTTCTTTTTTGGCTCAGTGTAGTAGCATACTAGTGATGTCATGATGTAATATTTCAAACTTTTATCGTAACTTTCATCATGAGAATCCAAATTATGAAGAAATTCAAAAAGAATCCAAGAATTATCTCCCCAAAAGTTCATAACACTTATCGTACTTGCATTATGAGAATCTAAATTATGAAGAAATTCAAAAATAATGTATTAACTCATTTATAACTGTTTATGAAAAATTGTTTTTGTTTTTAATCTTTGCGAGAAAGGAATGCTATTATCCTCACCGAAATTCTTAGTCTGGTATTTTTTGAAGTCAATTGCCCCTTTCCACCTTAATTACTTGACGCATCTTTTTCAATCATATGTGAAAATAATTCTGAAGTGATAGATGGAAAAAATGTAATCTTTAAACTGCTGAGAGGGCTAAATTATTGGTCTGGATGAAGCGATGAAATTGATACATTATTATGAAAGGGATTAATGATGGAATGCCAACTTTCTAAGAGCTATCATTAGAAGTATGTTGGATACTTGTAGTCTGTATTCGCACAAGATCAAAATAGATTGTGTATTGTCACTCAGGTTTATTATTAATGTGTTCTCAAATGGGTGGTTCATTGTACTGATATAGTATAGTAAGTACTCGCATGCACATTTTGGGTATCCGTGTGTCCTTTGTCAACACTGTTTGTTGTGATGATATTTAGACCACCAATGATAGTGTTTGGAGTTATGGAGTTGCCGGTTGATTTATCAACTGGGGATTTTTCACCAGATTGATTACAAAAAGATCATCAAAAACGTGACTGAGGTTATATTGGCCCTTGTCTCTGTTCATTTTAGCGTGTATTATAATGATCTCATCCCAATACAAACTCAAATTGGTTGTGAACATTTTATTTTTATTTTAAGGAAAGAAAAGCACAATAAAAAACTAACATGAATCTTCCATTTGTAAAATACTAAGCTTTTTCACACTGATGTGAAAACCGGTCTTTGGATCAGGGCTCAAAATAGACGGGAACTAAGGGTGATTAGCCACCCACATTTTACAAAATAGCCCCCGACAAAAATATCAATCATGCCAAAAAGTACACACGGGGCTACTTGCGATCAATTCTGTTTGATATAGCCCCGCAATCAAAAAGTATTTTGAGCCCTGCTTCGGATGATCCATCATACTTTTCAGGTGCAAAAATAGTTAGACACATTTCGGCGAGTTAGACGTGTGTTTAAGTAAAACAAATGTACGAGAATCGCGTTTAGTTAAACGCTGTGTCTAAAGTCAAATTTAGACGCGTGTTTAGCTTAAAACCGTGTTTAACTACGTACGAGAATATGGCCCTAAGTGTTTTATGACTTGTTGTACAAGTCTATACCTCACTCATAATACTTCACCTTTTTTAACAACTGTCAGTATATTTTGTATTTCTTTACTATTTGCGTTTTGTATACTATGACATGTAAATGGTGAAAATAAATCTAGATCTTTTATATAAGTTTAACTGACAAAAGACTGCATTTATTTGTCTAATAATCTTACATTCCTTGTTGTTGGGGGTAGGGGATGAGAGAGTTTGGGATTTACCCCTTTCTTAACCAACTCACTCAGGTGTTTTTTTAGTGAACTATCACTATCAGGGGAGGAAAACAAGTCTAATTAATTTTTTTGAATTCACTTTTCGCCAGCTCCGGGGATCAAACCTGTGCTACCGGCGTGGAAATCTGAACCCCACGGTTGAAGCCGGTTTCTATTGTTCTAAACAATGATATGCGGTTCAACCGGGCGGAACCGGCGGCGCAACCGCCGGTCGAGTTTTAATGTTCTCCCTAACTTATTGCGCAGCGGGCTGGCTCAAAAAAGTCAACTTTTCCGAGACCATTTGATAGCCTGGTGGATCGTGGCACGACTTAGACCCGTCAAGTACTTGCTTCCTTTGGAGTAATTCTGTTATACCCTTCACAGGGGTATTCATAGTGCATGATTTTTAAGAACGACGCATACAACCGATGTTGGTGTGAAGGGTATAACAGAATTATGCCCTTCCTTTTGTTAGCACCGAGGCGATCCGTCGGTATGAGACGGGTTTAGGTTAATTATATCATTGATATGGAGTCAAAAGTAAAAAATGCTGTGATTATCAAGTATTTATAACTTATTTTTAAATTAAAAAACAAAACGAAAGTAAAAATGTGAACCTCTTTATTCCGTTTTCAATGCATACAAAAATATACCTAATTCTTTAGTCCCCACCTCACCCTACACGGCCGTAATTTGGCAAATCAGTGTAACTCGAAAATTACGTTTTTGAGATATGAGCACTTTAAAGCGTTAATAGTGTTTGCTTTTTTTAAAATTATTTACAGAGTAAGTTCATTTAAAAGGAAAACGTGCATGATGTTACATTTTCTTTATTTTTAAAATCTTAAGTAAAATAAACTGTTTTTACTAAAGATACAGCTGATTTTAACCAGATACGCGGGTTTGCCAAATCGACATCTAATTATACGCAGAGTTAATCTTGCAAGAACAGCATAACTCAATTTACGTGTAGTTCTTTGGTTACTATTTTTCGCCAAACCCGCGTATCTCGTAGCAAAATCGCTGTTTGGCAAAGGCGCGTAACTTAGAGATACGCTGTTTTGCCAAGAAATGACTAGATTTTGAAACACGTAATACGAGTTACGCTGTTTTACCATATTGAAATGCTAACGGTTGCAAAACAAGGCTGAGATACGCTATGCTATCTTTAAAACGGTACGTCGAGGGCTTTTGAGACTATCTCAAATGAAAAGAGCGCCCTCGATTTCCCCAAAAATGCATTTAACTCAAAATGACAATATTTCGACTTACGCTGTTTTGCCAAATTACGGCCGTACAGAGGTCCAACGTGGTCCCCATTTTACATTTTCCGGAGTATACTGACTGGCATCTCTACCCACCTCGCATCAGTCAATAGATATACTCAACAGGCCTGTAATGATATGATTTCAGCAATAGTGCAAGCTGTTGTAATAATAATTCTTATTTATCTTCCATTATAAAAATATGGTATGTACATACATGTGCGAACTGCACAACACATGTTACACAGCAGCAAATAGAAAGCGAAGGAAATATATGACCCATTTGTTGTTGGGTTTTTTTTCTTCCAAAAAGTGCTTGAAAATTGTAAAAACAAAAATAAAACTAAAATAATAATATTAAAAAAATAAATCTCAAATTGAAAAAAAAATAAGGTTGGTTGGGCCCGTTGACACCAGGCTTTGTTTACCTCCGATGATGTGTGTGTCCTGGTGACTGGCCACAGGTGATACGATAAGTGCTGTTTCCGGTTGGTGTAACACATGGTATTCCAATCTAACGTGTTAAATAGGTCACACTATCTCATAGCCACATGACTGTTGTGTTGCAAACTGAATTAATTAAAGAGCAAGGTGTAGGAAGTGAAGGAAATATATCACATGTGAATGGGCCATGTCTGGTCTATTAGGTAACAGGGGGGGGGGGGGGACGACGGACACCTGTTGTACGGGCCCAACTGGCGCAATTCTTTTTAACTGAAAAAACAAAACAAAATTCTTTTTAACTTTTTTTGAAAATTGTCAAGGGTGGACCCCCCCCCCCCCCCCCCACCACCCCCATTAAAAACCCAGGCCGACCGCCCTACCCTACCAGAGACTTCCCCCCACCACCCCCCCCAAAAAAAACCACACCAGCCGACTGCCCTACCCTAACTGAGAGGTCCATTTGCCCGTAGAACAGGTTTGGATTTTTGTATTGCTTAAGTGTAGGGGTGAGGGAGCAATTGATCACCCATTCCCCAATATTGTAAGTTAGTGCTGTTTGTTTGAGATGATCACAAGCAGTGGCCATTTTTTGGGGAGGCGGGTTTAAGTTTGAAGTAATTTTGACATAAAAAGTCGATTTTCGATTGTATATGGGGACAAAATGGGGGGTGGGACTTGAGTTGGTTGGGGAGGTAGGATGTGACTGAGGGAATCCCCCCCCCCCCCACCCCTGAACATACTCATGCCTGTAACCTCCACATCTCTCTGTCTCTCTTCAGAAAACAGTTTGTTTTCAGTTTGTTCCTGAAAGAAAATTGTTTCCAAAAATGCCCCTTGTAAATAATTGCTATAGAGGTTATCAATTTAGCTATATGCGCAATGGAATACAGGAAGGGAAATTGCACCTGGCATATTCTACATTCAATTGAATTGGTGCATGACGTCCAATTTATTGCATGAACCATGGGCTTACATATAATCATGAAACAGGTGTGTCTTCTTTCAAGTTATAATTCCCGACAAGATGGCAACTAATCCAAAACACAGATTATAATCTCTATACTAAAATGGTGAGTGTATTTTTAATCTCAATCTCCCTGGGCCACTTATATTCATGAGGCCAACTTCTAAATAAGTTATAAGTGACATTTCAAGTGTTGGTTTTGTTAACAAATCAATATAGTAAATGAAATTTAAATACCTCAAAATGCAGTTAAACTCTTTAAATCTTTGGTTTGATAAAAGATGTATCAAAGATAAGAAATAAAACATTTTATAAATTTCACTTATTATGAGTATTGTCACGCACCGCCCTAATCATATATAATTCACGAGATATACCAGCAACATTTCGGAGCACCAGCCGGGAATCGAACCCGGGACCTTCCGATCAAATATTGAACGCGCTAGTGTATAGACCAAAAGAGGACTTCCCCGTCAGGTCTATGACACCAACACACTTATATCTCGTGACAATACTCCCCCCCCCCCCCTAAACAAGGCACGTCCTCGTGCCGTAAATACAACTTAAACTACATCATTAAATACGCTCCACAATGGGTGGGCCCGCCCTGGTGTTAAGAAACACCAGGGGCCACCGTTGCCACCAATTTTGTCACGCACCGCCCTAAACATATATAATTCACGAGATATACCAGCAACATTTCGGAGCACCAGCCGGGAATCGAACCCGGGACCTTCCGATCAAATATTAAACGCGCTAGTGTATAGACCAAAAGAGGACTTCCCCGTCAGGTCTATGACACCAACACACTTATATCTCGTGACAGTATGACCATGTCCAACATAGCTACTGCCTGAGACTAATATACCTAGGTATACATAGGCGTAGCCAGGATTATTTTACCCGGGGGGCACTCAGGCTCAGATCCAGAAAAACTGAATTTGATAAGGTACCATCCAAGCGGTGCGCAGCACTGCCCTCCGAGCTATGCTCGGACAGGGGGGTGTCTGAGGGGGGATGTGCCCCCCTCAGTAGTAGAAAAAATTTCAATTTTGGAACTCATTTGGTGCGATCTGGTGTATACTTTTGACCAACATTTAATCGAAAAGCCACCTCTTCATTTCCAATAAATATTTTGTTTTTTATCAAAGCACGAAAGAATTTGAGCATTATACTGATATATTCTTGATTTAAGTAGGCCCTATATTCCCCCTCAGAATTGGACTTTTTTTCATTTTTCGAACTCATTTGGTGCGATCTGGTGTATACTTTTGACCAACATTTTATCGAACATTCTAATAAAATTTAAAAAAATTATCAATGCACGAAAGAAGTTGAGCATAATTATACTAATATATTCTAGATGTTTGCTATATTACTGGCAATAAAAACATTTTCTTTCGGGTAATTCTATCTTCTTTTTTGTACGTTATGAATATCAAAATCTTAATTTAAAAGAAAACTAAAGCTGCAAATCAAAATCATATATTTTTGAAATTATTATTAATCAGATACCTATACATTGACGAAGTAAAGAAAAAAGTGACCTGATACCTTAACAGGCGCGCGTAGCTCGCGAAAAATATGCTATTTTACTACAGTTTGCTGTGATTGAGGCTTGCCTTCATAAAAGTTTCATAAAGATAAAGTTAATGTTTGAAGTCACATTAGCGCGTAGCGCACAACATTTGATACTAATTTGTTATGAAGCTAAATGTAATGTTTGAAGGTTCATGCGAGCTTAGCGCGCAAAATTGCATATTTTACACTAATTGAGCGACTTTTTTTGCTGATAACAAGCTTCTAAAAATAAATGTAAATATTTTGAGGTTCTAAAACATCCACCCACCCTTCACACACCCTTCACCCACCAGCTCGGGCTCTCCCGAAACGGACAACAAGAAATGAAGTCACACAAGGACTGGTACCAAGTCTTATCGTTTGGGGCATGTGCGTGCGTAGCGCGCAATTTTGTTTGCTATTCTACATATTTTGCCAATTTTCGCTGGTACAAGCTTAAAAAGCAAATATTTGGAGGCACATGAGCAAAACGCGCAAAATATTGGCTTCTTAACTAATTTTGTCATGATCGAGATACATTTTGTCTTAAAATTAGATTCCAAAATTAAAGTTAACGTTCATGTCACGTGCGCGCGTAGCGCGCGCATTTTTTGGGGCTATTTTACATAAATTGTGCCGCGATTGAGATACCAACCACGCAAAATTGACTTCTTTACATTAATTTTACCAAGATTGAGATACATTGTTGCTTCTATTAATCTATTAAAATGTCACATTTTATTTTTATTTTTTTACGAAAACCCCTGGCTTCTTTATACTTATTTGCCACATTTGAGATATATTTTGGCCTTATGACACTGCTTTTATTGTTAAATGTTTTGCTATTTTACCCGGTTTTGCTAGGATTGAGGTACATTTTGGCTTCAAACTATCTTCTTAATTTGCAATGAATTTATTTTTGGGGGAAGGGGCACATACAACGAAAAATGCCATCTTTGTATTTGAACATCATAATTTAACTATGATTTCTCTTATCAAAATTGAGGCGACAATGGCAAAATTGGGTGACAAGGGAGAAGGAGCGGTCGGCCCCTTCTTAACCCTCTGGCTACGCCATTATTGCCTTGTTATGCCGGGATCTGAGCCGGGAACGTACAAAATAAGGGACACTTACTATGTAACAAATAAAGAACTCTATACCATCTACTATTTCTCTTTTCTTTCTTCCTTTTTCTCTCTTTTTCTTCTCCTTTTCTTTCCTTTTCTTCTTCTCCTTTTTTTTTTTTTTTTTTGGTGCCAGGGACCCGGGGGGCACGTGCCCCCCAGGCCCCCCCCTGGCTCCGCCAATGGTATATTAGTCTCAGGCTACTGCTGCATACTTGTGCCTTATTTACTCATGTGTGCATGAACAAACACTTCATGGGAAATGAGAATAGTGGTAGCTATGTAGTGTTGACAATGTAAACACTTTCCAACGCCATAAATATTCTCCAATGGGTCTATTAAGTGTTTGTTTGTGACGCAAGCAAGGCCAATTGAACCTTGATTATTTTGCTTCTGATTACCTGTCCATCAGTCTCATATGTTTTTCCCAAAGCTTGAATTATTTGAGAAACATGTTTGTTTCTGAACAACAACAAAATGTTAAAGGAATAGCCATAGCAGGCCCCCCAAAAAGTTGTTTGCTTGTCCTCGTCCGACCGACCGTGTGATGCAGTCCCGACTAAGAGAAAAAAAAAAAAAATGGGGATTTTTTGTTGTTGAATTTTTTGAAACATTCATTTGAATGACCTATATTGAACCCTACGTTACTCCTCATGTGAGCCAATACCCTTTTCATGTCACCTCCATGTTAAGGACCAAATAATTAATGTATGATAAAACTTAATGCTGTAGTAATTAGGATCTAAAGATAAGTTTCTAACGCTATGCTGTGGGTCATGGGGTATAAATATGTCGGTTATTTCAAATCAAATGTGGGCTAAACCATGCTAAAATTAACCATTGCCATTAGCCTGCCATTGATAAGGCTCAAAATGGTGCATGCTTGTTTTTGTGTTTGTAGGATAGGGCAAGAACAACCAATGTTAAAAAAAAGAAAAAAAGATTTTCCGACCTACCGACCCAACTTTTTTTGACCCATCTATGGACAAGCAAACAATTTCTTTTTGGCCTTATTACATGCTCCTGGTGAATTATTCAAAGCTTCCTATATGTATTTACAATGTTTAGGGTATAGTGAAAATATTGTCAACATCTCTTGTTAGTCTTTTTAACTTAAAAAGTTTAATTTTAAACAAGTTTTTTAAATTCCTGAAGACCATGGGACCAAAGTATAAGAGAGTTAAATGGTGCAAACCAAAAGTAACGAATAAGAATGTTGAAGTGACCGTGCCCCTCTTTTCAGACTCCAATGCAGTGACATAACATAACTTTCACCTTCACTGGCCAAATGTACATAACACTCAGACATAACAAGTTTGGTAAAGCAATCTTACAACATCAGGGGAGAAGAAGAACAAATAAAGGTGTTTCGTTTAGTTTATATCCTCAACTGCATATTCTATTTTTATAATTGGAAGAGAAAGGTTTTCTGTACAGTGAATACCGGTCAAATTTTCCAAAATTGTGGATGTAATCAAAAGTGGGGGACTTTGCGGTTGTATGTTTTTCAAGACATAGATAAACGGACAGAAAAAATAAAATAAAAAGAATTTAGGGAGTCATTTTCACTTGTAAAATGTGAATACCTTCATCAATTTGGTGTCACTTTTTAAAACCTTAGAGAATACAATGCTCTGAGAGCACACATAATAAACTCAAAACTGACTTCACCTGCAAAGCCCCCCTTTTCCTGACATTGGAAAAGGGTATAGGTATGTGCCGCGCTGAAGACCCCCTTATCCCCCCTCTTTTACTAGCTCTTATGACCCCCCTTTTGAGCCTGCATCAGTTCTTATGACCCCAGTTTCATTGAAAATTCAAAAATTTGTGTTCTTGCAAATCAAATTTGAACTATAGGCCAGTTCTCACGACCTATTTTTTTGAAAAAATCAGTTCCTAAGACCCTATTTTTTGTCATAAAATCCACTCAGTTCAGTAGCCCCCTTTTGAGAACCTGGGCGGCACACCCCTACCCAAAAAAAGTTGAGTGCCCCACCGCCCCCCCTTATGATGTGCTGCATCACAAATATACTTGGCACCTTATTTAAAAGTTATTTTTGTTAGGAATTATTTTAACCCATCATTTGAATATAACATTTCAAAATAAAAAAGATCTATCAACCTGCTCTTCCTCATGAGAGTTATGGAGGACAACAACACATTTTATTTTTAGGCCTTACTATAGTTAAGTCAGTTCCAAATTTGCGAAACATGTTTACAGCAGCGAATTACTTCAGAAGAGCGTCACACGGGATAAGGCACGCAATGTCGCAGTATCATTGTATGCGTGACTGTTGCGTATGCCAAAATAGCGCTTATATGCTTGGATTACTTTTGCGCGCGGATAGATAAAAAACGAATATTTCTCTCCAATTTGGAACTGATTGAACTATATATAGGCTTAAGCGCATCACCTGATTTGTCCCCCACTATATTTGACAAGCGCAAATAATTACAAGTCAAAGCTTCTTTAGATCTAGGGGTGTATTTTTCCAATAAAATTGAAAGGCAATGGGAAATGTTTCACTATAAAGTTTGGTGAGGTTATATCAATAATGGCAAGATGACGCTCTATTTTTAAAATAGTTGCTATTTATAAAGAAAAATGGGTAACATCTGTTTATCCTGCATTATCACTCCACTTAGTGCACATAGTCGGGTGGGGGGGGGGGGGGGGGGGGGGGTGAGGGGGGTAGGGTATCATGCATCCAAAGAAATAGCTAGAGGGTTGGGGGGGGGGGCAGAGGCCATCTCCCTCCCAATATATGAGTCTGTCGGTTGAGATTGGTTATGTTGGTTCATTTAACAAGGGGAAATATGGAATATGACTATATGACTGTCATAATTGGTTGTAGGATAAGTCTTGTCGGTTCACTTTTATTTCTTGCCTCACCAACCACCAATGTAAAAAACCTAGCTACCGTACGCCACTATGGTGAGCTATCATTCAACATGATTAAAGCATGTGCTGGGGAAGGTGGGTCCCTGGGGGGGGGGGGGGGCTCTAATGTGACGCTCTAATGGGTAGCTTTTTGGGCACAAAATCCCTAAACATGGGGTATGATTTTGTGCTGGAAATCCCTAATAATGGGGTCACTTTTTACAAATGGGTCTATGTTTGGACAACACACCAAAAATATATATATACCCTATTATTTTTTTTTTTTATCTTTTATTGTTTATTTCTATCATAATTTTCACATTTCACATAATTTCATCATGTTTACATTGCATTTTCATTCATAATTTTCACATTTTATGTATAGCACATTTTCATATACAAGTACATTTTCATATGCTTTTCAGCATGTTTACATTTCATATCATGTATAGCACATTTTCATATACTAGTACATTTTCATATGCTTTTCAGCATGTTTACACAATTACATAACACATAACACATTTTCATGTGCTTTTCATGTTAACATTGAATATCATTACCTTTTCTTTTCAGCATTTTTATATTTTTATATGCTTTTCGGCATGTTTACATTCATAATTTTCATTTTATGTACAGCACATTTTCATATACAAGTACATCTTCATATGTTTTTCAGCATGTTTACATTTCATATCATGTATAGCACATTTTCATATGCTTTTCAGCATGTTTACATTTCATATCATGTATAGCATATTTTCATATACTAGTACATTTTCATATGCTTTTCAGCATGTTTACACAATTACATAACACATAACACATTTTCATGTGCTTTTCATGTTAACATTGAATATCATTACATTTTCTTTTCAGCATTTTTATATTTTTATATGCTTTTCGGCATGTTTACACATTTGTATATGCTTTTCAGCATGTTTACATTGCATGTCATGTTTAACACATTTTTATATGCTTTTCAGCATGTTTACACATTTTCATGCTTTTCAGCACTTTTACACATTTTCATTTCAATAACACATTTTCATGTGCTTTTCGTGTTTACATTGGATATCATTAGGTAACGGCATGTTTACATAATTTTCAACATTACATTATATACATTATGTATCCAGTTATTTGTATATAAACTCATATTTGATTTTATTATAAGTTTTACATCATGTTTATAATATTTAATTTTGAACCCCATTCATACAAATATCTTTGGTATGCCGGTATACATAGACAAACAAACAATAAACAATTACATTTTTAACATCGTTTTATAAATCTCTGATTTGCAGCTCAAACAATAATAAGCTGATTAGATGTGGGTGGTTCCCGTAACGGAACTTGCTGATAACTAATTTACCAACACTTATTATTTTATTTATAGAATTGTTTATGTCTTCATCTTCTTTATTATAACCAAATAATACATCTGTAACTGATACTTTAATTAAACTATTGTGTCGTTGCGATACAATATTGTTGACTTCAGTCCATACACTTTTTATTTTCTTACAATAATAAAAGAAATGTTCAATATAATCTATTTCATTACACACGTCACATATAGTATCATGCTCTTTACCTATTTTGTGGAGAAATATCTTCGTTGGGTAAATGTTACTAATTATTTTCCAGTTTAATGTCATGAGTCGTGGTTCCTTAATTTGCTTAATATGTTTGCCCCAAATTTCGCTCCACTCAAAATTGTTATACTCGAATTTTGTTTCCCAAAACAATTCGCAAATTGGTTTTGTATTTATTTTATCTATCATTGCATTTCGATATATTTTTGTTGTACAAAGTTCTAATGAAGTGTTACCATTATTATACTTGAACGTTATACCATCCGATCTAGTACCTGTTCTTTCATTCTTCCACAAAGTAGGTATTGCTTGTTTTACAGCTATGTATTGTATACAAGCATTTGCTGGATGAACAAATCTGTCCTTTATTTCATCAAATGTATACATTTCCCCATCGTCTTTGAATAAGTCTGACACATAAACAAAACCTATTTTTATCCATCCCTTAAAGTTCAATGTATTACCTTTGCTCGTTATACAATCATTATTCCATATTACTTGATTATCCCAGTTTTCTATTTCGTTTATAGTTTCAGTATTTTTGATTTTAAACCAAACTTTGATTAGGTTGTGGTAAAAGGATGGCATTTCTTTTAAAATACCTTTTACGGCTTTATTCATAGTTTCAAAACTACAATTGCATTTGAAGATATTTAGGTCTAAGCATGTTTTTTTCAATAAAGAAATAGGAATATTTTTCCACGTGCTGATTTCTGAATCTGCGAGCTTTTTGATCCATGTCAATTTAAGCGAATCCAAAAAATGTGGTAAGTTGAGCATTTTCAGCCCACCTTTTTCATATTCATTTATTAATGTTGTACGTTTAACTTTTTCTGATCCACCCCACACAAATTTAAAAAACATCCTATTTAAACGATTTACAAATTCAGAGGGTAAGTCAATTATTGAACCGATAAATGATAGCTTTGATGCTAAAAGGCTTTTTACTATCAGTACCTTGCCGACCATTGTAAGGTTTCTCATGGTCCAAGCTCTGATAGATCGTTCTATCAATTCCATCTTTGACTCCCAATTTACAGATAACTCTTCTATTTTAGTACATGGGTTTACTACTACCCCTAGAATTTTTACATTATTATTTGGTACACATTTCCAATTAATCCCCCCAATTTCTTTCGTTGATTCTCTGCAAGCACCAATCCAGACAGCGTCGCTCTTTAATTTATTAATATATAAGCCTGAAATTTGTGAAAATAGTTCGAATGTTTTTAGCACGTTTTTTATTGATTCCTCATCTTTAACAAATATAGTTGTGTCGTCCGCAAATTGCGTAATTTTTACTTCATTTTTGTCGTATTCGAGGAAGGGCAATTTTATGCCATGTATATATTTTGACTGTCTGATTTGGTTTGCCATTACCTCGGCTGCCACGACATATAATAATGGGGACAAATTGCAACCTTGTCTTAGACCATTCATCTGTGCAAAAAAAGAAGACATATGTCCATTATGTAATACGCAACTGACAGTGTTATTAAATATAGTCTTAATCCAATTTATTATTTTTTCACCAAAGTTAAATAGTTTAAGGGAATACAATATGAAGTCCCTTTTAATCGTATCGAAAGCTTTTTTAAAATCAATACAGATCATAGCCCCCTTAATATTATTTGTTTCGGTGTATCTCAAAACATCTTCAATTAAACGTATGTTTAAGTTTGCACCCCGCTTTTCAAGGAAACCGTTTTGATCGGTATCAATGATCGTCGGAAGTACTTCACTTATTCTCAATGCAAGTGCTTTTGCCGCAATTTTGTAATCTATATTTAAAAGTGTTATTGGCCTCCAATTGTCCAATTTGTTTCTTGGTAGTAATTTACCTTTATGTAATAAAGTAATAATCCCACGCTTGTGGGATGAAGAAAGCTCTCCATGTTCGTATGCCTCGTTGAACGAGTCTACGATCAATGTACCGACCAATTGCCAATGAACTTTGTAAAATTCTGCAGTAAGTCCATCACACCCCGGACTTTTGTTATTTGACATTTTTTTAAGTGCAGTTAAACATTCTTCATTGTCAATCATACCTTCACATTTCATTCTATTTTCTTCAGATAACTTCGGTACATTAATATTTTTCATAAATTCATTAACATCATCTATATGGGTTATACTCTTTGTTTTGTACAGATCTTCATAGAAATCCACCTGCATTTTGATGAGGTCATCATCGTTTGTCACATTTACCCCCTCGCTATCTAGGAGGCTGGTTATTACCTTATTATTAACATTTCTTTTTTCAAGGTTCATAAAATATTTGGTACATTTTTCACCTTCTTGGGACCACTGAGCCTTACTTCTAATAATTAGCCCTTGCATATGATGATGGTAAAGTAGCTCATATTCTAATTTAGTCTTTTCGTACTCTTGTAAATATTCAGTGTTATTTCGTTCTGTTACTATCTTATCGTACACCTTTTTCAGATTTTCTTCTAACTTTTTTAACCGTAAGTTGTTTTCTTTAGTACTCCCCTTTGAAAAATCTATAGAATATTTTCTAATTTTGTTTTTGCACAAATCCCACAATTGTCGTTTATTTAACATATCGCCATATTCGGATATGACTTCTGCAATGAGCATTTTTATACCATCATTATATTCAGAGTTTTCTAGTAAACTGTTGTTCAATTTCCAGTAGCCACAACCCTTTTCATTTTTATGTAGATCCAATTTCATTTCAATTGCCATATGATCTGACCCATACCCTGGAATTATCTCAATTCGTTCCACGTTATCTTCAAGAATATTTGGAATAAACCAGTAGTCTAATGTTGATTTTACCTGAGTTGATTTCCTACTCCATGTAAAACGTTTTTTGTTCCCGTTATTCTTACGCCATATATCCAAAAGATCTAGAGATGTGAAAAGTTCTTTAATTTTGTTAGCGCATTCTGGTCTAAAGTGAGAGAGTCCACCTTTACCAATCATATCAATTTTTGGGTCGAGGACAGTATTAAAATCACCGCCCAGTAAGTTGTGACCGTTAATACCATATTTTAATATTGATTGTTTTAGAGATTCAAGGTAACTTTTACGGTCCTGAATATTGTTTGGAGCATATGCATTCCATACATTTATTATTTCATCATTTATTTCTATTTTCACCGCTAATAACCTTCCCTCATTGTCTTTAAAAAGTTGTTCTGACTTTGTGATGTCACATTTCTGATTTATAAGTGTAAGAACCCCTTTACTTCTGTTGCTGCCATGGTTTCCGAAAATTCTCCCTCCCCATTCATTTCCCCACTCTTTGAGGTCGTTTTCACAACAATAAACCTCTTGTAATACTGCAATATCACATCTCATACGTTTCAACCAATATATACCCTATTATGCTGATACCAAATCTTAGTATAGCATTGCAATTCTTGCCAGTTGACGTCATCAGTTCTGTGAACAAAAGCCATTTTCAAAGACCATAACATTACTAATGTTATACTTGATAGCATAGCATTGCAATTCTTGTCTATTTGACAGTGCTGTGAACAAAAGTCATTTTCAAAGACATACCATTAATTTTACACTTGAATTTGTATGTCAATTAAAAGTGATATTTTAAAGCCTGGGCACAACAGGTTCTCAGGCATGACCAGAAATTGTAAATAAAGTACAAAGGGGTTTGTTTGTCAGCAGTTATGTGTTAAATTTTGTACGGTTGGTGTTTTCATAACTCACACGCAATGTTAAAGGGGCCCTGAGAGATACATATTGGAGTGCGCCCTCATTTTTTCTGGAAATCAAGTTTTTTGCACCTATGTCATACTTATGTTGAAAACAAGCAGTAAATTAAGAATTATTTATACATAGTAACTGGCAGTTTCATGCAAACCAACCACACAGGGCGGTGGCAATCTTCAGAATGTATGTCAAACTTATATACATACTTTTTACATACAGGCATATCGAGGGTTTAGTGCAACAAAGCGCTATCTGCATTTTTCGCCAAAATGAGATTTTGGTATCAAAATGATCCGCACAAGATCAGTGCGATATGATTCCTTATTACCTGAAAATCATGGTTTTAGAGTGAATTTAGAGTAAAAAAATAAACTGTCCGTTAACCTGACAGTTTATTTTCACTCGTAAACCATGATTTTGAAGTAATTAAGAATTGTATCGCCCTATAACTTGGAATATATTCATGATTTATGATTAGAAATGTAAATCTGCAAGTAAATTTGCTTCCTATTTTTTTTCGAGGATTGAGGGCGTCTTCTGGAAAAGATCACATAATATACCTGTAACTTGTCAAAACCAGAAGAGGTGACAATGATGGGTACATACAAATCTTTAATTCACTTTTTCTCAAAATGGTCGAAATGCAGATAGCTCTTTGTTGCATTAAACCCTTGATATACTAAGGGAGTGTTCATAAATACCTTGGTGGGGGGGGGGGGGGGAGTGGAAAAAATGGAGGGGGGATCAGAAGGAAAAAAGTCCCCCAAAAGGGGGATCACAAACAAATTGGTACTTAATAGGGGGGGGGGAATCAACAAAAAAAAATGGCACTTCGCTTATGCAAAAAAGGCTCCACATTGTTTCCCCTCTTTGCGTGCCCGATAGAATCTAATAATACTCGATAACTTACAGGGGGGATCAAGAAAAAAAATCACCATTAAAGGGGGGATCAAGAAAAATATAAACGGTGTTGGGGGGGGGGGGGGGGGGTCAAGAAAGAAGAAAAAAATATCAGAGTTTCAAATATTTCCAACCCCCCACCAAAGTATTTATGAACACTCTTTTTTACCTAAATTTGCAGTCTATCGTGTAAAATTTTCAAAATTTTGTCATTTCAAAATTATCAGCACCACTCACCACGTAATTGGCTTCAGCATAAATTCTATCTAGCGCCATCATTCAATCCTTTTCGCAAATTACTACTCTTGAGGGTTCCATATGTAGGGGAGATGCGGGAGAGTAGAGCCACCGGGAGAGTTGAGCCACCCCCTATAACTCGAAAAGTAGTAACTTACTAAAATTTATATTTGCATATATTGTTTATATAGCATCAATACGACATTCTTAGTGTTAAATTCTACTGTCAGGTGTGCTCAGTATCAAAGATACCTAAACAAAATCCTTTTTTTTCTCACTTTTGAGTGAAAAATAGAAAAATAAATGTTTTGTCTTTTTTCCCATAGCAAGACTTAGACTATAATGGCGGTAATTTGTTTATTGAAGGGGGATATATATGACCATTATATTAGAGAACTATTGTAAACTACCAAAAGTTCTACACCAGACAGGATTGGGTTATTTACAAAATGGTCACCATGAGAGTTGAGCCATTGGTCATGGGGAGAGTTGAGCATAGGGCAGGCGCGTAGCCAGCATTGTCATTCCGGGGGGGGGGGGGGGGGGGGGGGGGGGGGGCAAACATCAATATCGTCCCTATTTGTAAGCATTTTCGTAAAAGGTTGCCCCAATTTTTTTTATAGTCACTTACCTTGTGAATATCACTTAAGTGGGGGGGGGGGGGGGGGGGGGGGGGGGTGAGGTCAACATTTTTTGCACAGTCCAAAAGAAATCGCACACTCTTTCTCCCTCCTCCCCCTTTCTCTTCTCTTTCTCCCTCTCCTTCCCCCTTCTTTCTCTCTCTTCTCCCCTTCTTCTCGTCCCCATTTTTTCGCTTCGCCGTCCCCATTTTAGGTGTCCGGGGGGGGGGGGGGGGGGGGGGGGGCAGTCTGCCCCACCTCCCCCCCCCCCCCCCCGCTGGCTACGCTACTGGCATAGGGAAAACATGTAGTAACATTTTGATTTTTGGACTAAAGGTGAAAAATGTATAATAAATGAGAGAAAATGTTATTTTGTGCCATGATAATAACAATTGAGCACCATATTTAAGGATTAATAAATCAAAAGTTGAAAAATATGACTGGTTTTTTTCACCAGCCATTGACTTATCATGCTGGCTCAACTCTCCTGAAATGGTGGCTCATCTCTCCCATATTGTAGGGAGAGTTGAGCCACTTTACCATTTTTTTCAAACCTTTTATAAAAATAAGCCTTAACTGCTATCCCAACTGTTATTGTTTCACAACGAAAACAACACTAAAGTTTATCTTACACTATTTTTTTACAGGTTTGTACTTTTCTTCCGCATATGGTGACACAAAATATAAAAATTGGCTCAACTCTCCCGCATCTCCCCTACCTTATTGCAATAATTCATTTTTTCCCAATTTCATTTTTCTTGGCAATCTCTCAGTGCCCCTTTAATAAGGCTACGGCAGTGTGGTGAATTCTTCCCTACTTCATTCTTCCATCATGCATGATTGGTGGATGGATAATAACAAGCATGTTTTACAGTTTACTTGCTAATGAAACCATGATCAGAAAAGGAAAGAACAAATTGAAAAAAAGGTATACAATTTTACTGGGACTTGATGTGTCTTTTTATTAGTTTTATCATTATTTATTTACAAAAAGTGACAAATTTGGAAATTAATTGACTCGAACTTGATAAAAAGGTTGTTTTCCAGTTGTTAAGTCATTGACTTGTTTACAGTTTGTGAGTTTTATCCAAACTTCCAGTTCAAAGTTTGCAACCAAGATAAACCAGAGCCTTCCAACCTTTGATCTGATTAACACCAAAGACCAACACCTTTTCCATTGGGCTATTCCATTTGGAATCCACACACCCCCATATGGATCTTCCTTAGAGGGAGTGTGAATTTCAATTGGGGTTTTTACCTGCATGGGTGAATCCAAGGCTCAAGATAACATTTTTTTTACCAGGAGCTACTTTTTTCCAAAGTAGCACCTGGATCATGGGATTTATTGAGAACCCGGAGCTACTTTCAGTCTATTGGAAGCTAACTTTTTATTAAATTGTATTGTCAAATCGAAATTCGATGTTTTGGGCAAGCTTCCCGATCGTCAACGGGTGCTGGTTTGGACAAAATATCAGCGCTCGGTTGTTTATTTTTCAGCATTACCGGGCGCTATGGCGGGAGGATCGAGGGGTAAAAATCGTCTAGCGCCCGCTTATCTTGAGCCTTGGGTGAATCCATTCGATCTGTGTGGAAGGTCATGTCTTCCATTGGACGTGTATGGATTTCAACTGATATGGAACAGCCCAATTCATGAGATCCACCAAAAAAGGTGCGATTTGCAATGCAGAAATAAAATGAAAGTGTGGTAATATTTCTGCAATAGACAACTTGGAACTATCAAAGTTATACTACTAGTCATACTAGTCATTAGTCATACTACTTATACCAGGACTGCTCAAAAACGTGTTGTCCTGCGTTTAACTACTTGAAAGAGTGGAAATCCACTCTTTTACATTTAGAGAGTAGATTATTATAATTTCCGTGCATTTGTCTTCTTTTTTATTTTTTAAAAAATATTATTATTTTTCTTCCATGCGTCCTTCCGCGCGCCACTCTGACTGATGGAATGCGCCACAAGTGGCACGCGCGCCACCATTTGAGAAGGCCTGACTTATACTTTATAGCCTATACATTTGATCAAAGTATAGAGAAACCCAATTGCTGGCAGTTTTTGAGTTTGTTTACTTGATGAAAAAACTCGTGACTTCTAAGGCAATCTATCTTATCATTGTACAGCAAATTTACACATTCTTGACTTATCAACCTTTTAGATAATGTTGCACTGATAAATGACCAAAAATAGATCTGTTCGTGTGGATTCAAAAGTGCATGATAACTATGGTGGCAAAATGCAGTACCAAGTATATCCATCCCCCACCTGATCAAAATTTAGGCTATTACTTTAAATTTAATGCTAACGAAACATTAACATTGATTGACACATCATATCACCTATGTCTAGCCTTCTATATTAAGGTTGTTCCTATGGCTATTTTTTTATTTGATATTTTAATAGAGCTTGCTGAGCTCCACAATAATCTGAAATTTGAGATTGATCGAAGGTACGGTTTTCTAGATATGACAATTTTATTGTCAAAAAAACCCCACAATTTTAAGTCATTTTGAATTCTTTTGTTTTGTATTGTTTTTTGGCCAACGGAGGGCAGTCTATTTTTCTTTGTTTTATATTGTTTTTTTGACTCCCTAGGTCAAATTTCTATAAAAAATTAGTTTTTGAAAACTAAAACTATATTAGATTCCCGCAGCACAGGAATTAAGGAGAATGAAAATTAATTATGGAGTCTACACACCTTTACCTGCTTACCATGCAACTCATGCATGATTATCTTGTAACAGATTATTGATCAACAGATATTGATCAACAGATTAAGTGTTTGTTGATCAAAAATCTTTCCTCCTGCTGAGAGATCTGGCATGTTCTTAACCATGGCCTAATCCCTACCAATTTAATGTTGATATTCCTGGAGATAATCCACCATCTATTATGTAGAGGCTTTAAGTATTGCAACAGTTAAAAGTTATATCTATACTGAAGGGATAATCTATACAGCTATATGTAAATTATGCCTAATCTACCTCATACTTAGGGAGATCTCTAACAAGTAACAAGTTACAACACTTTTAGTAGAACCTGGTATTTTTAAGCAAATCCACGGAATGGCAATAACACACAGTATTGTTGGGTGGCTGATCAGAGATGCCAACTAATGAAACTAGAGAAAATCATGAAAAGGCACATGAATGTTGGATACAAAATTATAAAATGATCAGAAATTAATTAATGAAGCCTGGATTCAAGGACAAGAAAGTGAAAAGAGGAATTTCTGCTTATTTAGAAAGCGAACATCATTCAGGAATGGCTTGATAAACCGACCATCCCATGGATTGGCTTCAAAAGTTGGGGCTTTACTAAAATAAGTGTATGTATAACATGATAATGCAATGGTTGATTATTAAAATTCTTCTTTTGAATGAAAGCCAAATTATAGGTCTTTAATAGTGCTACAATTGGTTTTGAATATGCACGCATACTCTTTTTGTGCTGCCTTTGTGAAAAAAGTGCCCATTCTTTCTGACTCACCCTGTACGGATTGATGTTTTAAAAACACCGATCAGAGAATTTATCAAGGTAAATACAAATCCTGGCCTAAATTGATATGATAATATTTACTGAAATCAAGTTGTGGTATTGTGGTAGTCATTTATCTTGACACTTTCCACGCGGCTATTGGTTTTACAAAATACAAAACAGATTTTTCAGAAACCTTTCCCAAATGTCATGGTCTATCTCAGGTATTACTGAACTAATACTAGGCATGTGTGTACTTATTTCAATGCATTTCTCATGGTTATTCCAAATATGGTAATGAAATTAAATAATTTTGAAATTTTGAAACATTTTGTGTGATTTTGGAATGTCGTCTGCAGACGCCTGCCACATAGAAAGTGTTAACCAAATAAAACACAAGTTTAAATGTTGAATAACAGCTTCCATGTAGAGCACTCGTTTGGTGCCCGTGCATCCATAAACCACAAACTTACGCCAAAGTCAACCAACCATACACATTATTACCTATTTGGGCCATCAAATAAACACTAGGGGCCATATTCTTGTACATATTTAAACACGGTTTTAAGCTAAACACGCGTTTGACTTTGACTTTAAACGCATCGTTTAACTAAACGCAATTCTCGAAAATTTGTTTAACTTAAACATGCGTCTTACTCACTGAAAAGTGTGTAACTTTAAACATGGGTGAGGCTAGTTTAACGCGAGTTCAACTAGACTAACACACCAACTGTATGCCTTGGCAAATACATGTGCATTTGAGGAATTCGGTCGATATCTATTTTAACTCATTTGGGCCACAATAAATTGAATACATGTAAAGAGTGAAAGCATAGCCACTCTGGGGACGAGATTTGCGGAGTTTAAAAGCAGGTTTTATTAAACACATAAACTCACGTTTAATTTAGACACAAGATTAGATAGTCACGGTTTTAAGCTAAAACTGTTTTTAGTACAAGAATAGGGCCCTAGATTCTCCAATATTTGGGTTTAGGCAAAAATACTGTCCATATTTGTTTAGGGGTGCTTTTTCACATAATTAATGCAATTATTTATTTAGGGGTAGGGTGCTTGGATGTGCATGAGATCCCTTGGAATGACCACTGACTACCCCCCCCCCCCCCCCCCCCCCTCACACCCACACAATAAATACTGGTTTTGTACACATATGATTTCATTATAGTATTAAACCACTGTTTATTTAGACGATAAGGCTTGTCAAAACAATTGATAAAGAGATAATTGATAAAGCAACCACATGACAACTTATAGATCGAGGGTTTAGTGCGACAAAGGGCTATCTGCATTTCACCTATTGGTTTTGACAAGTTAAAAGAAATGCTATTCATACCTTTTTGATTAGGCGAATTTACTATTTTCTCATAATTAGGTTCCTGATCTTGTGCGAATCATTTTGATACCAAAATCTTATTTTGGCCAAAAATGCAGATAGCCCTTTGTTGCACTAAACCCTCGAGATGTTCATGGCAATTTAAAAGTTACAATTATTAGAGTTCCCTCAGAACATCCTACTTATGTATCCAAAGTACAGCAGCATGAGAAAGAAGACTGCAATAATGGAAAGCCATCCATCTTGTTTTCAAAACCAAATTGAAGTTTACAACTGTTTAACCCCCTGAGAACTACCGGCCGATTGGTCAGAAAGATGGATACATGATTTATTGCACCAATCAGAGACATTGTTTAAATAATTGTATCCCTGATAAAGATTGGGGTGAAATAGTTTAAAAGCTGTATCGTAATTGGTTATTCAAATGAGTATATCTTGTAATTAACCAATCAGAAGCGCTGTTAGATAGACAGGTAGACCCCAGGGGGTTAACACATTTAAGCATGATTTGTCAAGATGCTATGATCTTGTCAATGAGAATCAGTCAAAGTCCATTCAGTTTTGAAAAACTGTGAAGATGTAAAGAATAAAAGCAAGATATTAGTGGTAACTTGGATGTCCAATAGGCAACATCTATTACTAAAATTGTGCTATAATTATAGTGGTGAATGAAAGTAGTTCACTATATTTTTTATAGTTTGTACCACTTTTGTTTCAATATTTTGTCCCTGATGAAGGTTGGTATATCCACTTGAAACGTCGGTCCATATTGTTTCTTTATATTTGTGTTGTTTTATTGCTTGTCCCAGTGCATTTCCATGTGGTATTGTTTCAGTGCACAGCAATTCTCGTTGCTTGCCAAGGTATTTTCCCTGTTTTATCGCGTTATTCTCCCTTGTTATTCATTGTTTCCCCACACCAGGTTGGTTGGCATATCTTGCTTTTATTCTTTACATTTCACATTTTCAAGATATCCTCTTGATCAGTTCTCTGATCCTTTGTGTGTTTTGTTCCTGTTTCCTTGGATTCATCTTTTTACATTTTATACTGTGAAGATGTTAATAAACTGTTCTCATGTTGCTTCTACAGTATGACTCCTTGATACCATGTGTTATGCCTGTTTTAATAAGAGAACCCATTTTGATAGCTGTCCAAGGAATGCAAAATCCTATGCTAAATTCTTTAAAGTTCAATTGAGATTTGAATCCAAGAATTTTAATATAAACCCGACGGGAGTTTATAACAGATTAGCATTGCATGCATTAAATTGATAGTCATTGACAAATATTTGAGTCAATGTGAAAAGATTCATTTTTGCATTGTAAGGAATAAATCACTTTCTTTACGAATTGAGAAAGGGATTTAATTTGGATGGATAGTTTCAAAGGTTTTCAACCGAATGCTTAAAAAAGCATTCGGTGGAAAGCTACCAAAGTGGGGGCATTTATAAAAATAGGTATGACTGATAGCAAGGATTCATTTTCAGATTGGACGAATATGTCCTTTTGATACATGCTTCATCGGTGTTTCCAATTAGTTTGGTCTTTTTAGAAAAAGATGATGAATCTTGGGCAGCTTCTTTTTGACTCACACTATGATGGTGAATTCAGCAGCCATATCTGTAGTTAGTAACATATCCTAATGAAACAATCCATGCGATGATTCAGCATTCCTCTACAAAATGATTGATTGAAGACCTGTAGAATACAGAAAAGATAAAAACATTAAAACAATTATGACTCATTAAAATTCATATCAGAATCAATGTGAAAATAAAGGGGGTATTGTTCATTTCATATTAGGCCAAGTAAAAATTAAAAATAGTTTCTTGTCCTAATTTTTGAAAAAAAGGAGGATGAGGGCACTTTTTTTTCTTCTTTCTTTGAAACAATGCAAAATCACCATTACCAGCGTGACGTGGTATTGCATGATTGGTTGCAGAACTTGCAGAGGACAAGGCCTTTGTAAATTCTTTTTATTTCATAGTTCTGGGGGGGGGGGGTTGGTAATTATCACACAAACCTTGTGGTGTTTGTCGAACGCACCGCCTCTGTTGACATAACAAGGCTGCGTAGAACAAATCGTACTTGAGGCCCACAATGTATGTGCGCGAGAAAGGTAGGGCGCACTACGGGGCGCATTGACAAGCGTGTTATTATTCCAAATTCAGCTTAAACGGTTTATCATAAACCGGTGTGTTTCCACAGTGCAGTGGTGCCAATCTTGAGCAGAAATAACCACCTTTATTGGTGATAATCGGTTTATCAATAATACAATTATTGTATGTTACAACAGGAGAACTTACCGGAATTGCAATTTCTTACACTGCAAATACCGGAAAATTCAGTTCTGTGGAAACACGCCGAATGAAAACTATGGCCCTAGCCAACTCTATCTACTTGTATCTGAATATAAGGTATACTTTAGGTCCCATTATATCAATTACATGGTGCAATAAGGTACCTAGTTGTAATATCCACTACAGTAAACGTGGATATTTTGGCGCTACGTTAATTTTCACGCTATTTGCGTGCGCTCCAAGCAGCTACTGCGAAAATAAAAACACAGGAACATATTCATTTTGTCTATGTTATGAACTTTCAAATCGCGAATTTAAAAACAAGGGAAATGGTTGAAAATCGGCAAAACATGAACATGTAATCGTACGAAAATTACCACTTTTACATTATATTCGGTGAAACTTGGGACCAAAAGTACATATACACTATTTCTGGACCTTTCAATCACCTACAATTTGGTATTGATGAATCAGGAATTCAGCAGGAACATTAATTGAATTTCAATGGAGAATTTACTTTGTTCCAACATAAATTCACTATTTGTGTTATCTTTTTAACCCTCCCCTCTTGCTACCAAACAGGTTGAAAATTAAATGTGGTAGGTAGGTACAAATCTTTTTGAATCTTGAATAGGTTTACAGAGTCTACACTTTTTTACAATGAAGCTTCACTAAAATTACCCAATAGAACAAGTATTACACATTAAACTATTTTCAACTGTCTAGACAGAATGATAATTGCAATACCAACAATGCCATACATGGCTATAGTTCAATCAGTTCCAAATTGGCGAGAAAGTTTTTTATCTATCCAAACGAACATGCATGATTTTGATTTTAGTCAAACCCACACATCACAAAAGTGGTGCCAAGTACACTTGTTGCGTTTGTGTGCACTTACATCCTTTTTATTCATTCGCTGAGGAGTAAGCATGAGAATGAAAAAAAATGAAAAAAAATGAAAAAATGAAAATGTGCATGAAATTGGGGTAAAAAGGCCAAAAACAATCTGAAATTAACAGAAAGTGTGGAAATTTGGACCAGAAAAAATACTGAATTCAGTTTTAAAACTGAAAATTCTCATGCCTAGAAGCAGGCTTTGCCAATTTGAAGCTGATCAAACTATAGACAGAATGACAATTGCATTATACCAATAATGCCACGCATGGCCAGCCTGTGATTATTAACCAAACATTTGCTAATGTCAAAACATTAGTACTTATTGATAACGATAACACGATAACACTATGTGCAAAAGAGATATGATCTTGATAACATACTGACTTGTTATGAAACATTGTGTGGCTTTAGTCTGTTCTAAAGTGATTACGCAAAAAAAAAGTTTGTTTCCAGTAGGTGGTCTGAAAACAAAGATGCAAGATGGGTTTTTAATTTTTTTTTATTTGAGGGGGAGGAGTGGGGTGTGATGACTTTCTGAAGGCAACTTTCGCAATTTAAGTATCAACCCACAACCCTCTCAAAAGAAGTATTTTTCATGATAAGTAATAAAACAAAATTAATAATTTAGTCACATCACATTTGTTGATTGGTTAGATTGATTGGTTGGGGTGGGTGGTGGGTAGGTAGGTAGTAGGTAGATAAATAAATAATGTAAATGAATAATAGAAATACATTCACATATAAGAAGAAAAATAATTTTTTTTTATAAAAAAAGACAGGTTGTCAACTTTAAAACAAATTTCAACTTATACAATAGTCAAGTGCTTCAAAAATTTAAGCTTTTTCAGTACTGAGACACTAGTACCAAAGCACCAATGTCAATATGTTAACACTTTCCATGCGGCTATTGATTTTTACCATACAAAACAGATTTTTCAGAAACCTTTCCCAACTTTCAAGGCCTATCACAAGAATTACAGAGCCAATACTAGGCATGTTTGTACTTATTTCAATGCATTTCTCATGGTGATTCCAAATAGGGTGATGAAATTTAATAATAATGACATTTTTGAACATTTTGGAATGTCGTCTGCAAAAGCCTGCCGCGTGGTAAGTGTTAATTATGATCAATAATTGATTACTCAAATATTCAATATTTTGTTGAATTTCATAGACATCCATTTATTTACCAAGCATGGTTAAATATTAATTGCGATCAATATACTTGTTAATTAGTTTTATTATTGGAGACTGTTTTATTAAATAAATGCGAATATGAGATGTTTAAAGGTGGGTGACCTGATTTGGGGCCCAATGTTTTTATTCTTTTCTTTTTTTTGTATATAAAGAGCAATGTGAACAATATACAGTCCTCAAAATTAGTAACTGACCAGGTAATAAATATGCTCTCACCTCCAAAACTATAGCTCCTACGTAAAAATATTATATTATAAAGTTGTAAGGAAATTTCTTCTCCTTAATTTAAGATATTACACATGAAGATTGAATGAATATTAAGTCAGTAATGTGCCCAAACCAAAACAAAGTCTGTTTTTCATTTTAACATTTTATTCTTCTACACGCAGCCTCGGACTAGCACCAGGCAGATTATTGATTAACTGGTAGTGACAACTCACGGGTTGATAGTATGATGAGGATTGGGGATGCTTCAATTGATCAATACAGCCCATACACATACCTGTCACGCTGTCCTGCGTGTTCAAAACCCAAGTGTGAAAATGTAAACTGCATTTTGTTCTATCCTTTTAAATGTAGCGTTTTTAATTATTACCCAATCTTCGTGAATAATGTTTCAAATTAAAGAGAAGAAACTTCTTTACAACTTTATATTGTAGTACAGGGAGAGTAAAAATATTCAGGTCCCGATTTTACGGATATTTTAAACCAGTTAATATGCAAAGATTCATATATGCATTGATATGCACAGTAAGAACGCGTTGTAGGCTATAACTTAAATGTTATTTCTTTCAAATTGGTTAATCCAAACGTGGATATGTGCATTTTCCTAATTTTGTCTTTCCTGTCTAGCAAACATGTGACATCACCAGAAAATCAACATCTTCTGGTAACACTGGATCAGCGGTCATACACCATTGATAAAGACATCCGAACGGACATCGAAACTGTCTGGAACAGTAAGTTCAAATTTGGAATTATTCTATGAAATTTTATTATTAATTTTCCTTGGATTCCTGATGAAATTATTCTCTGAGGTATAAACAGTACTTGTGAATTGTCAGACATTTTCTCTGGCTTAAAGCCATGTCATATGCAAATGCATCACAAGCATCGCATGCACCACCAGTTAAGAATCCCTGCTTTAGTGGTTCGTGGGAGACACAAGAAGTAACTTCACATTTTCTTATAGAACAAAAAGTACACAAAATTGGAGGATATTTAACTACTTTTTTGGCTTGTACAAACCTTAATGAAAAATCTCTCATGCCTTAAGTTTTGCAGGGATATTATGAGAAAAATATGGTATTTTCTTCTTTTGATACAAATATCACAATTTATATGGATTAAAGTGACTTTGATTTGGTAACCTTTAACAGGAAATTGTCACAATCATTTCACTCCATCTTGGTGGCAGCTGGCTAGGCGCACGCACAACCATTGGCACTTAGATCGTTAAATCACCCATTTGAACAGCTACCCAATTTTGTATATATTTTATGTAACAAATTTGTTTGATGATATTTTGATAATGGCTTGGAGGTAATATCAGGTACTTGAGAAAACTTAGTGATTTGATTTGACTCACTTAACTTAAATATCGAAGGTTCACAACCAGAAAGACATAACACAACAAAGGACAAAAACAAGTTTTAACATTTTGGGTTCCTTTGAGTTGTACAGGGTGTATCAAAATAATTAGGACTCTGTTTCATGACGGTGTAATTCTTATTATGCTATTGACTGATAGATTATTTACTATGTTGACAATTATTATAAAGTATTGAAACGTAAACCATGTTATTTACTGGTCTGTACAATGTAGATCCCATTGTACAAACCAGTAAATGGTTTACGCAAAGTACGCTAGTTTTCTTATTTTGCATCGGATTGATCTTATATTTTCAGGATATCATAATAATTAATTGGGCTTTACATTGAGACTAAATTGGTCATGGTCCAATGATTATAATAAGAATTACACCGTCATGAAACAGAGTCCTAATTTTTTTGAGACCCTGTATGTAAAATAATTTGGGCAATTGTTTTTCCCAAGTTTGATCCCAAACGCCGGTGGTGCCGGTTACTGACACTGGTTACCGCCAAAAATGAGACCAGTTTTTCTCCCCTGAAATTTTAATCACGCTGTCGTGCTAAAGATATTAAGGACCAAAAAGACTTATTAATGTCTTTTTGGTCCTTAATATCTTTAGGTAACAAGGATTTATTTGATACCAATATCTCAAAATGACCAAAAAGTGCATCCCGTCATTCTGGTTGTCAAACATTGATATATAACGCAGAAGATTGTCACATTTCCTAACCTTTATTTCAATTTAAACTGTAATCAATACGATCATTTCCTCTTCCCTCTCCGTTTGGTTGGTTTATGTGCTGCGTCTGCAAACAGTCTCTCCGCTAATTCCTCGTCTTTTGTCCTCCTTTGCTCAGCCTATAGATATAACAGTAACACAATAACACATAATGATTTACCACTATAATGACAGCAATTATTTCAATTTTATTTTTTTCCAAGTTTGCAATATTCAACTACCGTGTGTGTAAAGTTCAACTTGTCATCATCAGAGGCCAGGGATAGCGCTACTAGGGGTTCTTGCACGTTTAGCGCATATTTTTTCATTTTGGCGCAATAAATGAGCTGAAAATCCAAAATAACCCCTTATTTTTCATACTTTTATGAGGTTAAGGGTTCTAAAAACCCCTAGTTTAAAAACCTAGCGCTACCCCTGTCAGAGGCGTATCTAGGGGATGGGGATTAAAGGGGAGCCCGCCCTCCAGTAAAGAAAAAATATCTCATCAAATTAATAAAAAAAAGGCTTGCACAAAATTAGGTAAAGGAGATGCCTCCAAATTAGTTCAAATTCAGGAGCTTCCACCCCTTGGACCCCACCCATGAAGTACGAACCTGGGTGGGTGTAATGATGCATTCAGTTACTTCTTCTTAAACGCAAGTCCTGATGAGAACATTTACAAACAACCAATTTGAAAATATACTCTCCATCAAAAATATCTCCCCCTGCCATCATAGCATAATATGTTCACTGTAGTAATATAGGACGAAGGTTATGGCAGAGTATCTTTGTATTGTTGTGATTGGATTATCATTTTTGTTTTGTCTAGATATTAGGGATGTACTGTATTATTCCGTGTATTCTTTCTTACGTGACACGCGTCATTCCATATGAAAGTGTATCATGTACATGGTTATCCTTCAAAGAAATAAAGTAGGCCTACCAGCCGTCCAGGTCAGTCTGACTTCCCAGTGCTCCTCACAAATAAGGAAAAAGTGACATTTGACTAAACAAAGTCGCCGTGCATTGGCAAATTTGCGAGCAAAAAATAATGAATATGCATATATTTTGGCAGAAGTATACATACTGAGATCCCCGTTTACACTTATTTTCATGTAAATAGTGGAGGTTTCTTACGAGTTCTCTTTGAAATTGGCATCAAAAGTTATTTTTATACTGCTTTTCCTTAACAAAAACTTAAAGTTTAAGCTTATATGAAATTTTAAAAACCACCTCTACCGCATTTTTCTTACGTGACATGGGTCTTATGTGCATGTAATGGTAGAACCGGGTCACATTTACTATAGTTTGATCAGTTCTAAATTGGCGAGAAATATTTGTTTTTTATCTCTCCTCATGCAAAAGTAATCCAGGCGTACACGCCCGATGATGGCCACACGCACAGCACACGGTTTTGGATGCATGGATGCGTCACGCAAATGATGCATAGTGCATTTACGCACGTTTGCGTTCTTCTGTATTCATTAGCTGCTGTAAGGAGGCTTCGCCAATTTGGAGCTGATCAAACTATATAGATATGTCAATTGACATTCCTGATCACCCATAGCAATGAATGAATCAAGATTAACTGTAGCAGCTTTACGCAGATCTCTCGAGTTCTCAAAGCGGCGTACAGAGATCCATTTTTGTCTCCAAGTTGAGACTTCTGCACACCATGTTTGAGCCTACCTGTAATCCACCAAACATCATGTCATCTATCTCATCGTTAGGTGCGTTGTCGTGTGCTACCAAGTCTCTTCCTCCTATAATATGAGGCATTCCTGTTTGTCCCGCATAGCCAGCCTGAAAGTGTACGGATACAATTATAGGAATAAAGACAACAATTTAAATAGTGGGTATTATATTTTGCTCTCGTCATTTTCCAACTTGTGTCACTAGTCATGAATCTTTTGCAATTTTGAAATGACACTTGACTTTGAAACTACTCCACCAGGTTTATACATCATGTCCCAAAAATGTGTCCAAAAATTGGCAGTGGCATCACCACGGGGCTAATAGGGAAGGGTGCATGGAGATGCCCCACAGTCACACCCACCCCCACCCCACCACCCAAGTAAACATTACTTTTAATTATATTAACATTGGTCTGAAATGACGAATTTCACAGAATTTTTACATTAAAAGCCATTATTCTTGCATGCTCTTGCAGGCTTCACATGCATCTTACCCCCCCCCCCCCCCCAAAAAAAAATTAATTAAAAATCTCAACAAAAAACATGGATTGGGAAAAAACACACTTATATAACAACTCCTATACCTTTCTGAAATTTTTGAAGTTCTTGACATTGGTCCTTGCAATAACAGCAGGTCTTGGTTGCCTTGGCTTAGATCTCCTCACAACCAGGTTTGACTCTTCAATGGCAACATTGGCATACAGGGGTGCATCACCTGCCTCCGGTTCGTCTTTGGCTTCAACTTTGGTAACAGTGGATTCCTCCTAATGAAAACAAAAGACAAATTGATAAGACGACGGAAAAAACAACCCTGTTTTACGGGCAAGCCAACCTCTCAGTAGGGTCGGTTAGGTGCTTGTGTGTGTTTTTTTCTCTCAAAAATGTTGTAAGTGAAAAAGTAGTGAATGTACATCTAAAAGTGGTTAGCCACTCAGAAGTTTGTGTACTCTTCTATGGGCAAATTTCAAATTAATTTCTGTTTCAATCATAAGAATTACAGGAGCAATTAACTCACTTTTTGAGAAGAATGTAAACCTTCTCAATTACCGGAGTTTCTGAGCATTTTATGAGTGTCTGCAGCGGGCACACAAAATTGTAGGTTCTGCAAACTCTAAATAGAAACATCCTTTTAAAGGCCTATGATTTTAAACCTCCGAATTTGGAGTTAATGTGTTAATGATTATACCGTTCATGGATGAATGCGTCGTGGGTAGTTCATAGTTGACCATGGGAGGACGTACAACGGAGCGATCCCGAGTGATGCCTATGCAAAATGGTTGAATGAATGCGAATGCGCAGCTAGATTTGTGGGCTATTCCATGCTATGGGTGGTTGACTAGACCACAGGAGGATGCCGGAGAGATCCTGGGTGATGCCTAAATGCTAATTATGGCTTAGGCAGACCTATATTGTGATAACCAGTGGCACCAACTGATATACTGAAGGGCTCATATATAGCTCGCTGATCATCAATTCTCCCCCACTCCAGACCCTAATTTCCCCTATTCTGATTTACCCCTACAATTTCAAGTAAGTCCTAAACAGATTTTAAAACTTTCAAGTTTCTCACTCCATGTAATTCTGAATATTTTTGGAGGTTAAAAATTCCCTATATAGCAAGGTATATGTCCACTTAGAGTCCGCACAACCTCCGAATTTGGAGTTTTTGTGACCGCCGCACAAACTCTGATTTTTGAAATGTTTGTGTACCATGCGTAGAAACTCCATTTTTGGAGGTTAAAATTTCACTTCATAGAGAGCTTTTTTCATTTAGAGTACGCACAACCTCTGCTTTTGGAGTTTCTGCGACGGGCACAGATACTCTGTTATTGGAGTAATTTAAAATACTTCATTATTCTGTTTGACATTTTTTCTTTTGTTTTTAATACTGTGACAGCAAGTGAAACATTCTGTTGACCTGTTGATTATGACGTTCACAAGTGCAATGCAAAACTTACAAAACTGCACACTCCATGCCAATTGCCCCTTACAATGAAAGTGTCTGATAAGTTTGATTATATTAAAGGCTATACGGTGTCAAGAGGGGATCGCGTACTTCAAATGAGTACAGAGGTTTTATTATGGTTTTTTCAAAATGTGTGTCTTTTGTAACACACATTCCAAATCCTCGGTGAGCCATACATAATGCTATGAACATTCTGACTACTTTTATTTGCCACGATATCACAAGGGAACTTTATTTTCACAGTAAAACAAGTCATGCAGACCTAAATACCTTTGGGTGATTGGCCGTAGTAACAAACCCACCCGGCACATCGGTCAGCACTTGATTGAAATCTCGGCTATCAGCTTCTACCTGCTCCTGCGAGTGTTGGCTTTCCCTGGCTTCATCTTCTGCGATCTACAAGAGTGTTACATCGGAGATCAATGTATGGATTTACTTTATGGGGGGGGGGGGGGGGGGGCTACCAGGGGGGGGGGGTGTACTCACATAATATATACAGATATGTGCTGCTTTAATTGGTCGCTTTTTTGAAAAAAGTTTCCTAAACATGGGGTAATCTTTGAACCTTCCAAGCTTTACATATTTACATGTATTATAGTGGTTTTTAGTATAATAACCTTGTTTGACACACACTCGCCAGTATTAAATTTATTTCTGAAGAGTGACGGTCTATATCAGACCCTCACGAAACAGTTCTGTCAAGCAATATGTGATACTCAAATCTTTTCTATTTTATAAACATGGGGTATGATTTTTGCTGGAAAACCCTAAACATGGGCCACAAATATTAAAAAAGCCCAGTCAAATCAGCCATTATTTAGGTAAAACACCCAGGATTTCATACCTCCAACGGCACACCTTCATCAAAATATAAATTTAGTATGTCTCCCTGGGGTCTGATACTCCTAAAATGAGTTCCATTGTGAAGTAAAAATTGTTCAACAGTATAACCATCAACAAATATCTAAACCAAATGAGAACTACCTGCCGATTGGTTACAATTTATGACAAGTCAAATATTGTGCCAATCAGAGACATTTTTAGAGTAATTACAATTTTCCAAAAAAATATGCATATAATATTTATAAGCAAAATTGTAATTGGTTATCAAGATGATTATATCATGTAATTGACCAATGGGAATTCTTGTACAAAATACAGGTAGTGCTCAGGGCCCCAGGGGATTAAAACTGACTTTTTAATTGCACATTAGTACTTGAGTCTGACGTAGTACTTCTGTAGAGTTTTGTGTAATACATAATACAGTGTGATATATACCTTTCTCTTTGCAACCTACGTCGGTATTACATTGAATACATCAACTTTGGTAATTCTGAAATGACTTTCAAAGCAAATCTTATTTAAGATTGCCATTTAGAGTCTGAACTAAAACCCAAGCAAAACCAGTGTTTTTAGGGATCAGAGACATCGTTAGAACAGTTACAATTTTCCAAAATATTAGCATAAAATATTTATAAGCAAAACTGTAATTGGTCATCAAGATGATTATATCATGTAATTGACCAATGAAAATTCTTGTATGAAAGACAGAAGAATACTTGCCTGCTCCAGGACATTCCGTTTCCTTTTCTTTGTCCACATTGAATTCTGTGAGTCTCCCTCTTCTTCAACCAAGTCGGCTGGTGCCTTGGAGACTGGTTTCTCTTCTTCCGGTTCCTCCTGCTCTAAAGGAACTTCCTCCTTCGTTTTCCGCTTCTTTCTTCCGCCTCCAATCTCATCCCATATCGAATCACGAGTTGTTCCTCTCCCCTTCTTCTGTCCATTATCTTTGGCCGCATTCTCCGATCCTGAAGCCCTTGTAGAGCGACCTCTACTTTTGACCGGAGATGGTTCAGTTTCCGATTCCATATTATCTTTGGCCGCATTCCCCGATCCTGAAGCCCTTGTTGAGCGACCTCTTCTTTTGACTGGAGATGGTTCAGTTTCCGATTCCATATTATCTTTGGCCGCATTCCCCGATCCTGAAGCCCTTGTTGAGCGACCTCTTCTTTTGACCGGAGATGGTTCAGCTTCGGATTCCATGTCCATATCTTCTTCTTCTTCTTCTTCTTGCACTTCATTCTTAACCTCTGACATTTGACCTTCAGGTTGTTCAACATTTGATGAATGACCTATACTGTTCCTTACAGCTGGAGGTGGGCTAACAATCTCTTCCTTTATGATAGGATTCTGTTTAGGGGATTCAGGTTGACCAATATAGGGCAATTCCGGTGAGGTTTTTATGCTAGGAACTGGTGGAAAACTTTCAGACGATTTTTGAGGTGTTTCGGCAACATCAATTTTGCTCGAGTGCGCCCTTTCTCGAGGTGCCAGTGACGGAGGCTCTATTTTGGGGATTTTAGAGGCTGTCTCTGCCGGTGCACTGTCTTGTCTTGCCCTACATTCAGATTTCAATGATACAAAACATCATATATAGCATCAATCATTTAGGTCCCACTTATAAACTATTTAGTTCTTCCAAATTGTGGCTGCTCACAGTTATGGCATGCTCATATTCCCGTTGTGGCGCATCGGCCGACATCGGAGTATGAGTTGAAACAATGTCAACATTTATACTCACATCCTTGCGCGTCATCCGAAAAGGTCATCCTTAAAATTGTTGAATTCCAAAGTTTGAGTTGCATAACTCCAATGGTTCTTGTTTTAGAAGCACAAGGTCACAAGAAATTTGCCCATTGAGTATAAATATACTGGCGGGGTGTTAACCACCTTTGGCAATTATTCACCACATTTTAGCCTATAATTTCTAAATGGAACATTTCTGGCCCCTAAGATTTTACAGACATAATAATGAGAAAAATATGAGGATTCTTCTGATATCAAAATATCTTGATGTGAAAATAAAATCATAGCACCCAAAAAGTGATCAGAGCATGCACCTTTAAAAAGTAAGGTTGCACTAATGGGTGGCATATTTGTACTTGATCTCAATATCAAATATGATGTAACAATGAAAAGAGTTAAGGCGCATTTATACTCGTAAGGTTGCACTTATGGGTGGCATATTTGTACTTGCTTTCAATATCAAATATGACGTAACACTGGAAAGAGTTAAGGCGCATTTATACTCCCATCCTTGCGCGACATAATAATGAGAAAAATATGAAGATTCTTCTGATATCAAATATCTTGATGTGAAAATAAAATCATAGCCCCAAAAAAGTGATCAGAGCATGCACCTTTAAAAAGTAAGGTTGCACTAATGGGTGGCATATTAATTTGTTCTTGCTTTCAATATCAAATATGATGTAACAATGGAAAGAGATAAGGCGCATTTATACTCGTAAGGTTGCACTTATGGGTGGCATATTTGTACTTGGCGCATTTATACTCCCATCCTTGCGCGTCATCTTACTTCCCTACACAATATGCTGTCGTGATCATTTCAGAAAGGTTTCAGACTGTGCTATTGTTGTCATACCTCAAAGTCTTAATCCACAGAACCATATCAACCATCTAAGCTTAGGCTATATTAAAAAAATCTCAAAGCTCCCGCGCGCGTTAGTTAATTGATGCACGTTAGAAAAAAGAAGAAGAAAAAAACAACTTTTTTTAATTTATTTTTTCAACAACAACAACAAAAAAATCCCAAAATTTCACAGATTTTTATTGATCACATCATTTTAAGGTCACTTTTTCAAGGATTACAATATTTCATATTTAAAAAAAAAAACTTTAAAAAACCCGCATTCCGCATTAGGTTTTGAAAAACTGAAGAGCTTTGAGACAAAAGATTTTTTTAATATAGCCTTACCTCCTTTCAATCTCTCCAGAATGTTGGTATGACAATGCAGGGATCAGTGCACAGCTTAAGCCTGACCCCTATGCATTGGTCACACCTGTATTATGTTATGTATGCTCAAGGTTTTACAGTTATCATGTACACCTAAACAAGTAACAGTAAAACAGAGCATGCTCAGATAGATGACATGGTGTTACTACGGAAACGGACCTTGGGTCGAACCTTTTACCGTAATCATCATTAACCTTTCAAATAACATAGCATTTCATTGCTGGTAACTAATTTTGTAGAGTTTTTACACCACAAATTAACAATTTCTGCAGGTATATGCAAATCCAGCGAGAGATTACAGTGTTTGGAACTCTCTCTGCAAATACAACAAATTAGTCTTACCCATTGGTACTTGGTTTTATCATACAAAAGAGATTTTTCAGAAACCTTTCAAGGTCTATTTCAAGGTAACCAATACTGGACATGTTTGTACTTATTGTAATGCATTCCTCATCATGGTAACTCCAAATATGGTAACAAATTTTTAATAGTTTTGACATTTTTTTGAAACATTTTGTGACATTTTGGAATGTTGTCTGCAGGCGAATGCCGCTTGGAAAGTGATTACTTGGATCCCTGATGATAGAACAAATAAATACCTTACCTTTTCTTGGTTTTTTGAGCTAATTTCCTGTCACCTTCCACTGAAGTTGTGTTAACAGTCTCGTCTACAGTCTTCTGTTGACGTGGATTGGTCGAGGGTATATTGGAACAGCTAGCCTCGGTGTCTGGTACTAAGACCGGTGCATCCAAAGTGGGCTGTGAGGGCGCTGCATTGAGTAGATTCAGGCCAGCTGCAAGACGATATCAATCAATATTATTTATATCGTGTCTTCTGATTGGTACTAGTGATCGGCCGATCCACCCTAGATCAGGAATTGCTGATCCCTAATCCATTATTCAACAGATCAGCTGATCTTGATCCCGATATTTAATAAACATTTACAGACCACGTTATATCCTCCTTTGGTTCCCACTCTGAATGATTTACTACAATCTCAATCCACAAAAATAACACCTTTAAAATAGCTCAAAACTTCGAACCTATCAGCTGGCCCCAGCCATTTATAAAGTAATACATGTGCGACGTAAATTAAGTAAGAGACGCAATAGTCCGCATGCGCAATAGCCATTCAGGGGTTGCAGTTATTGATCCCCTCGAAGGAAATCCAAAGTAAACCCAATTTACAAATTACGATAACGTTTCTAGAAAGTCAATCTTAAATTCCTATTTTGGTTAGTCACATCAGATTTACGATGTTTCTAGAAAGTAATTATAAATTCCTAAATTTTCAAAAATGTTGGATCGGTTTAGTAGATTTTTGCTGATCCCGATCTAGATCCGATCCAGCAAATATCGGCCCGATCAAGATCGACCCATAACTTATTGGTACAAACAAATCTGTGTATTTAGTATGGAAAGTATTTTGGGGAACTTTCAAAACAATCTTAATTGAAAATTGAAATAGAAAAATAAGGCCCTACCTTTAGATTAAAGTACTATACAAATGAAATACGTCATACAGTACAACAGATTGTTGAATTTTATAACACTTTAAAAAAATGATTAATTGTTTGTTACATTGATGAAAAATTTCAAAAATGTTTTAAACATAATAAATGCCAAAATTGAAAATTTCGAAAATTCCTGGCCCTTCAAAATTTCCGGAAACTTCCCAAAATTCACGGAAACTTTCCACCCCTTTACAACTCTACTGCAAACCGTGCATTACTCATATTGTGTCTACTCAGACCTACTCACCCTGTGCTACCTTGGGGTTACAGTGTAGTTCTGTGGAAGCGTAGAGTACTGCTAGACCAAACTCAGATATGGGAATAGTTTGTAAACCATGCATTACTTATATCGTGTCTACTCAGACCTACTCACCCTGTGCTACCTTGGGGTTACAGTGCAGTTCTGTGGAAGCGTAGAGTACTGCTAGACCAAGCTCAGATATGGGAATAGCTTGTAAACCATGCATTACTCATATCGTGTCTACTCAGACCTACTCACCCTGTGCTACCTTGGGGTTACAGTGTAATTCTGTGGAAGCGTAGAGTACTGCTAGACCAAACTCAGATATGGGAATAGTTTGTAAACCATGCATTACTCATATCGTGTCTACTCAGACCTACTCACCCTGTGCAACCTTGGGGTTACAGTGCAGTTCTGTGGAAGCGTAGAGTACTGCAAGACCAAGCTCAGATATGGGAATAGCTTGTAAACCATGCATTACTCATATCGTGTCTACTCAGACCTACTCACCCTGTGCTACCTTGGGGTTACAGTGTAGTTCTGTGGAAGCGTAGAGTACTGCTAGACCAAACTCAGATATGGGAATAGCTTGTAAACCATGCATTACTCATATTGTGTCTACTCAGACCTACTCACCCTGTGCTACCTTGGGGTTACAGTGTAGTTCTGTGGAAGCGTAGAGTACTGCAAGACCAAGCTCAGATATGGGAATAGCTTGTAAACCATGCATTACTCATATTGTGTCTACTCAGACCTACTCACCCTGTGCTACCTTGGGGTTACAGTGTAGTTCTGTGGAAGCGTAGAGTACTGCAAGACCAAGCTCAGATATGGGAATAGCTTGTAAACCATGCATTACTCATATCGTGTCTACTCAGACCTACTCACCCTGTGCTACCTTGGGGTTACAGTGTAGTTCTGTGGAAGCGTAGAGTACTGCAAGACCAAGCTCAGATATGGGAATAGCTTGTAAACCATGCATTACTCATATTGTGTCTACTCAGACCTACTCACCATGTGCTACCTTGGGGTTACAGTGTAGTTCTGTGGAAGCGTAGAGTACTGCAAGACCAAGCTCAGATATGGGAATAGCTTGTAAACCATGCATTACTCATATCGTGTCTACTCAGACCTACTCACCCTGTGCTACCTTGGGGTTACAGTGTAGTTCTGTGGAAGCGTAGAGTACTGCTAGACCAAACTCAGATATGGGAATAGCTTGTAAACCATGCATTACTCATATTGTGTCTACTCAGACCTACTCACCCTGTGCTACCTTGGGGTTACAGTGTAGTTCTGTGGAAGCGTACGTAGAGTACTGCAAGACCAAGCTCAGATATGGGAATAGTTTGTAAACAGTGCATTACTCATATCGTGTCTACTCAGACCTACTCACCTGTGCTACCTTGGGGTTACAGTGTAGTTCTGTGGAAGCGTAGAGTACTGCAAGACCAAGCTCAGATATGGGAATAGTTTGTAAACCATGCATTACTCATATCGTGTCTACTCAGACCTACTCACCCTGTGCAACCTTGGGGTTACAGTGCAGTTCTGTGGAAGCGTAGAGTACTGCAAGACCAAGCTCAGATATGGGAATAGCTTGTAAACCATGCATTACTCATATCGTGTCTACTCAGACCTACTCACCCTGTGCTACCTTGGGGTTACAGTGTAGTTCTGTGGAAGCGTAGAGTACTGCTAGACCAAACTCAGATATGGGAATAGCTTGTAAACCATGCATTACTCATATTGTGTCTACTCAGACCTACTCACCCTGTGCTACCTTGGGGTTACAGTGTAGTTCTGTGGAAGCGTAGAGTACTGCAAGACCAAGCTCAGATATGGGAATAGCTTGTAAACCATGCATTACTCATATTGTGTCTACTCAGACCTACTCACCCTGTGCTACCTTGGGGTTACAGTGTAGTTCTGTGGAAGCGTAGAGTACTGCAAGACCAAGCTCAGATATGGGAATAGCTTGTAAACCATGCATTACTCATATCGTGTCTACTCAGACCTACTCACCCTGTGCTACCTTGGGGTTACAGTGTAGTTCTGTGGAAGCGTAGAGTACTGCAAGACCAAGCTCAGATATGGGAATAGCTTGTAAACCATGCATTACTCATATTGTGTCTACTCAGACCTACTCACCATGTGCTACCTTGGGGTTACAGTGTAGTTCTGTGGAAGCGTAGAGTACTGCAAGACCAAGCTCAGATATGGGAATAGCTTGTAAACCATGCATTACTCATATCGTGTCTACTCAGACCTACTCACCCTGTGCTACCTTGGGGTTACAGTGTAGTTCTGTGGAAGCGTAGAGTACTGCTAGACCAAACTCAGATATGGGAATAGCTTGTAAACCATGCATTACTCATATTGTGTCTACTCAGACCTACTCACCCTGTGCTACCTTGGGGTTACAGTGTAGTTCTGTGGAAGCGTACGTAGAGTACTGCAAGACCAAGCTCAGATATGGGAATAGTTTGTAAACAGTGCATTACTCATATCGTGTCTACTCAGACCTACTCACCTGTGCTACCTTGGGGTTACAGTGTAGTTCTGTGGAAGCGTAGAGTACTGCAAGACCAAGCTCAGATATGGGAATAGCTTGTAAACCATGCATTACTCATATCGTGTCTACTCAGACCTACTCACCCTGTGCTACCTTGGGCTTACAGTGTAGTTCTGTGGAAGCGTACATAGAGTACTGCAAGACCAAGCTCAGATATGGGAATAGTTTGTAAACAGTGCATTACTCATATCGTGTCTACTCAGACCTACTCACCTGTGCTACCTTGGGGTTACAGTGTAGTTCTGTGGAAGCGTAGAGTACTGCTAGACCAAACTCAGATATGGGAATAGCTTGTAAACCATGCATTACTCATATTGTGTCTACTCAGACCTACTCACCCTGTGCTACCTTGGGGTTACAGTGTAGTTCTGTGGAAGCGTAGAGTACTGCAAGACCAAGCTCAGATATGGGAATAGCTTGTAAACCATGCATTACTCATATCGTGTCTACTCAGACCTACTCACCCTGTGCTACCTTGGGGTTACAGTGTAGTTCTGTGGAAGCGTAGAGTACTGCAAGACCAAGCTCAGATATGGGAATAGCTTGTAAACCATGCATTACTCATATCGTGTCTACTCAGACCTACTCACCCTGTGCTACCTTGGGGTTACAGTGTAGTTCTGTGGAAGCGTAAAGTACTGCAAGACCAAGCTCAGATATGGGAATAGTTTGTAAACCATGCATTACTCATATCGTGTCTACTCAGACCTACTCACCCTGTGCTACCTTGGGGTTACAGTGCAGTTCTGTGGAAGCGTAGAGTACTGCTAGACCAAGCTCAGATATGGGAATAGCTCGCAAACCATGTCTACAACATACATAAAAGTCATATCAAACAATTTGTTAATGTTACAGCAGGAGTTAACAAATACAACATGGTTTGAGGGAAAGTAGTGCAAACTAATGATCCCACTGAGTTAGAAGACTGGTGTCTACCTCCCGATGCGGCGCGGAGGGAGTTAGTCACCAGTCATCCAACACAAAGGGACCAGTAGTTTGCACTACTTTCCCGAAATGAACCATGATGTATACTATTTGTTTCATTACACCTCATACATATTTCATTGTCCAAACTAAATTAAAAATTGAAAAACTGCTTACGTTGCTCCTGTGTAGTGAGCCTACAGGCTACACAGTACACATAGCGAGCAAGAAAACGGATTCAATTCGCCTGTCAGAACAAATATCATCAAAACCCGTTTCCTATTCTTCAAAATAATTGCGACTGACCTTCAAGAATTTTTGAATTATTACATGCTCATATCTGTCTGTTTAGTTTCGCGAATTTCTGCAGATGTTTAGCAGACAACTCCATGTTTGTTGTTGCCAACCTTGTACTTGGCGTCACCATTTAACATTTACGTAATATTCATAGGCTCAAGAATAGTTTAAGGGGATTGTGCTGATTAGAGGAAAGTAGTCGAAACTTCAGCATGTTTTGTAGTCGTATAAAAACAAACAAGCTTTCGGCAGGCTTTTTTTTATTTATCAGACTTTGTTAGAAATGAACCAATCAAAAAAGAGGATACCCTCATAAATATGTATGAGGTGTAATAATTTTATTTCTTGGACAAGTACATTGAATCACCCAAGTACCTTTTTCTCTGTAGTACTAAAATCAGTAGAGAGGATAAACTGGACGGTATTTGAAGAATCTTGGGGAGTTACAGTTCATGTTAATGATTTTAAGGACAGTAAACATCCCCTGGTTCCCAAAATATCCTTCCGTTTCACCTCCCCATTGAGAAAATGGAACCTTCCTTACTGTTTCAAGTGAACCATGACCTCTCTAATATAATCCTGTGTTTCTTGTGTGTGTGCTTGTGTGTTGTCATCAGGGTCTGCATACATCACAATGCTATCGGGTTTGGTTAGTCGTGTAAAGGTCTCCTTGTCCCCTTCACTCATTAGAATCACATCACCCCCTCCGAGCTGAATGGTACGACCCAGCTGTTTGAGCTGCATGATGGGAAAACAAGATCATGTAATTAATAATTTTATCAATATGTAAATATGAACATATTCAGCGTTACAAATGACAGGCTAAAGAGTTAAATCAGCTCCAAACTGGCGAGAAATGTGCGGTTTTGATCTCTATGCTTGCAAAAGTCACAAAGCATACATGTGCTACGTTGGCACATGCAAGCGTCATGCATGCGGTTCACAATGCATCATGTTGAGCCATGCGAGTATTTTGCAAGCCCATGTTTGCAATTCATTCGCTTCTGTAAACTGGTTGGCCAAATTGGAACTGACTGAACTAGAGTAAAATTGTAATATTGTAAAATTGTAATTTCCAACAAAATACAAGTGTTTCCTGTCTAGATGGGAAATAGTGGGTAATACTGGATCAAAGTGTGAGATATCGGGTAATACTATTAGTTATCCCCTGTTTGTTCATGCAATATAGCAAAATATCTATGGTTTGTTTGTCTCCAATATCACATGAAGCGATAGCCGAATGTGATATTGGAAACAAACCATAGATATTTTCTGTATTGCATGAGAACAGACAGGGGTAAAGAATTCATCATTTTAGTAGACAGGAATGCATTTTAAAAAGTAAATGATTAAACTTTAGACATCTCGAAACCCTAAACACATGGAACATTAAAAGCATTGTTGTCAATTCACCCCTACCCAAATTCACCATACTGCCTTCTCACCCCAAGATATCTAGCACATAGATAACTTGGAACCTTAAACACTGGGAACCACCAAAATGACATTGGGAACCACCAAAAAGAATATATTTGCTCGCCGTCATTCACCACATCGCTCATCGAACCCCAACATACATTGACCACAACTTAAACAACTTGGAACCCAAAACACTGGGAATCACGGAAATGATACCGGGAACCAACAAAACGACAGGCCAACCCCACATCCCTTATCACCCAAGTCCCCCAACCCACATCCATAACCAAACACCGCCACCCTTTCCACCCTGCAAATGAATCACTAATTATGCATATTTGTTGCCCTAAATTCAATCAGCTGACAAGAGGCCCGCTATCTACAATAACTCTCCTTACAGTTTGGTAGTTATGAACCTTGTGGTTTTGCTTATAACGTGTAACCAAGGTTTCCGCATGTTTTTGAAAAAAATATGCAAATGGGCCCAAGTCGACATCAGATCATGAACAGTAATGTCCTCTTTATTTTGCACTAATGCACACATTCATAACTGTTACCATTCTTAAGAGGCAGCTTTCACAAATATTTAAGCTGCACACGGCATACGCCATACGCCGGACAGACAGAAATAGTGAGTACATAGTCTCATCCTGATTATACCAGGCGAGACAAAAAGCAACGGTCGAAGGGACTGGACTGTCGATACATGCTTTAGGGAACAGCATATGACCACAACACTGTCAACTATGCCTTATTGCCCTTTATAATGCTTTGGCGCGAGTTTTAAAAGCATGGGTCCTAAACCAAACAGGATGCGTGCACACACCGCCGGGCAAAGAACAATGGCAACTGTCAACCAAATGCCCAGCATGATGGATGTCACCCCATTTATAGATGTCACTGACGACACAATTTAAACTCACCTGTTTTTCGACCACAAATATGAAGGTTTTGCCATTGAAAATTCTTGACCTCACAGGATTGGGGTCAAAGTTCACTTCATTTGTGTCAATGGCCTCCTCAACGACGGGTGGACGAAAGCTAAACAACAAAGAAAATAGAGTAACAGATAATATAAATGTACAAAGGGAGTCTTTCTCCAGGATTACTGAATAGACACTTGGCATGTTTGTACTTATTACCAAGCATTCCTCATGGTGATTCCAAATATGATAATGACATTCAATAATTGTCAAATTTTTGAAACATTTTGTGAAATTTTGGAATGTCGTCTGCCACGTGGAAGTGTTAAGGAAGAATCTATACGGCAAAATAATAACAAGTTGATCTTTTTAAGTTTTGAAGCAAGAAAATGAAGCTGATATGGTTCTTCACAATGTGAAATTACAATTTGAAGAAGCATAGTCCACTAAATCAATGGAGTCAGTTATTTTTCTTGAGTTTAATATTGTTTTAATATCGGAAAAAACATTCCAAACAGTCACAACATGGCTCACACCATTATTTTCAGAGGTTCAAGAAAAAGAAAAATGTGGTAAAATGTGAATTTTAAAAGCTAAGTGCAAGGTCTTCTGAGTCAAACTTTTATTTGGTCTAAGGTGTGGTCTTGTAAATGGGCAAGGCCCCTTTATCATAGTTTCCTCCTCTTACTCTGTTATCTGTGGCCTTGTTGTATCTGACTTGGCAGCCTGTTTCAACGCATGTAGATATTGAGGTGTAACGATGGGGCGGCAACTGATGAGGGCTGCAGTAACCTGTTAGAGAAATGAGGAGACATGTAAAGCCAAAACGCAGTGTAACTAACGATGTTATTGAAGACATGTTTGTATCAAATCCAAATTGGCGAGAAATTCGCTTATTTTATCTTGTACCATGCAAAAGTAATTTAAGCGAACATGTGTGATTTTGGAATACAGACAGGTCCCACATGTGATGCACAGTTCGCTTAGTGCACGCCTGTTGTGTTCATGCGTGCCCATGCTCTTCCTGTATCAATTCACTTTTGTAAGGAGTTTTGCCAATTTGAAAGTGACTAACTAAATTATCACAGACTGCTAACAGGTAAAGATAGCTGCATGTTTCAATGCACCATGTAGTTTTTAATGCATGCTTTATAGCGAAGGTGACTAAAAAGCCCTCTGCTTTAGAACTTTAATTGTGTGCAAGGTACTTCTTAATTATATTATTTTGCTATTTATGTTTGATTCATTTATTATGTGTACATATTTGAACATTTCTTTTGAAAATACTTACTATTTTCTGTATGATGAGGGCCTGCTTGGAAAGCAGTGCTTGACACTGAAGCTGTTTACCCTCAATAAAGAAAGATTAATCAAACAAACTATGGGCCGACCCAATTTGTTAATAAAAAAACCACGAAATTTACAAAGGTTTTGAATTTAAAAAAAAAAAAAAATGTTGAAAATTAACCACCTCCAACCAACTCTACCTGAGGTCCGTTTGCTCGTACAGCTTTTTAAAAAAATGTGTTGCCTAAGGTACAATTATATTTTAATAAGATATAATTATATCCTAATTAAAGGAGTGTGATTCAAAACAATCCATATTCACATCAAAATCAAGACCAGGTCACCCACTTTTAATGTTAAAAAATAAATAAATCACATTTCACTGGAAATAGTGTACTTTACTAGGTCCCACCCACACACACACGTTTTAAGTCTTTGTCGGAATAAAACACATCATTCAGATATCACGGGACGCTTAACCGTGTTGTTGATGCATACCTGAGGGGCCTAAAGTACACTTTATCCAATTCATTTTGCCATTACCTTGATGGTAACACTGAGTTGTGACATAATGAGCATGGTGCAGTCTTTATTCCAGTCCGATGCCACATGACCACCCAGACTCAACACTAAGGTTTTGAGCTGTTTCTTCTCAGCACTCGGTATCGAGGAGAAGGCTACCACTAATGAGCTGTATGTCAACCTAAAATATGCAATGGAAATTCATTAATCAGTCAATCAACTCAACTCAACTCACTTCAACTCAACTCATCTCAACTTACCTCAACTCAACTCAACTCAACTCAGTTCAACTTAAAAGTGTATGTTCCGATCGCTTCAGATTTTTTCCCCCACATCAACATATTTTGATATCAAAAGAAAACCCATATATCTGATAAATTCTTGTATCTTTCTTTTAGGCATTCAATATTAGGCTATAAAATAGGCCTAATGAAGACCTCGACAAAAGAATTTAATTGTAGTGTCAGGACATAATTAAAGTGTATGGCTTTCTTTTGTTGAGGTATTTTTGTACAATACTACCACTATCGATCGGTAGGGTAATGTTATACATTTCCAGTGATTGGAACTAGAATTTAAAAGTGCACTCACTTTTAAATTCCCCATGTACGCCGCCAGATTAAAATTGTGTGCGCTTTTGTGGTCATTGGAAAATCACTGAAAATAGGTAGATAAATAGAGTATAAGACTTTACCCTGAACTTACTTCCATTTGTTGGTATTCATCGCCCCAAACACCAGCTGATCGCCATCTTTGAGGGTGACTGAACCACCAAGGGCTATCTTGACGCCATTGACAAGGGTGCCGAATTTGGAAGAATCTGTTAACGTCACGGTGGGGAGTAGTGGTGGCTTAGCCTGTGTGAAAAACAACATCCCATTTTAATGGAATCAGTCAGGAACACATTATGTTACAAACAACATACATATATGGGCGATTCCACGGTAACACGCGTTACATTTTAGGGCGCCATTCTTTATTCTCCCCTCTATAATTGTAAAAATAGTCTGAATGAAGTTTACATCTTTTGTATTGTAATACCCAAGACTTAAGGCTAAATCCTCATGCTAACACCAATATGAAATATCAGCTCATGTTAATGTAAGACCGCTCTGAATATCGGTAACACTCGTTACGAAAAAAGACGCACTAAAAAAAATCCCAACTTTGTTTTGCTTGTGTATTTAAACTAACCTACCTGCAATCAATTGGTCACTACTGTGAGCAAGTACCTACCCAAGGTTTATAATACTAGAATAATAACAAGAATTTAAGTTCTCACTTTTTTGTAAATTGCAAAATAGTCGGTAACACGTGTTACGGTAACACGCGTTACATTTTGTCCATCCATAATTTAGTAGCTTTATATTATTTATTTAATTTCTAAATTAAAATTAAGTTTGACTTTGACAATGGAACTAACATATAAACCATAAATAGTGATAACTAACTCTAAAAAAATTAAGGTTTTAGCACGTTTTACTGAATATGAGTTCGGTAACACGCGTTACGACATTTTGATGGCTTATAGTGGAGTGGTGGTTATGAATTTATCAAATTGTTTACTATTTTTAAATAGGGCCTAACTAGTAGGATTAAAATTATAAGTGGCATCAATTAAAATCAAATCAATTAGGAAATATTTTCAAAAAAGTGTTGCTTCGGTAACACGTGTTACCGTTTTGGAAGTAAGAAAAGTTTTAAAAAATCATAGTTAACAATGGTCAATGGTTGCAATATTTTTTTCCTGAACGTTTGCATAGGCTTTGCACAACATGAATGTAAAATTAAATCTTTTGGAGCATTTTTTAGTTTTTTTGCTCCGTCACATTTTCATGGAATCGCCCATATATATATGTACAGGGCGAGTCTGAATGATTTGGACAAACCAAAAAAATTATTAAAACTATGCAGCCATTATTAAATCAGATATGTAATAGGTTTGTATTGTTTTTCAGCATTTCGTTAATGGTCTATAACTCATTATTACCCCTCAAACATATTTATAAGTGTGTCCTAATTTTTGATTGGTTCATTTCTAATTAAATCGGATACATTCAAAAGCCTGCCAAATGCATGTTTGTTTTTATAACTACCAAATATGTGGTAGTTTCAACCAGGTTTGGATAATATGAGATGAATGTGACAATAGCAGTTAAGTTATTGCTGTTTTGTTAAAACCTTGTATGTATGTCAGGCCCTTCAGTAAAACTGCCCAACAGTTATGCATAGGATAGTTGCTTTATACATGTTCAAAGGCAAGAGCACTGACAAGGTTTTGAATGCATTTTTTTTGGCCCTTGAACATGTTTAGAGCAGACTGCCCAAAGGTTATACATGGGAATTTGTATTACTGTATACATGCTGAAGGGCCAGATGGAGATAAAAGGTTTTGACAGAACAGCATTGATTTAGGAAAGCAATTTGAACCACCTGATTCATGAGATGTATAACCCCACCCCCCGCCCCCCCCCCCCCCCCACACCCCAAACTCAACACAAAAGTTGGTATGACTGTTCTTCATTTCTTCAAAGTACCCCTTTGCAAGGATTTTTCAACAATTTTGCCCCCCTTTTTGGCAAAAATGAGGTCAAAATTGGGGTGAAAATACCCTTTCTTGGTTTTCAATGACTATCATTTCAAACAACCCCTTTATACATACATTAATTAAATAGATAAAAACTTGTTGCTCCCAACAGTAACAGGCGTTTATGGTTCTGTGTTATTGGTGTGCCCCAAATGGTGTATGCTGGTGTATTTGGGGTGTTACCATGTTGTTACCATGTTCTAATCAAATGATGAAATCCATACTGTGATGTTTTTGTTTTTTTCCCTCTTCGTAAAATACCTCTTTTTTCGAATTTCGCGGAGACTAATTCATGAAATACCCCTTTTTTCATGATTTCGCTGTCCTCGCTGACTATCGAAAATAAACCCCTTTTTCCGCGATTTTTAGAACAGTCATGGTTACCAACTTTTGTGTTGAGTTGGGGGCCAGGGGATAACCCACCTCTGTATCCCAACTTACCAAATTCCCTTCTGGATGACTGACTTTAATTGCTGCATGTTTACGACTCACAGACTGATCCTTTGCACAGACAATACGGCAATCTATAAGAAAAGATGAAATACACATTTGTGACGTGTTCTACCAAAACCAGACGGAATTGGGCAGAGCTCCAAACTGAGAAATAGCCCAAAACATAATTGGGGGTGATTTTGGGGGGAATTTGAGTTTCTGGTAAATAATGAATCTTCAGAGTGTTTATAACAATATTGTGAAAGATTCAGATTAAAAAATCATCCTAAATGTATGTTTCAGTGATTTAAAAAAATCCTAGTTCTACATGTAGTAAAAAGCCTAGTTCTAGTAACTTTAAAGGGCGATATCTCAGTTTGGAGTTTTCATAAAGACCGTAAATGACGAACTTGAAAATTATGTAACTCCGCCAGTAGCGTAGCCAGGGGGGGGGGCAAGGGGGGGCAGAGTGCCCCCCCTGAAAAAAAATTGACCGGGAAAATCGGGAAGACAGCGAAAAATCGGGAAGGAAAAGAAGGGAGAAAAAAAAAAGATAAGATAAAGGGGAGAGAGAGGAAGGAAAAAAGGAAGAAAAGGGGGAAAAAAGGTACATTTTGGTTATAAACAAGTGATAGAAGTTTGCATTTTGGGGGACACATGCGCGCGTAGCGCGCGATTTTTTTTTGTACAACGGGATGAAATTCCAAGATCGGGAAGAAAATGGGTTTGCCCCCCCTGACAAGGAAAGCTGGCTACGCCACTGAACTCCGCTTTGGGAAGTCCGATTAAAAAAAGAGAGGTACCACTGTAAAGCTGAAGATCTCTTGTTTAATAATCAATTACTAACTCAATTTTGATATCTTGCCCAATGGTGTCTGGTTTGGGTAGAACACGTCACATTTACTGTTTTTACATTACAGTAAAACACAGTGATGAGGTACAGTCCAACCTGGGATATCCAGACATGATGGGACCAAGCAATGGCCGGATAAGTAAAATATCTGGATAAGCGAATTATGTGTAAATCTGCATTGACTGTCCTGAAGTGCTGATCAATTGGGACAATAGAAGGGTACTGAATGGGGATAATTACAGTGTCAATGTATTATTTAAGCACTAAACAGCTCTACCAACATCAATAGATGGCCTTCAAATGCTTCAGAGTGTGAAAAGGCTGGAAAAAACTCTATTTCTCTTTGGATAATTTAGCAAGAAAACAGAGTTATCCGGATAAAAGGGGGTCGGATAACTGAGGTTGGACTGTATTCCAATTGCTGGACGTCCTTTGTAATTGCTGAATACCAAAACGCAAATTAAATCCATGTCAACTTAGATCCACAAATGAATGAAAGTAAATGAATGCCAAAGGACATGGACTCATCCAAAATCTACTCATCCAAAACAACACATCAAAGTGTAGAGAGAATAATAAAGAAAACAGGGTGGGAAAAACAGAAAAGGTTTCTTAGCATTTATAAATGTTGAAAACTTGAAATTCCTTTAGGTAAGAGAGGAAGAATTTGGACACAAATCTGTTGAAATATTTGTGAAGATTAGATTATCAAGCATCCATGTCAGATTTGTGACAAGACGTACAAAGGTGAGACCGGTCACCGTTTACGGCACACATGAAAAGGAACATAGGACAGAAACGCACACAATGACAGGCTGAAAATTCACTCGCAGGGCAAGGATAGAGAATCCATTGGATCAGTCACAAAGCCAATAATGACATGAAACGGCACCTTATGAATGGTGACGAGGGGGCCTATCAACTTATAGTCACACATGAAACAGCACCTTATGAATGGTCACAAGGGGGCCTACCAACTTATGGTCACACATGAAACAGCACCTTATGAATGGTCACAAGGGGGCCTACCAACTTATAGTCACACATGAAACAGCACCTTATGAATGGTGACGAGGGGGCCTATCAACTTATAGTCACACATGAAACAGCACCTTATTACATTCAGGCCACACGAGTCCAATTCTAGCGTTGACCGCATTGAACGTTGCATTAGCGATATCAAAAGCTAGATTATCACAAATAAACTTATGCCCAAAGACAGCCAGACAGAGCTCCTCCATCTCACTAGGCTCTCAGTTTGTTAACGTTGGCGATGCGAACGTTTCCCCCTCTTCCTCTGCACGCAACTTGGGCGTTATCATTGATGAAAAAATGACTCTATCCCAACATGTCAGCAACGTCTGCAAGAGTGCTTCGTTTGCTCTCTACAACATCGTTGTTCAGAAAATATCTAGATCGGGCTTCCAAAGAGAAGCTTGTTCATTTGTTACATCACGCCTAGATAACTGTAACAGCTTGTTATTTGGACTCCCTAGCGCAGATCATGACAGATTCCAAAGAGAGCAGAATTTTGCAGCTCGGTTAGTTACCCGTGTTGGAGGTCGTGTACATATGCAACCTGTTCTGCGTCAACTTCATTGGTTGCCGGTCCACAAACGGATTATCTTTAAGATGATCCTACTGATATTTAAGATCATCCACGGATTAGCACCTCAATATCTGGTTGAACTGCTAACTATCTACAAACCAAGTCGCTCACTGCGCTGCTCCACGGAAGTACTCTTGCAACCACCATCATATAGAGCTGTTCAAACATCAACCTATGGGGAAAGTGCATTTGCAGCCGCCGATTCAATACTATGGAACCGCATGCCTGCTAAAACCCGTGCAATAGACTCTCTCACCTGTTTCAAACTTTAAAAAATTATATTCTTTTTTCCCACACCTTTATTGTCCTCCTTTTCTCATTTTCATTTATTTTTCTCACCCAGCACTTAATTCTTCCCCAACAGAAGAATGTTGGGAAATTATTATTCTCCCCATCTCTGGGGAAATTAATGATCGAATAAACACCCTGGCCCTGTATCACATTTTTAATGAGGAAAAAAAGAAATCCCTCAAAATAGGAAACACTTTTTATCCTGGCATGCGGTTCCCAAGTTTTTTAGAAGGACTATTATGCTTCCGTATGAGAAATAAAGTGAACTATGTAACCCCCCCCCCCCTCCCGGGTAGAAGATATACTAACCTTTACGACCTACTTGATAAATCTCTCCGACCAGTAGATCCCCCCCCCCCCCCTCCTCCCGGGTAGAAGATATACTAACCTTTACGACCTACTTGATAAATCTCTCCGACCAGTAGATAGATCTTGGTATCTAAAATCACACAGAAAACAAAGAGTTAATGAAACCATTATGTGTCACTTGGGGGATCATATACATGTACAGCAATACAATATTACTCAGTGAAATTTGATTTGATTCCAAGATTGTTTAGGGGGGCCTCCGCAGGTTTCAATATTTTGAATGCAAGCTGCTGAATTCGGCAGGCTTATGGCTTGCATTTAAATATTTCAAATTTTGACCAAAGTACTGACTGGACTCATGATGTTTTATTCGAGTATGACAATTATCATAATTGATTATCAAATGGTGCATACAAGTCTGTCAACTTGTGGTGGGGTATGATCCCCCCCCCCCCCCCTACATATTTTGTGTCACTTCAAACAATTCTTGGTTGGGTTTTCCAGAAGAATGATCATTTTGGCAAGTAGCCATATCTGACAGTATTTATGTATGTACAGTTATAAACAAAAATTGGTGCTACCACACATAAAATGGCATTTTCTTTAATGATAAAGGGACACACCATTAGATTCTTAGGGGGGGGGGGATGGAAGCTAAAACAAAACAAAATGCCTGATCCAGCTTCCATGTCCCCTGAAAATCTAATAGTCAGTCATTCATGCTTGCAAAATGGATGGCTCTGACAACCTCCTGGCCTTGCATTTCATCATATAAATGCATAGGCTACAAATGAAGAGCTTTGTTGCAAAAGGGCTATGGTGCATTTTTCAAAAATGAGTTTGATATAGAAATTGTATATGGCACAATCATATGTTTCAAGGAAACAAAGTCATTTTTTTCAAAAATACCTACATCTCATTGTATACAGCCATTGAAGTTGTTGTTTTGTTGCAAAAGGGCTTGTGTCCATAATTAATTCTGGATACAAGCCCTTTTGCATCCCACCACAAACCCCCTCCCTTTCCCATCCCCACCACTAACCCCTCCCCTTCCATTCACAAAACCCCTCCCCCACCACAAAACCCTCTCCCACCACTAACACCCTACCCTAACCCCATGCAACCACGCCACCACAACCCCCTCCCCATCACAATCCCCCACCCTAAAACACCTCCCCCACCACAAAACACCCTACCCAACCGCAACACCCCATGCATCCACGCCTTAATCACCCCTTCCCCACCACAAACCCTCTCCCCAGGGTCATCTCATCCTCATTCGCCATCACAAACCCTGCCCTCCAACACAACCCCTCCCTACCACTAAACCCCTCCCCAACCACAAATACCCTCCCCCATCACTAACCCCCTCCCAACCACAATACCATCCCCGTCACTAAACCCCCTCCCTATACCCCCACCTCACACCAAACCCCCTATTACAAAAATCACATGGTATCGTTGCGCCTCCCATCACTACAAACACTTTTTACAATAGACAACACTCTTACTTGATGCTGAATTGATGTAGGGGCCTAACTGACACACCCCTTGTATTTCATTGGCCACAAGTACTCATTAAGACCAGATATAGTGCTGGGAGATATCAAGCCTCTCAGTCTCAAACCCCCAAAATCACAAATGTTCTTCATCTCTTCAATTCAACAAGTATCAGAATTTGCTTAATTAATTCAAACAGGAAATTAAACAGAAACCTTACCCCAACAGATTTTTGCTCCATTGGAACAATTATTTTGGGGGCAATGTCTGGCTAGACGTCCCGTAACTCAAGTGCGCATGCTCAAACCAATTAATGATACGTTGTAGCTATACGGTTTATTCCGTACGGGACGTGAGGCAAGATATAGCCATTTTGGGTTTCAAACATGAAAAATAGTGAATTTATTACGCATTTTGTCTTGGTGGCCGAATTTGCCCACTAAATCATTGGGACAATTCGGCCACCTGCAAGGAATGTGCTTGTTGAATGAATCGAATCATTGATGATAAAAAAATACGACCTACCCGCAGCTTTCAAGCTTTGCAATAGCCACATATTGATTTCAAATATTGCAAATATATTTCGGAGACATGAAAATATCGATAAAATGATAAGTTAATCCCAGAAACCGGGTCAGAAACCCACAAATTCACGTCCCGCGTTATTATTGCAAATCTTAATTTTCGCCACTTTTCGTTTCCATTCCGTCCTACGGGCTGGCGATATTATTGTAATTGTACATGATAGATGGCGCTATTTTGTAGCGATGAGCGATTTAGGCCAGACGATGGCAGACTTTGAGACGAGAATTGACGCCATTGGATTTGGGATTCGAGGATTCGACGGGTATCCGCGATTACGTGTAAAACCAATACGAATGAAAGAAGCGGTAATTTCGGAATTACCGCTTCAGACCACAACCCTGTGTTAGTGTTCTTGCCGGTGCTCATATTTTCCTGACACCATCCGTCCGTGGAATCTACTGCCCCAGCAGGTCGTCGGACTCTCCATCGCCGGCTCTCCATAACTAGACGTCTTCAAGACCAGGGTCTGTGACGCCCCGTTCACCTAGTCATCCCCGAGTCATCGCTCCGCAACAATATTATTAAACATTTTTTAATGCCAATGGAGTGTCTGTCTACTCCAACCTGAATGCACCTCACTGACACTTGTGCGAGCCCATACTCATAGACAGAGATGTATGCACAGTATAGGAAGATGATGATGATGATGATGATGACACAGGGACAAACCACATAGGAGGAAGTCTGGAGATATGACAAGGCTGATTACTGGGGAATGAAAAGTCACCTTGCTTCCACAAACTGGTCAAGTGTTTTCCAGAATAAAGATCCTGAAATTGCTTGCTCCAATGTCACTGATATCATCTGCGATGGACTTATTCACACCAAAGCTTGTGCTTGTGGATGGTTTAATACTATATCGACAACACAGTGATAACTTGCAAGCTTCCAGGGGAGACTACTTTTGCGCGGCAGTGTATTCGAGGGCTTAGAGGTATATAGAACTGACTATGTCCATTTTGACTTTTTGGACATACACCTGCTGGACATGGCCTGTTTTGCAACAAAACTAAAAAACACCTTCACGGACATAATCAAAAGGGGGGTACATAGACATAGACACTTTTTTCCACAGAAAGAAAGTTCATATCTATGTTACTTGTACAATTATCTGGACAAAGTCAAAATGGACATAGTCAGTTCTACCTCTAAGCCCTCGGTATATTAAAATACATATACAGGCTGTAACCAAAAAAAGTTATACAGTTTTGAAAACAAATATTAAAAATATCTCCCGTGGAATTTCTGTTTCGAGTTTTAATGGCCTGCGAGGGGAATTTTCTTAGCTTTCGAATAAGCTTTAATTAATTGTTTCATGCCGATCAATGGTCGGTAAGCAGAGATATGATCAATTGTCTAAAGTAGTCATGAAATCACCTGGGCCACTTTGGTTTAATCAATGTTAAAATCACTGGGATGAATATGAATGGAATCGAACCAGGAACATAGCAGTAGAGCGCTCTTGTTAGACAACAATGGCTCGTTGAAAGTGGTTAAAGTGTTACAAAGAAGGTTAGGTCTTTACAAATATTATTTATTTATTTTATGAATTTTTATGATTTAAACTATTTGAAAAAAGAATTATATTGTTCTCTCTAATGTTCCTTGCATGATACCCTAACCATTTAATTTATACAAGCAAGATTGTATGATATTATTGTGAAAGTGGCCCAACCCGATTTCTAGACGACTTAGTAGATTGGTCATAACTTTTAAACGCAAGTATATAGTTAAAAAGACCAAATAAAATGATTCTGGTAGCCAAAACGAAACTTAACACAGAGTTTTTGACATTGCATGATTTTAACATTGAATTAAAAATAAAATTGCGATTGTATAACTTTTTTTGTTACAGTCTGTACATGCAGTACAGTTATCGTAAGATGCTAAGTGCATATTGCATTTGATCGGTGCTATTTTGTGGTGTACTCAGGGACTTTCCGAGATACGATTAAAACCTTAGGTTGTGGTTGTGGGGGACCGCTCGATAGTCCGACGGTTCTAAAATCCGCTATGACAATTATTTTATTTTCAAACGAAAATATGGTTCATGATTTCTCAGGGTTAACGATATTTACGTGAAACATGAAATCTATTTCATTGAATTGGTCTCTTTTTGCTAACGTACGTACATGCAGTATTGACAGGAAAGCTCCTTTTTGGAAACATTGCTATATGAAATAAGAATCGAATCATTAAAAATTAAAATATTGTTTTTTTTTATTAGAGGACCTTTTTACCCATTTGGACTAAAGAACAGGGTATAAGATTTGGACTATCGAACCCGTTTAAAGATTCAGACTAAAGAACCTTTTTTTTAAATTCGGATTGAAGAACCTATTTATTCAATATTCGGACTAAAGAACCTTTTTAAGTATTCGGATTACCGAACCTTTTTCAATAATCGGATTATAGAACATGGTCATAGTATTCGGACTAAAGAACCATTATTCATGTTTGGATTATAGAACTTTAGTTTTCACTTTCGGATTATAGCACCTTCGTACTATAGAACATTATTTTTGTTCGGGCTATAGAGGCGTCGGATTATAGAACCGTCGGACTATAGACATGTCACCGTGGTTGTAACGACCGGAAAATGGCGCATGTTGCTAACTTGGGACATTGGTGGTTTGGATTTGCGGTCAATATTATCATTGAAATGTTAAAGAATGCTACAAATTAACGGGTATTAATCTGGTAGAGTTATTAGTTTATGAATTTGCAAATAACACTAAGTATACAATTTCTTACTTTATCTAAAGACCCTCGTCTACGGGACGCGAATGCCGTCATTGAATTCAAAGATGCTCGCTGGCTACAGAAAACTGTGTAATAGCTCAAAACAAAAATGCAGTTTTGCCTTTTTCTGAAAGGTTTTGGAGTTATTGGTTATTATAGACCTATATGAAAAATGGTAGATGTTTTGAAACATTTTGGCGTAACATTTATTATGCTACAGGCCTGCTTGAATTTTTTTTACATATCAACAAAGTGCTGAGTCATTTCTTGGGCCAACGTTATCAAAATTGTAAAATTCATTTTGAAAATAATATGTTAGTGCCAATGAAACATGACTCGGTATTGAAATATGTAAATAGAATATGAAAAAATTCACATTCTTACTGGTTCTTAGACATTTTGGGGCACTTTGGGCCTAATAGTACAATTTCTGTTATTGAATGATTACAATATGACATCTAAAATATATGCAGTCGAAAACTTGGCTTGCTTTATACATACTGCTATTTACACGTTAACTACGAAAACTGTATAACACATGGGTTTCATGAGACATGTAGGCCTATCGTTTGTACACTATAAATAATATATAAACGTGTTTGTAAAGAAACTACTGCCTGATTTCTATGTTGTCATTCACTTATTTCTACGGTGCATTCTAACCGTTGGAGCATATTGGATCCGTTGCCCCAATGACGGGGTAACCGTGTACGGTTAATAAATTCGCAACCGGGTCCACGCCAAGTAAAATGTTCAGTTAGTTTTAATTGTACTAAATTGATCATATCCCGGTAGCGATTCGTTACCGTAAACAACATTTGATACCTGACGGAGTAAAGCGCATAGCACATGTAGTACATTGTACAGCAATACAGTAAGTGTGTACGGTTAATAAATTCGCATCCCGGTAGTTGGTGGTGAAATTAAATAGGATAAAAGTGTATTTTGATAGAAGACTATTTTTTTAATTAATTTAACTCATGTGACCCTTTTTTTATACACCCTGGGTGATAGAGGCGTGACTGACCTTCAAGAGTGTATTAAAACTAAACTAATCTATAAGTCATTTAATTTTCAAGATGGAATAGGCCTAAGCGTATTGATGATAATCGATGCATCGACCCGGTGTGACGTCAAGAAGGACATGCAAATATACTTGGGACAATTGTTATTCACTTATCGATCGATTTATTGGATTTTATATTTATTTATTTATTTATTCGGAAATCACTTTCAAAGCAGCGGCACCCACCTGGAGGTGGTGCATCCAAAGAATACAAAAACAAGAGTAAAATACACAAAGAATACAAATAAATACACTGTACAATGATAATACAAAAGAGAGAAAATAAGTAAAATAAACATACAATCATGAATATCATGGATATTATATCATAGACAAAGATGGGTTAATCAGCTTATATCATGAATCGTAACGTGGAGTGTGTACATTAACTAATGTCATTATTACTGCTATTATTATCATTCAACAAAACTGTCCTACATGACCATGCACGTTTTAAATAAGATTTACAAAATATATCAAACTGTTTATCAATCAATGCATCATATGAGTAATTACTCACCATGGGGGTGACATTTAAACACGTACTACCTAAAATTAAACAAATTTGTGTATCATTGTCACTGACATTAAAGAAATGCCATACATAGGAGAGATCTACTCGGCGGAGATTCAATTCTAAGTTGTGAAGCTCATTGTCGCGAATTGCACGTAGAGACTTACATGAAAGCATAAAATGTTTGATATCTTCACAACCACTATTACAAAGTAAGCACATACCGTCATTATTAACTTCCCACGAACTTAGTTTGCCATTTAGAGGAAGCGTGTTAGAACGAGCTTTGAACTTCAAGCTTGCCCCGTAGAAATCAAGCTTGTCCTTCAAATAACTTTCCAAATATGGGTGTGTTTTGAACTGAACATAAAATGTTAAAGAAGATTTGTCACATACATTTTTATACCATCTATCATAATCTTGTTGAGCACTAATTCTTTTAAACACTTGGACCCATCCGGGGTTATTAGGTTGTATGCTTGAAAAGTTAAAGTCCATACCGTGATCACATAAGATATGATTGATTGAGTCAAGCCATTTCCATCTTAATTTAGTACCATGATCATGAATAATAAACATTGCATTGAGTAATAATTTAGGCCATCTGTGAGGGCCCATATTATGAAGACGTGAATAATAATTTGCTTTAATCCTGTTATGGGTAGATTCTATGGTATCCCAGCCTAAATCGCCCAAGAGTGACATTGACGGTGTATTACGCGGGGCTTTTAGAATTGATCTTGCCATTTGAAATTGAAGAGATTCAAGTTTCTTGTAGTCACTAGCACTATAAGTAGAAATCGCGCATGCATAATTTATAGATGGCAATGCAAGTGACCTCCACAACACATCCCCATAATACACCCTGTCAAAGTCCTCATGATTATTGATAATGGATTTAATATAGCCAATCAATTTATTACCTTTACAAATTACCTCATTGACGTGCGTATGATCTGACAGATTCCTCGTGATATGAATACCTAAGTATTTGTAACTGACAACCTCTTTGATAATGTCATCCCCTAATTTCCATAGTTTGTTTTTGTTGATTTTTTTACCAACAACTAGGACATTAGATTTTGTGTGGTTAAATTGAAGTTTCCACCTCTTAGAAAACTCGGCGGCAATGTTAAGCATACGGTTTAAATCAGTTTCATTCTCAGCAATAAGTACAACATCATCAGCCCAAAAAAGGGAACTAATATTAACATTACAAATATTTATACCAACATTTTGAGAAGCTAACATTTTTGCTAATTCGTGTATGTAAATGCAAAATAAAACGGGCGACAAAACACAACCTTGCTTCAGTCCTTCATCAATTTCAAAAAAGTCAGTAACAATATCCCCAAATCTAACATTACATAACACATTATTATATAAGCTATCAATAATATTCCAAACTTTACCACGAATACGAATATAAGAAATGCATAGGATGATGATTCATATTGAAATAGAATATAACTTTAACATCCTGTATCTCTAAAATCTTCAACCGCTTAATATGTAATTGCATTACTACTTTTATTGAAGATAATAACATATTATCTGAAATTCAAGGGGGGTTCAGAAAAGACCACAGATGCGAAGATCATGTTTTCACGCTTAAAAGCATCGTAGCCACTAGACTAGCCGAGGAAAAGTCTACCCATCTAGCTTTCTTGGACTTCCGTAAAGCTTTCGATACAGTGTGGCGAGATGGTCTATTATCGGTTGCGTGGAATATTGGTATTCGTGGTAAAGTTTGGAATATTATTGATAGCTTATATAATAATGTGTTATGTAATGTTAGATTTGGGGATATGGTTACTGACTTTTTTGAAATTGATGAAGGACTGAAGCAAGGTTGTGTTTTGTCGCCCGTTTTATTTTGCATTTACATACACGAATTAGCAAAAATGTTAGCTTCTCAAAATGTTGGTATAAATATTTGTAATGTTAATATTAGTTCCCTTTTTTGGGCTGATGATGTTGTACTTATTGCTGAGAATGAAACTGATTTAAACCGTATGCTTAACATTGCCGCCGAGTTTTCTAAGAGGTGGAAACTTCAATTTAACCACACAAAATCTAATGTCCTAGTTGTTGGTAAAAAAATCAACAAAAACAAACTATGGAAATTAGGGGATGACATTATCAAAGAGGTTGTCAGTTACAAATACTTAGGTATTCATATCACGAGGAATCTGTCAGATCATACGCACGTCAATGAGGTAATTTGTAAAGGTAATAAATTGATTGGCTATATTAAATCCATTATCAATAATCATGAGGACTTTGACAGGGTGTATTATGGGGATGTGTTGTGGAGGTCACTTGCATTGCCATCTATAAATTATGCATGCGCGATTTCTACTTATAGTGCTAGTGACTACAAGAAACTTGAATCTCTTCAATTTCAAATGGCAAGATCAATTCTAAAAGCCCCGCGTAATACACCGTCAATGTCACTCTTGGGCGATTTAGGCTGGGATACCATAGAATCTACCCATAATAGGATTAAAGCAAATTATTATTCACGTCTTCATAATATGGGCCCTCACAGATGGCCTAAATTATTACTCAATGCAATGTTTATTATTCATGATCATGGTACTAAATTAAGATGGAAATGGCTTGACTCAATCAATCATATCTTATGTGATCACGGTATGGACTTTAACTTTTCAAGCATACAACCTAATAACCCCGGATGGGTCCAAGTGTTTAAAAGAATTAGTGCTCAACAAGATTATGATAGATGGTATAAAAATGTATGTGACAAATCTTCTTTAAAATTTTATGTTCAGTTCAAAACACACCCATATTTGGAAAGTTATTTGAAGGACAAGCTTGATTTCTACGGGGCAAGCTTGAAGTTCAAAGCTCGTTCTAACACGCTTCCTCTAAATGGCAAACTAAGTTCGTGGGAGGTTAATAATGACGGTATGTGCTTACTTTGTAATAGTGGTTGTGAAGATATCAAACATTTTATGCTTTCATGTAAGTCTCTACGTGCAATTCGCGACAATGAGCTTCACAACTTAGAATTGAATCTCCGCCGAGTAGATCTCTCCTATGTATGGCATTTCTTTAATGTTAGTGACAATGATACACAAATTTGTTTAATTTTAGGTAGTACGTGTTTAAATGTCACCCCCATGGTGAGTAATTACTCATATGATGCATTGATTGATAAACAGTTTGATATATTTTGTAAATCTTATTTAAAACGTGCATGGTCATGTAGGACAGTTTTGTTGAATGATAATAATAGCAGTAATAATGACATTAGTTAATGTACACACTCCACGTTACGATTCATGATATAAGCTGATTAACCCATCTTTGTCTATGATATAATATCCATGATATTCATGATTGTATGTTTATTTTACTTATTTTCTCTCTTTTGTATTATCATTGTACAGTGTATTTATTTGTATTCTTTGTGTATTTTACTCTTGTTTTTGTATTCTTTGGATGCACCACCTCCAGGTGGGTGCCGCTGCTTTGAAAGTGATTTCCGAATAAATAAATAAATAAATAAATAAATAAATAAAATATAAAAACATAAAAATCATGATTAACGTACGTTATTGAGTTACAAGGAATTGGGCTGTTTTTTGTTTTTGTTTTTGTTTTTGTTTTTGTTTGTTTGTTTGTTTGTTTGTGTGTTTTTTTTTTTGGGGGGGGTATTTATATATGTGGTTTTTTTGTTGTTGTTTTTTGTTTGTTTGTTTGTTGTTGTTGTTTTTTTTTTTTTGGGGGGGGGTATGTATAATATACTTTGTATATATATAAGGTATACAGGTATATGCCGAGTCTCTTTTTTGCCCAAATTACATAATCATGGGGTATGGTATGGTATGATTTATGCTGGAGAGCCCCTAAACTTGGGTCCCAAATCGCGAAAAAAACCAGTTAAATCAGCCATATTTCAAAATACCCTAAAATTGAATAACGATTTCAAACGTAGCGGCACACCCCGTCAAAAAAAGAAGGTGAGCCCCGGAGCTAAGGAAGATTAATCCCTTCATCACGGGTCTCTATAGCCTTTCAAAATCTACGTGTACAGATGAAGTTATACCCGGATTGTTCGTATAATGGGCTATCCCAGATAATAATGAACCCCCCTATAGAGGACAATTTTATTTTTTTATTCTTTAGTCCGGAATTCCATGACTCCCTCTATGAAAAGTATATGGAATTCCAGATCAAACTTCAAAAAAGTATGGAATTCCAGATCAAACTTTAAAAAAAGTATATCAAACTTCAAAAAAAGTATGGAATTCCAGATCAAACTTTAAAAAAAAGTATGGAATTCCAAATCAAACAAAGTATGGAATTGGTGGGGAAAAGTCTGGAATTCCGATGTCCTCTAGGGGGGGTCTAAATTGTGAAAAAGTCTGGAATTCCAAGAACATGTGCCAAAAAGGTATGGAATTCCATTGAAAAATTGGTGGGGAAAAAAGTCTGGAATTCCGATGTCCTCTATGGGGGGGGGGGGGGGGGGGGGGGATCATCATTATCTGGAATAGCCCAATTCGAATATTCGTACATGATCACCTATTTTCCCGGCTGCAAATCAGGTGTAGATAGCCTACGTCTATTCCTCCGGCTGGTTTGATTTTTGATGACATTCATTATTATTATTATTATTATTATAAAAATGCAAAATGTTTGCTTTGAATTAATACCCGGCACCTGCAGAAAAAAATCACCTCATCATCAGCCTAAATCATTATGACATTATTTTGAGCATTCTTGGTCAAAATTTGACCAATAAATCAATATTTAAGCTTCTTGGTATATATGTTAGAGAATAGAACTAGAACCGAAGGCTCAGTAGTAATTACCAGTCTTCATCACTCACCTGACTCACAAGTTGGTGAGCGCTGGTGGTCTACAGATCCACAGGTCCCAGGTTCAAATCTACCATAAGATAAAAAGGTGTGGAGTTAAAAAGGAAACAATTTACTCAATATAATATTTTGCTCGATTGCAGAGCAATGCGGCATTAACACTTTCTACGCGGCAGGCAGCTGCAGACGACATTACAAAATTGCACAAAATGTTTCAAAAATGTCAAAATTCTTAAATGTCATTACCATTTTTGGAATCACCATAAGAAACGCATTGAAATGAGTACAAACGTGCGTAGTATTGGTCCAGTAATCCTTGAGATAGACCCTGAAAGTTGGGAAAGGTTTCTGAAAATTCTGTTTTGTATGGTAAAACTTACAGCCGCGTGGAAAGTGTTAACTGCCTTTTGTGGCTCTCAAGTCTCTGGCTCGGCGGCACCCCCATCTCACCCCCTCCCCCAAAACAAACCCCGCCCAACCGACCGACCCCGGGACCGACCCTACCTGAGAGGTTCATTACAACAGGTTTTTCGCCGCCTATAACTTAGATATACTTATTTTACTTTGAGTAAAGGTGTTTTTTACTCACCCTGTATATCGATATGGAGCCCCATGCAAGATTGATGATTAACCAATATATTTCTCCTGACAACCCAAGCGTCGATGTGTGATCTATCAGGGGAAACCCATCCCTACCCTTAATGAGTCTATGACAAAAAGTACAGTAGCGCGTAGCTCGTAGGTGGGGGGTGGGGGGGGGGGGGGGGGGGGGGGGGGGGGGGGGGTGGGGGGGGGGGGGGGACGAGGGAGATTATCGCCCCTCCACTTTTTGAGTCGTGCCGGTAGGGATTGGCACTGTCGGTTATAATTTGACAAGGGAATCATAAATATTAGATACAGCTTTTATAATATTTTGGTTTTGTTTTAATTTTATTTACTAGTAATTACGTGGTCGGCTAATTAGGCCAACAAAAAAAAAAGTTGACTTTCCCTTTCAGGGCCAGAGTCTGGGTCGGACGGTCGGATTAAAAAATAAAATTACAGGGAGATACTACACAAAAACACGTTTTAAAGAAGAAGAAAAAATTCCTTTTTGTTGTTGCTTTTTTATGATTTTTTGCTGATTTTTAAACAAGCAGATACTACTCAAAAACACGTTTTCATCTTTCTTTGCTGTGTATTTTTAAGGTCTTTGTTAATTTAATTCTCGCCAGTTTGTCCGAGTCTATATATTATTTATTCATTTCAATTACTCGGCTGGTATCATTTGCTTGATCCTCGCGTTTATTTAATTAAGTTTCGCTCGTCATAGATTCTGCTAGAATCATGCTTATAGGCCATCATCAATTGTTATTATTTTCTTTATTGTTGTGTGAAGAAGAAAAAAATAGCGACCCTATTTCCGAAAATTCGGGTCGGTCGGAAAGGGCAAGTCAACATCTTTTTTTCCCCCTTATGATACGCACTTCCATTGATATATCCGGGATTTACCACTTTACAGAAACAGAAATAAGGTTGCTCAGTATATTAAGGAGTTATCATAAATTAATAATAACTCCTTGGTACAATAATACCATACGGATCATTTGTGTCATGTTAAGATGAGTTTGTTTTGATTAGGGTACAAAATGACACCTGTGCTTTTGATACCACTGAATAGAAATGTGATTTATTAAAAATAATATAATTCTACAGGGTGTATCAAAAAGTGTCCCATGTGAAACATGATTTTTTTTTAGCCATGACAAACATAGAAATTGGACGTGAAGTACTAGTAATAATCATGTTCAGCAATCTTTTTAATGTGTCATAAAAAACCCTCTTTCCATTTTGGAGTTTTCGTTATCAAATTATGGCAAATTTCCTCAGCTTTGGCCACTTTTCATGTGCAGAGAACTCATTTATTAGAATCGTCATTCAGTGTATAATTAAATATAATCAATAAAATCAATAATATTATTGATTATAATCTACCTAATAAATGTTAATAGTTAGTTGAATTTGAGCAGAACAACCTATTTTCATCCATATTATTCATGACAAACCACAAAATGTTAGAAGTTTAGATGTAGGCCTATCATTGGAATCACATGCATTTTTTTATTATATCTCGGCACTTCGTAACATATAGGTGGAGAAATTTAATGGGATTAAGTGTATTTGATATAAGACGAATAGGGCATATCATCGGTCTATTTTTGGAGACCAACAAAACATGGGATGCATTTTTAATTAATTTTGTTCCCCATTGGACCCTTTTGGACACACCCTGTATTACTAATTAGTTGATTAACCAACCTTAAAGGCATATTATGTGATCTTTTCCAAGGAGCGCCCTCTATCATTGATTTTTACTATGAAAGCAGATTTTCTTGCAGATTTGCATTTTTGATCATAAATCATTAAGATCCTCTAAGTTACGGATCGATACGATTCCTAATTACTTCAAAATCATGGTTTGAAAATAGATTTGTCAAATTTTGCTCTAAATTCACTCTAAAACCATGATTTTGAGGTTATTAGGTATCGTATAAATGGAATATATTTATGATTTATGATCAGAAAAGTAAATCTGCAAGAAAATCTGCTTTCACTTTTTTTTTCGAGGATTGAGGGCGTCCCTTGGAAAAGATCACATACTTTTAATAATCTAAGGTTGAGTTCCCCCGAGAGAGGACACGTCGTTATCGATTTGTTATTATGTTATTATTCTTAATATGCCTACGTCACGACAGGCACGTACTTTATGGATTCATTATGGATTGTTTGAATTAATTCATGATGGATTATAGATAGATTATAGATTTTAACTTTTTTGCTTACCATTGATGGTTACTAAACTTGAAGAGTCCATAACAACATTGCCAGGCTCCTGTTTTTTAGCCCAAATAACTTATTTTACTCAATCGTTTCAGGTCTCCTTTACACTTTTTTGGTTTAGTGTTTGTTTGCTTGCTTTTTAATTATCAGAAAAGTTGACATTTGGGAAATTGGTAGACCTAAATTTGTTTGTATGTTACATCTTTCCGTCATATTGTGTTAGAACAGGGCTACCGCGACCGTCCATGGTTAGAACAGGGAGGTGTAATTAGTAATAACATCTCTCTGGTTAGAACGAATTTGCTTCAATGGGCAACTTGTTGGGCCAAATTGGCCCGCATACTGCTATACTCTTTTTGGGCAACACTTACCCTTGACGATTCTATACAGACAGCCACAAACATAATTTCTTCAGTCAGAACCAACATTTAGTTTTAACAGAACGACGAACTATTGAAACTGGAATATAGCCTGAATTAAAAAAGTTGAACGTAGTCCCTTAAGTTTCAGCAGGCAGTATGGCCAGGCATTCTGCGGTGGCAGTTTTTCTGCTTGTCGTCGTTGTCGCCATTTCCACAATTGTTGCCTTTGAGATAGATTTCAGCGAACCAGAACCAGCGGCACCAAAGGTAAGTCATTATTACAATGCAAACATAATAAGTGTTACGCATTGAACACCTATAACTTCAACACTTATTGGACATACCTGCTGAAAATCATTTTGAAATCGTTTTGAACACCAATTAACACCAATTAGAAACGCCAATCAACACCAATTGAATTCTTTCGATCGATGTTCAAAACCATCGGTGCGTGCAGGAATAGTGTTCATAAATTGAACACTGAACACACTGGGTGTTCAAAATGGTACTATAGACTAGTATAGAATCATAAAACATGTTCTTAAACATCTCTTTGTAAAACTGTTGAACACTTGAACACTGATTTTTAGCGCGTATGTTAAAAAAGTTAAACATTGTAATATTCTTGTTTTGAACACTGAACTGAACATATTGGGTGTTCAAAATGGTACTATTCGACGTATTAAGAATAATATTAGAAGTATTAGAATAATAAAAAAGGTTCTGAACATCTCTTTGTAACACTGTTGAACACTGATTTGAAGTATAAACAACTTCAATATTTCAATCATAAGCCAAATTTACTTGAATCATTGAATAATGAATTGATAACCATTTTATAAACTGAGATATCAAATGTATACAGAAAAGTGATATTATATACATTGTATTTGAACAAGACAAAATGTAAATTTGAACACACTCTTCAGAACGCATTTAAATGTTAAATATCCTCTAGAAACTTATTTTTGCAATGCATATTTGATTTAATTATGGCCAGGAGCATAAGAAATGATTTAGAACAATATATTTTTTGTAAAACTGTTGAACACTTGAACACTGATTTTTAGAGCGTATGTTAAAAAAAGTTAAACATTGTGATATTCTTGTTTTGAACACCGAACTGAACATATTGGGTGTTCAAAATGGTACTATAATATTAGAATCATAAAACTACTTAAACATCGCTTTGTAACACTGTTGAACACTTGAACACTGATTTGATCGCGTATGTTAACAAAAGTTAAACATTGTGATATTCTTGTTTTTTCATAGGCCAAAGTATAAACAACTTCAACATTTCAATCATAAGCCAAATTTGCTTGAATCATTGACTAATGAATTGATAACCATTTTATAAACTGAGATATTAAATGTATACAGAAAAGTAATATATATATTTGGAAAAGACAAAATGTAAATTTGAACACACTGTTCAGAACGCATTTAAATGTTAAACATCCTCTAGAAACTTATTTTTGCAATGCAGATTTGATTTAATTATGGCCAGGAGCATAAGAAATGCTTTGGAACAATATATATTGTCTTCGCATTTCTTTGACTTTTGGCACCCTGGACTTCTTAGTTGCATCACCGTGATGAGTTGAAGGCTTTAATTAAAGGCATATTATGTGATCTTTTCCAGGGAGCGCCCTCTATTCATGATATTTTTTTAGAAGTAGATTTTCTTGCAGATTTACATTTCTGATCATAAATCGTACATACATTCCAAGTTACAGAGCGATACGATTCCTAATTAATACAAAATCATGGTTTTAGAGGGAATTTAGACTAGAGTAAAATAATTTGTCGGACAAAAATCGACATCCGACAGTTTATTTTCACTCTAAAACCATGATTTTGAAGTAATTAAGAATCGTATCGCCATGTAACTTGGAATGTATGTACGATTTATGATCAGAAATGTAAATCTGCAAGAAAATCTGCTTTCAATTTTTTTTGATGTTGAGGGCGTTCCCTGGCTAAGATCACATAATATACCTTTAAAAGCGTCTTTGAATCCCATTCCTTGACTGTTGGATCCTATACAGAGAGCTAGGACGGATTTAGAGCTAGTTGGATCCTACTATGCGTATGTCAGTCGATGGGGGGAAGGGGGGGGGGGGGGGGGGGGGGGAGTAGGGACAATTGTAAGTCTTGCTACGACAGTGATAGCCTAAAGTACAGGGTGTACAACAGTTTCGATACCTTTTGTGAAAATGGCTTGTCAGTATAAAACTGAAAAGTATTTGGATAGAAGAACATTGTATAATTATATCGATACCAAACTTGCCCTTTTCAGAGTCCTCTTATTTTACAAAACGAGCTGATTGGTTTGATTGATTGCAATCACTGTACGTATTTACATTTTGGAAAACTTGCCACCTCAAAACCTTTTTCCGTTTTTGGTCCCAATTTTACGCGAGTTGCGAGTTAAAGCAGATTGGATTGGACGGGGGATGGGGGAAGTGAAAGTTTCGAGTTTCGAGTTACTATCTTCGAGTTTCGAGTTGCTATCTTCGAGTTTCGACTTACCTTTTTCCCCGAGTTTCGACTTAGCATTTTCGAATTTCGAGTTACTTTTTTCGTGTTTCGAGTTTCGAAAAAAGTAACTCGAAACTCGAAAATAGTAATGATCCGAAACTTGAAGATAATAACTCAAAACTCGAAAATAGCAACTCTAAACTCCGGAATTATAGTAACTCGATACATTAAATTAGTAAACTCGAAAAAGTAACACACTCCCATGCCATATCCTTAAACGCGTGTAATACAAAGTTCAAGAAGTACGTACACAATTATTTTCTTTTTTTTTGCATAATTATCATTTCTCGTTAGAAAACTATGTAGATGGTTGAACATTATGCAAAACATAAAACCCATTAATGTTATGTCATGATTTAGGACCACCATGCAGGCATGTGGAGTCGCGAACCCGGAATGTTTGAAGGCGATATGCTGATTAGCGATGAACAAAAACAACAGATAGAGGACCAGATCAGTGGAACTAGCGGCGCGCCAGACGGTACCGCGGGCAAAGCTGTGAGGGCGTCAAGCTACAGGTGGACTGATAATACAGTACCTTACGAAATAGATTCTGGCATAGGTAATTTATTACTAGCGTATTGTTTTTGTTTATTTTTTCGTTTGTTTGTTTGATTTTAACCCTCGTCCATTTGTACGTACCCCGACTAATTTGTAACACAAATTACCAAGGGTTGGGCCCAACAGTTCAAATTATTTCGAACGAGGCGTTTGTATGCAACAGGCTTAGTTTGAACTTGGGACGACTGACTTTGATATAAAATTGGATAGATTGAGCCCATTATGTATTGGTCGAGCTATGAGTTTTTAAAAATATTGGGCGAGACGCATGTTTTAAAACTCATAGCGAGACCAATTATACATTGGGCGTAAATGAAAATCATCACTTGTGGTGTTCCACAGGGTACAAAGTTAGGGCCCGGTATCTTTACAGTGATGGTTAATGACGCTGCTGAAACCTCTTCTGATCGATGGAGATTTGTCGATGATCTCACCCTGGCAGAAATTATTAACTCTAAAACAAACACTAATCAACACCATCTGAATGCTTTAGATGATTGGTGTAAGGTTAACGATATGCTGCCTAAGCCAACCAAATGTCACTGTTTTGCACGTAATGTTTTTGAAAAACCCTGTCCGGCTTCCACAACTTTCTTCCGGGGGTGAGGTCCTGCAAGTTTGTTTGTTTGTTTGTTTGTTTGTTTGTTTGTTTGTTTGTTTGTTTACACGGTCGGTCCGTACAGACACACGCTTGGGTCCTGAAGGGACCAGACTCAAGCAAATTGCTCGGGCCAGGCTTAAAAAGCCTATATAAGCATGCTGGTTGAATTATTATTAAAAACAGCCACTCCCTACAAATAAAGTTAACAATTTTGCTGTCAGCCTTCAGACATGAGAAAAGAATAGTCTTGACTCTTGATCCAATCTCATTTATGCCACTGGCTTGTCGACCACATGAAATAACTTGGTCTTGAAATCCAAAACAATCTGGGATGGAATATCCAAGTCAAAAACATGATATCTCGTGCGAGTAGAAGATTATGTTACACGCTTAGAAAAAATGGTTCTAAAGTTGTCCTGCCAGGAGAACCCTTAAAGGTTCTTTAAAGAACCAAAAATAGTTCCCCAAACATGATACAGAACCATTTTGGTTCTATGAAGAACCTTTTGGGGTTCTACAATATTTAAGAACCTTTTTTGACGGTTCTATAAAGAACCTCTCTCTTGAACCTTCAAAAGAGGTTCTTCGAAATTGAAGAACCTCAAAAGGTTCTTCATAGAACCAAAAATGGTTCTGTATCAACCAAAAATGGTTCTGTAGCTCGTTTGGGGAACTGTTTTTTGGTTCTTTAAAGAACCTTTAAGGGTTCTCCTGGCAGGACAAAAAAGGGTTCTTTAATTTCTTAGAGTGTATATATATATGCTCTTCTTAAACAGAAAAATCATCCTGGCAACAGCTATCAAGACTGCGAGTCTGCGCTTCGCGAACTCAACATCACCAGTCTTGCCGATCGCAGGGACTTATTAGTTTTGAAGTTCGGTCAGCAGGTCCTCAACTCTGAGACATCGCCACCTTCATCCAAAGATGAAGAGATCCATTAACCACAACCTCCGTCGCAGCAACATTCCTCAACCCTTTTGCAATACCAATAAATACCAAATATCCACCATTTCTTACACAGTAAAAAAAAAAGTGAACAACATGTTTAAAAAATTGAACAACTGCTGTTTGACGGGTGAGCTGAGCAACTTGTTGCTCAAAATATTAAACATCTGGGGTTGTTTAAAGTTTTAAACACCTAGTTGTTTAACTTTTTAAACAACATGTTTAAAATCAGATTTTACACATTGGTGTTGTTTAAAAATTGTTGTTCAATTTTCAAGGGTTGTTTAAAGAAAGTTGTTCAATCCTCATGGGTTGTTCAAAGAAAGTTGTTCAATCATCTTGGGTTGTTCAAAGAAAGTTGTTCAATCATCTTGGGTTGTTCAAAGAAAGTTGTTCAATCATCTTGGGTTGTTCAAAGAAAGTTGTTCAATCCTCATGGATGAAATTGGCCTGTTTAAATAACCAGGGTTGTTTAATGGTGGTTGTTTAAAACTGCAGGGTTGTTTAAATGATGGTTGTTAAAAAAACAGGGTTGTTTACTGGTAGTTGTTTAAAATTCCAGCACGATTTGAAGACTTGAATTTCTTGTGTTGAAGTACACAGACAGAACGGCAGAACTGTCGAATTCGGATGCCTTCTGTCTGTGGAGCAAAATCGCGAAATTAAAATTATATTTTTGCAAAAAATATCCATCTTCGCCGTCTATCATCAAACTATATCGGTTCTTTGGTCATCATATTTCATTATTTTCTTGATTGTATTTCCCCATCTTGTCAGCAAAATCTTTAAAATTATGATTTAAAATCGAAATTTGTTTACCGAACGAAATACGGCGGCCATTAATTTGCAGCATATCGCGAACGAATCATTGTGACACGTGACTTGTGACGTCATAAGTAAACAACGTTGTTCAAGATCACTTTGTATTGATGTGAACGGCGTTCTTTATACTGTAAACAACACCTGTTTAAAAAAATGTTGTCTTCTTTAAACAACGATGTATAACTTTTACACATCTGTTGTTTGAAAAAGTGTACAACCGAAATTGAACAGCGATATTTTGTACATCGTTTTCTCTGTGATACATACAAAAGCTCAATGGCGTTTTGGATGATTATGTATTTTGCTGATGCATAATTATGATTTCGTTGTAATATTTTTCGATATTTTTATTGTATTCAGCTTATGCTGCCTGTATACACGAAACGGTTTTAAACTTAAACCGTGTTTATTGCGAGAATGTTTAGTAATATCTACATTTTCTTTTCTTTTTTTTCACACATTTTTCACTCTTCACTTTTCAATCTAGCATCCGAGACGGAGATACTGGATAGATCGATGCGCCACTGGGAACTACGAACATGTATCCGATTTGTACAGAGAACGGATGAAGATAACTACGTTCGATTTATTCGCTCTTCTGGGTGAGAATCAAATTTATTTTCTCCCGTAATGAAAACGTAACGCGATGTAGGGTGAAAGTTCAGTGTGCGACATGCTTTTGTAAAATTCGCGGTGATCGAAAGTCCCGGTATCAATGACGTCATGTAGAATAACCATGACGTTAGTTAAACTGGCACATAAATCGCACCGCGGATTGTATTTATATGGCAGAGATGGCAATTTCGTTGTTATTGATAGGATGATGACTGTGTGTTTCTCAATATAACAACGCGATTTGGGCTCGATAATTATTTGCTCCATTATAATGCACACTAGTGTGCTTGCTGGACACCTCCTTTAACGGCTTTACTTTTATTTGAATCCCACAGGTGCTGGTCATACGTGGGTATGATCGGAGGACGACAGGATATCTCTATCGGTAATGGATGTCAATGGGTATGTTGTCGATCGTTTACATATATTTAATTATTCGTTGGTTGCCCAGACAACATTAAAATATTGGCCCAATATTGGCCGAACTATAGTGTTCAATTAAACTTGTCAATATACATTAGATAATTATTTTCCTACTATACAATGCTTGGTTTTATGATTAGCACTGTTCTCCTTTAACCCATGTCTTTTTTCTTGACCGTATCATCCTGTAGCTGGACATCGTGGTCCATGAACTTGGTCATGCTCTGGGCTTCTTCCACGAGCAATCCAGACCCGATCGTGACGAATATATCGTTGTGCATTTAGGAAACATGCCGGAAAGCGTAAGGAGCAATTTCAACAAGTATACTACAGAACAAATCAACACTCACGAGGTCCCCTATGACATCGGCTCTGTCATGCATTACAGCGGATATGTAAGTCATTTATGATAGTACAGGGTGAATAAAAAAATAGGACTCTGTTCCTTTTCGTTTTTTACTTTGTCAAAACCACTGGACCATGACCGATTTACCGTCCTTGCAAAGCCCAATTAATAATGATATTATTCTGAAAATCTTGGATTAATCCAATCAAAAATAAGACCGCTAGCATAATTTGCGTAAACCATGGATTTACACAATCAAACCAGAAAATGACATGGTTTACATTTCAATACTTGAATTCATAAACATTGTAAATCATCTATCAATAACAATAGCAAAGATTAGTTTGGTATTCCTCTTAACAGTCTCTGCCTCTAAGAGTGTACCAATTTGTTTTTCTTCTTTTTTTTTTGGGGGGGGGGGGAGGGGGTTGTGATTCATGGGTCCTCAGATCGACTTTTAAAAAAAATATCAGTGATACATACTACTATACCATTATAGTATAGCCAAATTTTTAAATTCCTAAAAATGTTGGTTCGGTCGTAAAAAAATCACCGAAATGTCGGTAAAAAAACCCAGTAAAACGATACTACGTTCCCCGTATACATGCGCGCCATGCACATCCCAACGAAAGGAAAACATATTTTGAAGCCCATGCCAGATTCACTGCGGTGCACCATGATTTGGGTCATTCGCGGAATTTTGCGGAATCGATGACATTATTTATGGTGCAAGGTTTGTGCCATGCTTCCAGTTGGGTATATAACAAAGAAAGTGAAACAAAATCGTTGGAATCTCGTTGGTGCGTCACATTTCGCTGACCTTGAACTTTTGACGAACAGCGCTCTCATGCAGTTTCAAGACCTTATAATTTGATGCGCCAACAAGATCTCATTCAATAAACAAGGTCATATGAAAGAACTCAGAGCCTTACAAATTCAAAAGAAAACATTGTTGGGATCTCGTTGGCGCACGGAGATAATCAAGGTCAAAGGTCAAATGTTACCACTTTGAGCCATTTACGCACCTCCGTAAATCCGTGCGCCATCTTTAAAACACCTTGGAAATGATATCCAGTTGCAAAGATGGTTTACCTTAAATAAAAAATGAAGTGACTAGCTGTGGATCTCGGAGATTTATATTTTAATGGTTTTTTACAAATTTGCTTAAAGGTGTAACCACATTCTCTTAGTTCCCCACTATAGCGAACCACACATGGTAAAACAGTCAAGGCTGTTAGGACAAGGAAGGTCAAGGTTGAATTTGTTCAAAGTAACAGGGCCTGTCACTTAGGCTAATTCCCCTAATTTTAGTTACGGTTATTGTGTCATCTAGCTCATTATTACATGAATTTATGGCTCAACCTCCCTGGCTGATATTTCCAGCAGAGAGTTGGCGTGGTTATGTCTTTAAGAACAACTTGCACTACCATCCCCGTAAGACACTTGCCCAAGGGGGGGGGGGGGGGGGGGGGGGGGGGCGTTTTCACCTACAATTTTCGTAAAAGGTTGCCCCAAATTTTTTCCAAGTCAGTCACCTCGTGAATTTCACGTAAGTGGGGGGGGGGGGGGGGGGGGGGGTAGAAGTCAAAAAAATTCGCACGGACACAATTTAGCAGTCCAAAAAGCACTGTAGTCAATTTGTATGAGTAGTTTTACTATCATTGATATTTGAAACTAAGAAAAATGCAATTTTTACCTTAAAAAAAAGAAGAAAAAAAAGAAGATTTTCAAGGGGGGGGGGGGGGGGGGCGATCGCAACCGTCGCCCCCCCCCCATCCGACGGGCCTGACTACATGCGAGCCAGTAATAGCCCTTCGTGCATTGTTAATAATAGTGTGTTAATATTTCGGCATTAACGCCTCTTATTTTGATCTACGCAATTTTATATATTCGCATTGATAAATTGGGGTCAAATCGAAGAGGCCTTGATTATTATCTCAAAAAACCCCTATCCATCTGTTCATATCCCTGTTAAAAACCCCACCCAGATAAATTATTTTGCCAAAATATTAATGTCATAGATATTCATTGTGACATTAAGTATGTCTCTACTACTCGGTACTATGAGCAGAGTAAGAAGACCCAAGAGAAGATATCGGTATCTTCCCAGAAACCAGTGTGTCCGATCAAATTACCATGTCTTATTAACTTACACTACTGCTGTTGACAAATTTAGAGGCATTACAGCATAATGCATTGTGGGAAGGACCTTTTCTTGCTGGCCATACTTTTCGATCGGCTATTGTCATCATTTGAGTCAGATAGTTGAATGTATCCACATGTACAGAAATACTCACAAAGGATTGGTAATCGATCCATATCTGTATGGAGCATACACGCATGATATGCCTAACAAAGCGGGCATTTCAAAAGTGTATTTCACACACGGGTGCCCACACTGGTGCAGTAAAGCTATCGGATTTTGGACCGGACAGAAATCATAACCTTCCCACAATGCATTATATATTTATGTTTTGGAGCTTTTAAAAGTGATATTTCCCTCTATAACATGAATCGTTAGTGAAAAAAATAACATAAATTGATAAAGCAGAACTAGAACTTTGCAATGGTGTGTTTTATTTTACTAACGATTCATGTTTACCCAGTTTATTCTGAACCAGGAATGGGAACCATGTACTAAATTATGAGAGTGCACGTTTGATTAGACATAGTAATGCGACCAGCCACAATGGTTTCTGGGAAGCTCCTCTTTTCTTCTCTTAGAAGACCCTGTATACTAATGTACCAGTTTGCTTTATCATTGTATTCCAGGCTTTCTCTAACAATGGGCAACCAACAATCACTGTGAGAAGCGATAACGAGCAGGACCCCGAAATGCTCGGTGCAGCTGAAGGTCTGAGCTGTGCGGACATAGCCATGGCTAATTTAATGTTATCCTGCAGAGAAGAAGGTAAGTCGGGCGAAAATCTTTTATTCTAATTTTCAAAAAATAAATTAAAAAATCGGCTGCTGATGCAACGACTATTTGTTTTTAGAATTCGATTTTTGAACATTTTGGGCAAGTTTTTGAAGAAAGAAAAAAAGCAATTTAAAAGAAATTGTGTTTTGTTGTTGAATGTTTCGAAAATTGTTGATAGTTTCCCTCAAATTCCCGAAATTTGTGTTTAAAAAATCAAAAACAAAAAACGCCTGACCGAGCAACCCTACCTAAGAGGTACGTTTGCCCGTAGAACAGGGTTTTTTCGTAGCCTCTGCTTAGATATATTTCTCAAAAAATGACGAAATTATGACCGTGTAATAATTTGAGTAAAACAGTCGATGAAAGTGAAAACCAAGTCATCAGTGGTGTTGTCGTACCTGTACGTTCCTATAGGCTACCTGAACACAATTTCAAACAGTCATTATAGCAAACAAATGTCTGAAAAGAATCTTGAATGGCTTAAATACGCCCAGAGATCATCTAAATTCAAAATTTCTCGGGACCCTGCACCACACCGCAAGACACACTCCCATCGCTGCGCTTATGGCCACCCCAACCTTCTAGAAATTAAGTGTAATATTATTAGGCAAACATGATTTACGACTACATCACTACAAGTCATGATATGGTTCATTCTATTCCGCGCAAATCATGATATGGTTCATTCTATTCCGCGCAAATCATGATATGGTTCATTCTATTCCGCGCAAATCATATTTTAAACAAACGAATGATGGATGTGTCCATTCAGAAAAAGCCCACCAGATCGGGTTGCTGTTTCTACGATACGCCTCCTTAATATTTGACTATGGAGGATGGCCTATGCAATCCCCCCAATGTTATGCATGATAAAATGCTCACCGTCACATACGGCGATCAGTCCTTGCGCTCTCGTTGCGCTGAAAAAAGTATCAAAACGCCATGCAAAACGCAGTAAGGTCTCTAAGAACCGATTGGGGACGCATGTGGACACCATCTAGAGCGGGTTAGGGTCTTCATGAGCGCCATACAAAGCGCCGCGCTTGTTTACGCTCTGCTGCGATCAAGACAGTGCTTGTATTGCGATTTTAAGCGTTACTAGTTTAAGGTTGGTGACTTTGGGGCAATCCCGAGGTACTAAAACAAAGTCAGCGATTTCAAACGAGAACCTTAGAATAGTCCGTACAAAGTCACCAACCTTAAAACATGATAGTCACTTTATTAGTTTCCATATATGTAACCGTTATAATAGTCAATCAGGTAGTCAGTGGTAGAAAATTATCACTTAGAGATACTTGTAATCCCTCCATAGTCCTGTATATTTAAGATCTCTTAGTTCTTATGAAAAGCAAATTTGACTTTTGCCGCGGTTCTCTGGGGTAGAGTTAAAACTAATAGCGGTCTAGGTCTGGTTCTGGTTAATTAGAGGGTATGTTTCTCCAAGAAATCAGCCTGACTTTTATTGTTTATAGTCTGTTTAAGAGATATCTGTAATTTAGAATGGTTTTAATTGACCTATGGTACGTTTTGTCTCTTAGAATTGGCCAAATGAATAGCACTTAAGAGTCATTTTGAGGCTGGTGCAGCCACTGGTCAATCATCCCCCAATGCCAACAACACATTTACGCCACTGAAAATAAGTTGAGAGTTGATCGGGGGTTGTATAACAAGGTTTAGCTCGTAAAGCTTTATATCCGTCTTTTTTTCTTGGCATTCAAGATGGATGGGAAGATTACGAATGTGACGATGCGGAGGAGGGCGTCAACTATGAATACGTAGAGGAAGAGGTGGAAGACGGTTCTCACATGGCAAGGCTACAGGTCCAAATCGGCGACGACGACGGCGATGAACGAGGTTTCGCTCGCGACAACAACGCAGCGCAACTTAGAGTGTTCGCCGGCGAGCCATACACGGTGTGGTGTTATTCCAGCCAACGGGTAAGTGTTTCAGTAATAGGCCTATTAGTATTATATCATTACAGATTAGACCAAGTAAAATAAATAACATGTTTCTCGTCCCCGCGTGCATCAATTTGTCACCTAAATGACCTCTATTGACCATATGTGACCCCTCATGTTACCCCCATGCCATGTTACCTGTATCTAATTGGTGCCTTAAATCATGAGATATTTTCATTGTTCTAAACAGCAGAGACATACATTTTGGATTGTTGAAAAATGTTTAAATCCAGTAAATTATCATTTAATATGGCAAGATAAGTGTTGCCTGTTACATGATATTACAATAGAATAATTTAAAAAAGAAAGAAATTACGGTATTTTCACATGCAAATTAGGTAGTCCCAATAACCAGTGGTTCCGGGGACTCTTCCCCGAAACTGATGGTTCCGGGGAACTCATCTCCGAAACAGATGGTTTTGGGGAACACTTCTCCAAAACTGTTGGTTCCGGGGACTCTACCCCGAAAGAGGTTGTTTCGGGGAACTGTATACCCTAAAACAGTGATTGGAGAACTGAGTTTCGGGAGCTCTCCGGGAGAGCTCCTGTAGCTCTCCCAGTCTTTTCACATGCAAATTAGGTAGTCACCAGAAAGACCATTCCGGGAATTGTGGGTTTCAGGAGCTCCCCGGGGGAGCTCCTGAAGCTCTCCCAGTATTGGCATGCAGATTTATGTAAATTAGGTAGTCCCCAGTAAGCTTCTTTCAGGGGACTGGTTTCATGAAGGGCTCTGGATACAATTCATCGACATCGACTATGATGATAACATCTTGCATCTCAATTGTTTTGCAAAAAAACACACTTTTATAATTAAGCTAGAAAATACTTGGCGGCTAATACTTGGTTCAACAAAGTCTTGTAGGTATTGCGTGCTGCAATTATCAAAACTTAAGATATTTTTGATCCATGGCAATTTTGTAAAATGCATGCAAGATACAAATGTTTATGACATATAGCAACGTCATCGAAACTAGGCAGTCATTAAGCAGTTTTTTGTTACGATCGACCACGTTCTAAGTGTAAACACAGACGTGCGGTTGACATTTGGTAGAATACAAAATAGGACGATTTACCCGATTGTAGTCCCCAGAACCCAAATAGGTGGGAACTCTTGTCCAAAACTGGTGGTTCCGGGGAACTCTTCCCCGAAACGGGTGGTTCCGGGGAACTCATCCCAAAGGTCATTGACATTTCATTGGCACGTTTTAGCCTTTAGGAATTATTGATGACCGATTGAGATGATGAGGGCTATACAACTAATATTAATTATTCCAACGAAGTAAAGCTTATATATAATTGTATTACAAAAGTATGATGCTTTTATTTAAAATTGTCAACATGCTTTCCATAATATGCATAAAGCTTTGCTTTTCTTAACAACAAATTCAATTTGTGTTTCAATGAAGGTTCAGAATTCTGCTCTATGTGTAGATCAATGGCCATAAGTATAAGTGAGCCTCTTCATTCTCCACACTTCTTGGTTTTCCTGCTGTTCCTAGATCAGTTGCTGTCATTCTAAGTATTATCTAGATATAGAAAATCACTTTTGAGGTGTGCTTCATCCATTTCAACTGTATTTTCTGTCATTTTCCAGGTCATTGCAGACAGTTACTGTGTGCATGTGATTCAAATACTAGTAGCTGTTGTTCATGCACTGGTTGGTTCCCTAGGTATTCATACACATAGAGAGACAGTGCATAGTTGCTCATTGGAGCATAGGGCACAGGGAACCTGGTCGTTAAGGACATCTTCCCCGCTAACGGGGACTTATGCAACACTTTCATAACAAGTTCCCGCTAGTGGGGACTAGATCCTCTATCCACTTCCCCGCTAGCGGAGGAACATTTAGGACTTCTCTGTTAGCGGAGACCTCTTACCTGCTCACAGGCCCAGTTCCCCGCTAGCGGAGCCTCATGTATGATTTACTTCTGCTTGTTGTTGAGTGCTCCGCTAGCAGGGAATAGCTCCCTGTTACCGGGGAACTCCCCGCTTGTGGAGACCAGAACCCCGTACGTTCTCCAGTAGTGGGGAGAACACTTGAATTAAGTCCAAACATGTTTCGGGAGAGCTCGCCCGAAACCAATAGTTTTTACTCTTCATCTTGCACGTTTTCAGGTTGCTGAATCCGAATACGATGAAACGCTCCTTGAGATGACACTGGACGGTGACGTCATTGATCATGACGAACGGTTAATATACTCCTCCGGAGTATCCTACTACGACGATAGTTCTAACGGGGAGAATGATGGACGTCCGTATATTATCGTTGAGCTTACGGCGCACACAGACGACAATGGTAAACGACTGGCATGCACGGTGGATACTACGGGAGATAGAGAGGTGGGACTGGGAGAAGCATCTTTGACTTTGCAAGGTGGGTACACGGTTAACTGATGATGTCTATTATAGGTCTGTAAACATGGTAAATGCGTTGAGTCATTTTATTAGTAAGTAAGGATAACCAATGCACGCGCAATGATTGCGCAGTAACAGCAGCAGCAACAGCTGCAATGACAGCAACAGCTGCCACAGCTGCAATAGCTGCCACAGCTGCAATAGCTGCAACAGCTGCAACAGCTGCACCAGAAGCAGAAGCTACAACAATAACAATGAGCGCGATTCTTGTAAGTCTTTCTATCAAAGCAACACTTGAGCGTGTTTTCCGTACCGTAAGTAATTACGGCCTTTATTGTGTATCAGAACAACTTTTAGATATGTCACAAGAGAACATCATATGCTCGTGCTTATGATAATTGTCATGAATCTACAATGCTGTTGTCTTAAGGCCCAATTTTTTGTCTCAGCAACCCGCACGCATTGCTTTTGTAAAATGAGTTTTCGCGCGTAGCCCTACGCGCGGCAGCCATTTTTAATATATTTTTTATATCATTATTATTATTTAATGGCAGCTTTGTGACTGAGATCTCACATTCAACTAACTTTGTGGTTAAGAGATAAAGAGAACACAAGCGTACAATGTGCATTGATCATGTCTGATTACTTTTAGTAAAAAGTAAACTTGGAATTATTTGAATATATCTGGATTTTTATAAAGCACTGCACAGCACATAGCTTTTCAGCCAAAAGGTGCTGAGACAAAGTATTTAATGTTGTTGGCCTTAACTCTACTTAATATATAATTTTACGCAGTGGGTTGCCGTGTTGCAATGAATGTTCCTTGTGGTGGCGAATGCCTGGATGATTTCGATCTGATATGTAACGGCGAGGAAGACTGTCCCGGTGGTATCGACGAGATGGATTGTGGTAAGTAATTGAGAGACTAATTAGGCATAGCACAAGTCACGCCTCACAAACCTGCCACACACACATTTCGTGAACAATATTTTTAGGTAAACTTCAAATCTAATTTATAAACAAACGAAGGTATAAGAAAGGGGATCTTTTCACTTTATATAATTTAGTTATGTTCTTGAAGTTGTGGGGGAGTGTTAATTCATTAACCCTCCTAGAAATATTTAAAATAACATATTGTATTTCAGTGGTTTTAATACAGTGCGTGAAATCTACTACTTTTCCCATTGAGTGCACACACAGAAAACACCCCTGTAAGAAATGCATTTTCCTCAAGTGCTACATTCCATATATGGAAATGCCCTTACCATATATGATAGCCCTGCTCTTCAGCTACATCCACATACATGTACTATTCTAAATTTATTTCCATAACTCGAGATTAGACTGTTGAAACGAATCCACATATTTTGCTCAAAATACCTCATTTTTTGGCAAAATTCCTTATTTGTGGGCACATTTTAAACAGTAGATAATTGTGATACTACACATTCCTGGGAATCTATTGGTATAATTGGATTTTCAAAACAGTGAGTGTAGCACATGCGCATTTTGACATTTATCGGGACATTTATGTATAATTTGATATAAATCAATGGTTACCATGGTTACAATTAAAAAGCACATTGTGAATGCATTTATGAATACAATCATGTAAAAAAGAATAGAGCGTAAGGTACCTAATTTGCATTTTTTGAGATTTGACTAATTTGCATATTTGATATCAAACTGATTGTCAGTTTAAAAGATACATCTTAGCACAGTTATTCATCATACCAAATGTCATTAGCTTACTACCTACAGAACTTGAGATATTTAGTTTACACATATTTAATTAGCTTTTTTTTAGAATTTCCACATTACAGATTGAATTTTTCCAAATATAGTGAATTTTCAGGAACCTGATGTATATACAAATACGGAATAAAATACACTTCTGATTTTCCATCAGCTGATAAACATGTAAGGAGTGTGATGATTAATACATGTTTTAGTCATTTTAAGAACACGGTTGTTAAAATAAAGAGGGTCAACATTGAAGAAGAACAAAAATTGTGGCTCAAAATGGCATATTGTGGCAGGTTTTCGACTACTTTTGGAGATTTTCAAATGACCATATCACCAGAATGCATTAATCGATTAACATTATTCTTGCACCAAATTAGATCTGTTTCCAATATCTTTAAAATGACAGATGGGCACACCCCATATAGAGGGGTTTGGATTTCCGCACTTTTTAGGTTCAAATGATCATCGGAACTCCAGACAATATCTATCATACAAAAAATCTACCTAGACCAAATATATTTATAAACTCTCCCTAGAAGGGTTCGGAAATCCAGATTTGTTCCCCGATCAATTTGGACCGGAAATCCTGATTCTTTTACAATTTGCTCTCGTAAATCTCTGGAATGTAGCCCGATGTTTTCCCAAGTTAGATATTGTACCTTCCCATTTGTAGTATTGATCATTATTTATTTATATTGTAATATATTTATAATGCAAATCTGTGTCTCTTATTTATATGTATCATTGTAAAGCGCTCTGAGGGATTGTGATCCACAGTGCGCTATATTAACACTGTTTTTATTATCAATATCAATATCAATATCAATATCAATATCAATATCAATATCAATAATCAATATCAATATCAATATCAATATCAATATCAATATCAATATCAATATCAATATCAATATCAATATCAATATCAATATCAATATCAATATCAATATCAATATCAATATCAATATCAATATCAATATCAATATCAATATCAAAATATATTTATAATGCAATTCCGTGTCTCTCTTTCATCCGCATAGATGACAGGTGCGATAGATTGTTTGATGACGAGGACGGTGGCGAATTCACCTCACATGGTGGATTTGAAGACGGCGAAGACTACGCCAATAACCTCGACTGCCATACGCTGATCCGGGCCCCACAGGGAAAAGTGGTCTCGTTGGAGTTCCCCGAGTTCTCCCTTGAAGCGCAAAACGACTGTGAATGGGATTACGTCGAGGTGTACGAGGGTTCATCAATGAGTGGGCGTCCTATTGGACGATTCTGTGGTTCGGATAGTCCTCGCAGGATCGTATCACGTGGAAAAGAGCTACTAGTGTCCTTCCATACTGATAGTTCCCAGACTGATGCTGGTTTTCTTGCTAGCTATGACTTCGTGGATGCCCGCGATGGAGGAGGTAAGCCGATGGCCGATGCCTGGGGTTGTATATTGATATGGTGTGATTAAAGGTTTATTATGTGATCTTTTCTAGGGTACGCCCTCAATCCTCGAAGATAAATTGGAAGCAGATTTTCTTGCAGATTTATTTATCTGATCATAAATCATAAATATATTTAGAGCGATACAATTCTTAATAACCTCAAAATCATAGTTTTAGAGTGAATTTTAGAGTAAAATTTGAAGAAAAAAATAGATTGTACCGCTCGGTACAATCTATTTTCAAACCATGATTTTGAAGCAATTAGGAATCGTATCGATCTGTAACTTATAAGATCTTTATGATTTATGATAAAAAATGCAAATCTACAAAAAAATCTGCTTTCATAGTAAAAATCAATGAAAGAGGGCGCTACTTAGAAAAGATCACATAATAATAATAATATGCCTTTAATATAGTGATGGGGTGGTTGAGAAGGGTGAGGGGCATGAACGAAATGTGCATTCAACTTCGAAGTTGACGGGAATGATCAACATAAGTAGGGATCATTTGATGAGTGCTTTTATCAACCAAAAAGGGGCCGTGCAGTGGGAATACCACATTCTGCCCTGGCTTAATTGGGACATACAAGTGAGACAACCAATTTCCCAAAAGGGTTTCATCAAACCAAGAAGGGTGGGTGGTCGTTGGGGGGGGGGGGGGTATAGTGGTGAGGATAGATTTATCAACGGGGTCATCCAACATAACAGTACCATCTTCCACGCAGAGAGGATAAAAACATTGAAATAAGAACGGATATCTGATTGCTATCACGTGTATCTTGTCTTGAAGGTTAAAGGGGCATTAAGAGATGTGGTGGAGGCAGCGCCCTCAATTACAATTACGTATTAAGCGCTTCCACAGCATTCATAATATTGGTTGTCCATATTCGCCTGACGATTGGACAAAATTACCGTATGGGATTGTCCATGAAAGTAGCGATAATATTCCGGAAGGTCTATACCTCTGTGAATTTTTAGTAGATTAATATGTTTACATACAAGCGTACTCCAATGAGTTGTCGATACCGGCAACTTCCAACATTTATCGAGCAGAAGGTAAAATCACCCTGAATTGTCACCGTTTTTGTTATTACTGAAACAGCGCTAAATACAACTTTGCGAGGAAGACAATCTCTCACCAACACCAGCGCAATCCTGTCCATCACACACGGGTTATTATTAGACACACCGGATGAAAACACGTTTGTTTTTCTGTGGGTCGAGTCATCCACTGATGATGCCCGGTATACTCGGATAATCGGAAACAATCGGAACAGATCGAATATGTTCGGATTTGAAATGGTATATAGATTTCTATTTTATTCTTGTCCTATTCCTCCACAGGTAACAGAACTGGTGTTATTGACGCTTACGCGGGTGCGTTCAACGGCTTTGTTGACATGAGAGTGCCTGTAGACGCCCCTAATTGGAGAGTAACACTGACATTTGATCGCAAGCTTCGTTCTCTTAAGGTGAGACATGGCATGATTGATTCATAAGCACCAAGTTTACACTGAAAAAGTGGTTATATTCAACATGTTCAATACAACATCCAAATTGCCCTTCCCCAATCTGAGTTAATTTCTGAGAAATATTAACTTTTCTTTCTCTACTCTGTCCGCGTCCCTAAATTGAGTTGAAAAGAGTTATCACCAAATTTGGTCCCAAACTTAAGTATCAAAACTAGAAATGTGACCTTCTTTTCGTCACAGAAATTAGCATTAAAAGGTTTCGGAATATAAAAAACAGAGCCGGTTGGATTTTTGAAAAGTATGGAGGACGCGTACGTTTTTCCTGTAATTTGTCAAAATGTTCAGTTATTTCAAAACCTTTGAAATATTACACACACAAAATGGAGAATATGTAATTAAAAGGTCGAGTACGTAAGAGCAGGGTCTATCCCCACTTGGCTTTTGATACACATTTGTCAAAAATTACATAATTGATGATGTTTTTGTTGTTGTTAACATTGCAGATTACCGGGACCTGCGAAGCCGCTGTAGTTCGTAAAAGGCGCAAGGCAACGCAATGGATCATCGAGAATAAACCCGGTAGGGGTGGTCTGGAAGGGGGAGAGTTCTTGTACATGGAGTTCACAGCCATCACTAGCCCCAGCCGGCAAAGGAAAGGCGCCCACGCCCAAGTGGTCTTTGAAAGGCGTTAAACATGCGAAATAGTAAACCAATTCTTAAATGTCACTGAGTAGACCACTCATAAAGCCGGCCATTCTAGTTTAGTTTAGTTTAGTTTTATTTGGCATATCAAAACACAGAGATACAATACATCAGATCAAATATATAAATCTTAAAAAGTTACAACAATTAACACAAACTATACACATGGAAAAAAGTATCGCACCATTTTGTTGTTGTTGAAAAGTGCAAATGTGGCCTCAAATTTTGCCACCATGGTGTGATATTAAGGATCATTTGTTTGCGTAAGCTGTCCAACAAAATGCTATGCAATAAAAGGGCCACATTTTAGTTTGTGACGTAATCGATGTGATGTTTTTCAAGTCCAAGGGGAAAATGCATGCTTTTTTCCAAAAACATGCATGAAACAAGTTTGGGTATAACTCGATATTGAATAGACTTTAAAACTTAAAATAGTCATTATATTAGTATTTGGCGCAAGATATGTTCCATTTAGACTTTATAGGCTACAATGCAGTGAATGAGTCCAAACATGCCATTTTTTTTGTTGCTCATAAATTCAGCATATACGATGAGGTCACCGTTAGTATTGTATCTTTGGGTGTTGGACAATTTGGTAAAATGAGAATTCAGGTATTCAGGTGCTATATCATTACAGTGTGTTACTGGACTGCAAACTCATGTATTGCACTTATTTTCGCAGAATCAAAACGCCCGTTTCTGATCATGAGCGTCACACAAACCAATGCTTAGTTTATATACTACCTTAATGTGTGGATTTCGAACAAGATCATATTTCGTGGACATTTGATGTGTGTTTTTATAGATGATAATTTTTAACAATACCGTTTACATATTATAATAACTTTTTAGTTTTTAAATTTGTATGCACTTTGTACATAAATATAGTTGTGATATTGCGAAGAAATAGAATATTCCTTGCATATGAAAGATGACTTCCGTCCATTAAACAAGTTTTGTATTTGATAATTTGTGATATATATACTTTACCAAAACACTGATAATCTTTTTTAAACAGTGTTATCGGCGTTGTTGATTTTGTTGATTTCAAATTTTAAAACATGCGTGTTTCTTTAATTTAAAAGTTCTTACCATGTAAATAAATGCCGTAATTCAAATAAAATCTACACGAGTTTAATGAGATGTTATGAGTTTATAATTGATTGTGGCGTAGCCAGAGGGGGTGGGGGAGGGCAATATTCGAATCCTGTCGGTTGAAATTGATACTGTTGGTTGAAATTGAATTGTCGGTTGAGATTGGCACTCGGTTTTCAAGAGCTTGTTTTTCGCGCCGGTTTGGATGGAGCAAACCATGTCACAACCCCCCGGAAATTCTCAAAGATGACTTTCTCTGGTAAAGTCCTTGTCGGGTCACTTTCAATTTTCGCCCCTCCCCATATAAAAAAACCTAGCTTTGCCACTGGCATGACTGGATTAAACTGGGAGCATGCAGTGTATTAATTTGTCCTATACGAGAGGTAAACCAGGATCAATTTGCACATGGTGTGATGGGCAAGGGTGTATCCAGGACTGTTTTGATGGGGGTGGGGCACATGTTGTATCACGACTGTTTTGATGGGGGTGGGGCACATGTTGTATCCCTGTGAGTGGTGTGAGCGAACCGAGTGGAGCTACCAGCGGGTGGGGGCCATTTGCCCCTGTAAGCTCATGGGTTTTCGGCATTTTTAAGGCAAAGATTCAGCATTCTGAAGCAGTAATTTTGGCATTTTATCATATGCCTAAAACTAAAAAACAAATATTCCTGCATTATAGGCCTAGGTATTACTATAACAGGAGTAAAACCCAATCACAAAATGTGCATATTCAAATTCAAACTTAAACATCATCCGACATCACGTGGGTGGGGCCCTCAAAGCCCGGGGGGGGGGGGGGGGGGGGGGGTACTCGCCTAATACGGTATACGGGGGTGTGCCGCTCTAATGGGTAGCTTTTGTGATTTTGTGCTGGAAATCCCTAATAATGGGGTCACTTTTTACAAATGGGTCTATTTTCCCGAAAATTTGCAAAAATTAGGTCTATTTTTGCGAAAATGTGCAAAAATTAGGTCTATTTTTGCGAACATTTGCAAAAATTAGGTCTATTTTCTCGATAATTTGCGAAAATTTGGTCTAAAATGAAGCAAAACCCCTAAAAATGGGTACCGATTTTTAGAAAATCACCCCTAAAATTGGTATGGGTTTTGAATCTCCAGCGGCACATCCCCGACCAAACCAAATCCGAGTACCCCCCGGGCCTAAAGCTCCTGGGTTTAAGGCATTCTGAAGCAAGAACAATTCGGGTGGTTCAAGATCCATTATGTTGGAACCTGTACAAATAATGTGCGCGAAGCGCACAAAAACAAATCAGTTAATAAACTAAAATGGTCCGGAACATTTTCCTGAAGCCATCTTGTTAAACTTATATATTGAAACTATTTTTTAACACTAAAAAGGTACAGTAGGACGTTTTAAACGTCCTCTACATAATATTTATATAGAATATTTGGTGTGGTTCAAGACCCATTAATTAATTACCCATTAATGTTGAAACCTGCAGAAAAAAAATGCGCACCAAGCGCGCAAACTAATCTGTTTATGAACTCAAATGGTCATGGAAAACATTCCTGAAGGTATTTTGTTCAGCTGGAATAATGAAACACTAAAACCAATACGCGCGAAGCGCGCATAAATTGACATTTTTAACACTTAAATGGTCCAGTATGACGTTTTTAACGTCCCTCACATAATATTTACGGTGGTTCGAGACCCATTATAATGTTGAAACCTGTAGAAAAAATAAGCGCGAATCGATTTTTGTTTGTTTTGAACTCAACTGCTCAAAAAAAAGTTTGGAATATTTTTTCAAGCACAACATTTTCAAATATCGCGGGATATGTTCATTAAGTGTTATAAAACAACACCAAAAGTAAGTCCCCCTCTCAAAATGTCGTCATAACATCGTAAAGTAAAATATTTTACCAATAAAACTTAGTTAGAAATAATCCTGTGACTGTTTCCTAAGTGTTGTGTGAAAATAAAAGATGTCAATGACTTCATGGCTGAATGAGCTCAAATGGAAGATAAAAACGGCCCTACTCAAAAGTCACAACTCACTGTGCTAATATCTGAGCCAAGAAGGGGATTTACATAGCTGAATGATCATGAATAGATTACACATAACAGTAATATTCGCTCAACCATGTTTTTCCATCAGTAAGAAGCAAATCATGAACTTTTGTGATTTTCGTAGGCATACAATATTTCAGAACACTGTTTTCCACGTAAACGTTACTCATGCATTAAATTATGTTATATAAAACTGTTTTTATTTGTATTTTGGTTACCATGGCAACCAAAAATATTTAAAAAATCCTAATTTTACATGAAATTTGTTTTTTAAGATTGTGCATTTATGATATATTTTGTAAATTTAGTCTTTAATCCTTGATTGTTATTACTCTGTAGCTAAAACAAATGGTTTCTACAAAGAATTTTTTTTAATATCAAAAACAATACTTTTTTTATAATTTTACCTAAAAGTTAATCAAAAAATGGCAATTTCAAAAAAATTCAAAGAAAAAATAGAAAATGCTTGAATTTGGTTTGTCTATCACTTAAGCTTTAAATGAGTCATTTTAAGCACTCTCAAACATAATAATTATGAAATGAAGTTTCAAATATACATACATGACCACATGATTGAATTAACATATTCATCAATATCTTGACAAATCTGCAGTTTTACAGTATTATCGCAATTTGCTTAAATAATCGATACATGCATGTCCAAATCAGCTTATGAGTCTCTTACCATGAAAAACCAGTACAAATACATCCAATTAAAGCTCCACCTGTCAAAGGTCTTTTTCATGGTGAGTCTTAATTAATTAAAGGGATGCGTGTATGAGTTCTTCTATCCACCAGTCTTTGGCTATAGAAATACTTGCGGATTTCGAGTCTGGACCTTGTTTTGACAAATTTCTGTGAGTATCTTCTTGTACGCTGTTGCTTGGCCTTCTTGAACGATGTGTCAGGGATTTATCTCATCTATTTTTCATTATCTGCTCTTTCTCTTCTTGTATTTTAGGGAGCACATCAAAACTCGACCGCCCGGCAACCGCCGGTTCCGTGGGGTTCCGTGCGGTTGCAGCCGGTTGCTATTGTTCTAAACAATGATATGCGGTCCAACCGGGCGGAACCGGCGGTTGCCGCGCGGTCAAGTTTTGATGTGCTCCCTTAGTGTATTCAGGTGAAGTTCTGTAGCCGCTCTTCGTATGAGAGGTGTTTGAGGCTGGGTCGGGGCTGGGTATAAGCTAATTGGTTGCTAGTCATTAGACTTTTATAAGTGATGTCCTGTCCTTCTTTAGATATGTGGGCACCACAGTGGCGTAGCTAAGAGGGGCGGGTGCCCACCCCCCCCCCCCCCCCCCCCCCCCCCCCCCCCCCCCCCCCCCCCCCCCCCACTGACAGAAAAATCCTTACAAATCCCTTACAACGCCCTTTATGCTCTCTGACCCCCCCCCCCCCACCACCACTTACGTAAATTCATGAGGTGACTGCAAAAAAAATGGGGGCAACCTTTTACGAAAATTTCAGAAATCTTGCCCCCCCCCCCCTGAAAAAATCCTAGCTACGCCACTGGGGCTCCAAGCATGTATTGCATAGTCTAGGTAGGGTTTGACCAGGGACTTAAAGAGCATCAACACTACAGGGTGTCTCAAAAAAACCGTGCACGTGTTTACCCAGCTTATTTACCTTGAACTTATAGAACTGGTGTAACAATTGTATACATATTGAATATTGATAGCCATAACGGTTAGCTTTCATATTCCGTTTATTTCATCTGATTTGGTTTTGTCAATCTTGAGATATGACCAATTAACTAAAGCTACCTAAAGTCAGACATGCCAACCTCTGGGATCAGAAAACTGTATTCTGAAACCCCCAAACCTGTATTTTTCATTGAAAAAACGTATTTTTAAATAAGCTTACTTTTAGTCCGATTTTCTTCCTTCTTCCCTGCATGACAACATATTAAATTCGCAAGTTATTCCTGGCAAAGAAGTTTCATAATTTTCATTATTCCAATTATTTTCTGGCGTATTATGACTTTTTTCGCCGAAGAAAGTTTGTTTTCATTCATCACCACACGTGAGTCATCACTGTGCGCCGCCATTTTAATTCATCATAAGTGTACATGTACATCCACCAGTCATCAAGATTACTGTACATTCCCTGGCACTGTACTATTAATAGAGCGATGTATGAGGGCAGCACAGTCTCAGTCTAGTAATTTGGGTGGTACATTATTTCCTTTCTAGAAACGTTGTCGGGTGGATAATAGTCTTTACTTGCAGTCGTTTTTGAAAGGGATTCTTTGCCTTGCAGTTTGGAGGTCAATAATGGTTAAAAACGTATTTTTTTTGGAAAATCCCGTACGCCCGTATTTTTAACGAAATCCCGTACGAAATACGGGAAAAACGTACTAGTTGGCATGGCTGTAAAGTCGACGTTGTGCCACTTTACAGTTTGCAATGAATAGAAAGGGTTACTCCGGAGAGGGGGGTTGTTACCACCGGGGTTACCACCCTCTAAAAAAATCCAATCCGAAATGCAGAGTATGCTTATTTGGGTACCATGTTATAGCTAGAGGTTTCCTCTATCCTTACATACTAAAACAAGTACAAACATCCCACGCATGACGTCACAATGACGTCACCAAACATGGCCGACCTCAAAATCCCGCCGTATTCGCTGGACAGTGAAATATCATAGAAATCTTCGCCAAAAAAGTTCTAAATATCGGAATTTCACCCGGTTTTTTGCTTATAAGTGATGGAAATGGTGTTTCTAACAGAACATACAATAAAAATATTTTTCAAAATGGTGATTTAATTTTTTTTTGTAAGGTGGCAACCACCCCCCTACTATCGGACTTTGACGGCTTACCCTACCCCCGGGTAAGGTGGCAGCCTCAATTTGTTTTCGTCAGAATGAGCGCAGGGAATATAAAAGCGATCACCTAGACGCCCTAGGTCACTGTTTTTTGCGTTCTAGCGCAATTGGCGATCTCCCTCCCTTAAGAGGACGAGGGTTTGCTTATCTTGCGGCATTCTTTCCGTAAAAGTGGCACAAAAGTGTATTGACTTTGTATCGTATTATGGTATCATAAAAAGCTTTCCATATAAATGGAAGATTATATTAAACAAAGCATCTAAATATGATATAAATAATGTTAAAGGTAAAGCTATTATTACAAAACCAAATATTAGTATGTTAACAACCCGTGGTATACGAAACATCTTTAATATGAAACAAATGACAATACCATCAAGTCAGATATATTACGAGCGTCTACTGAAACTCCCACTTGAGATCAATTGGAGTAATATTTGGTCTCTTCCTTTCAAAGTAACGATTGAGGAAAAAATGAGATATTTCCAGTTCAAGCTGCTACATCGTATTATTCCGAGTAACTCTTTTCTAAAGACTGTAAAAATTATCGATGATGAGAATTGCCATTTATGCCTAGAGAAAGAAACTATTGAACATATGTTTTGGCTATG